>OX276453.1:8360241-8775241 GCA_946251905.1 Cryptocephalus moraei
TTCTTGCATGAACTGAAAGGAAGCCTCAAACTCTTCGATAGGAACCATTTTTACTCTGAAAAACTTCATACCCATCAGCAATGCCACAATGCTCTGGGAGTTACCTGGACTTCCTTCTCTAGATCTTAATTCTTTCAGTTCTGCCATAAATCTTGTTCTTACAGACATAAACCGAGACTGAGCCAGCACACCTATTACTTCTGCGTATAAATCAGGTATTACATGAATGTTGGCACTATTTGGCCCTGATTGAGTACTGCAATAAACACAATGATGAGGAAATGATTGAAAATATGAAAATTAATACAAACCTTTCATGATATTTGAAATGTTTTATAGCTAAATTCTCTATATATTGTACTAGATCTTCATGTCCAGGGTGTAGGCCCATTTGTTTTAAAACCTCTATCAAAACAAGGCAAAATATGAATTCCACAGCCAAATCACGTCTTTCCTTTTGTATATCAGCCTCAGATTTCTCCATTGGTTCGGTTGTATTCCCCGCCACTATATTGATAATACTGAAAATTTATTAAATAACACTGCAAATGCAACTCCAAATATGTTACCTTTTTTGTTTTATGTCTGATTTCTTCTGTTCTGGATTAGATACTTCAGTCACTTGCCGTTCATACCAAGAAAACAAAGCCTTAAGCAATGATGGTAAGCAATGTTCTGCAACAGTGCCAAATGCAATTAACAGTTGATCAAATTGTTGATCTTCACCTCGTTGCAATGCCTTAGCTATAGGCTTTTCCTATGGTTAATAGTACAGTTAAATATCAACTCTTCCCCATTTATGGAGTTGTTACCTGTGGTTCAGTCATTACTGATTCGATTTTCTTTTCAGCTAGAATGGTGAAGGTGGCGAACAAATTCCTCATAACAAACTCTCCAGGTCGTATATCTGAATCCATGTTTTGTCCAGAATTCAGAACTCTCTCCTTCTGAGCCCCCCAGGGTAGAATTATACCTCTATTTACTACCGATGTAAAGACTGGCTTTATTTCTATCCCTTAAATGCAAGAAAAGGTAGGAAGGTGAATGTTTACTTAGACCATTTTTGCCCCCCGGGGCACTTGGTTTATCCTTGCCTCTCGCGCTTACAACGCCATTTCGAATTACTCCACTATCCCCTTGGTGCCTGGGTTATTTCTTGGGGAAATATCTGTATATCGTTACTTATTATCATCTTCTGAGAAAAGTTGCAATATATAGGCGAAGTGGCTTAAGTAAATATTTACCAAGGTTGTAATTAAGACCACGATTTGGTTTTCATAATTCATGCATGGGAAATGTATCGAGGAGTGGTAGACAAATTGACCGTAAAAGTTTGGAAGCCGTAAGTGCCCCCAGGACAGAAGTGGTCCAAGTAAACATTTACTGGTAAGAAAAAACTATTTGGAATAAGTGTTCTATTAGCTGAAATAGTACCTGGTGAGGCTATTCCCTGATTACCAGCATTGTCTGTGTCACTGTTCATGGATAAAGCGTGAATGGTCGATTCCGAAAGAGTGCTCTTGTCTGTCAATCCCGAAGCTGATGTGTTATCACTGTGAGTATCAGAACAGACACTCTGCGAGCATTCGATGTCGGAGTCATTCGATAGTAAATCTAATATAGCAATAATGAAATAAACAGTAGTCCATAATTGTGAAATTAAAAGCAGTACTCACCTGCATCTTGTCCGGAGTCGATTTGATGGTCCGACATTGTCGGTGATACTGAGATTTCCTCGGAATTACATCGCTCTAATTTATTTTAATCATTAGTTTCTTCAATCCTCTACCCTACACAACTCTCAGGCCCCCCTTTACACTCTTTCAGACATTGACAAACGGTTTGTCAACAAACTATCGACAGATAGATAACAGCTGTTCCTGTTACAGAACACAGAACAGATGTTTTGATCTCTTAAATGTGGGTACAATGTTCGTTTTCAATTAGTAAAATTAAATGAACGCAATGAACACACGTTAGTCAAATACAGTTTAACGTGTCTTATAAATTTATTTCAGATAATGAAATTAATTGGGAAGTGATTTTATTGGCTAAGGTGAATTGTATTCTATGGTTCTGTACGTTCTGTAACGATTGTCATCAATGTCATAAACATAGATCATTAATCAAAACTTAACCTCACCTCAGCCTTAGATTTCCCGTCGTTCGGCTTTTGCACAAGAAATGGTTCTGTTGAATTAACTAAAACATGTCTGCATTATTTATTCGAGGACTGAAACCATTCAACAAGTTCGCATTCACATCGAGAGGCTATCAGAATGGATACGTTGTACTGTAAGTATTATTTCAATAACATGTCATTGGAGAACGTTTAATCACAGCTTAATTATTTCAAATCTATAAAATTTAGCAAAATATTACATATATCGTCCATTGAAAGCCCCCGTTAAATGAAACCTATCGATTAAATGTTACTGAAAGTGCATTTATCATTTTTCTCTTGTTTTCAAAGCTGTCAATGATTATTTGCATTTAAATTCAACTAGAGCTCCTGTATTCCAGCAAAAGTTTCGAGAAGTGCGTGTGTCTTAACAGAGTAAGCGGAGCTTCTTAGAAACTCAATTGGTTGGTTTCGTGCATCCAAAGCATTCACATTTTGCATAATGTCGCCAAAGGGCCAAGGTTAAATTGTTATCGCTACACTATATTCTACTTATTGAATCACAAGTTTTCTTATGCACTCTGTTGCACCCGATGCCTATCTCTCGGAACTCTTGCTAAGGTCCATGTATGTACATTTCAAAATCCATTAAAAGCTATTTTTATTTCTTTCAAGAATCCCGGAAATAGGAGAGGATTCCCCAGAGACCAATCCCTTATTAAAGCATGATGGTTTACCAGAATTTAATAACATTACAATAGAGAATTGCAGAGCTGCAATAGCCAAGCAAACGTTAGAGTTCGAAGAGGTAGTAAAAAAATTAGGTTCAACTATAGAGAATCAATATAGTAATATTTTTAAAGAGCTATTTGAGCCGCTCGAGAAGATAAGCTTGCCACTTGAGTTGACATGGGGTCTATCCAAGACTTTGTATTTGGGTAATAGTATTCTAATGCCCACTTCAAGTTACATGATTATTCACGATCGTGCCTGTAGGGCAAGAGCTTCAAAGTACATTAACAAAGGAATTTATGGCGCTGTGAAGTTGGCTTCTGAAAACAAAATTGCCAAAACCAACGAAGAGAAAAGACTTCTAAGGAAATTTGCAGTGGAAGGCAAATTAAATGGTTTGGAGTTGAATGATGCAGACAGAGTTGTTTTCATCGAACATCTTAATAAACTTAACTTTGAGAGGAATGAATTTAAAAATAAAACTGATATTTCTACCAAAAAGTTTACTTCAACCATCACCGATTCGATAGTTACAAGGGAGTTTCCTCCAGATTTATTGAAGGCGACGTCTGTAAACCCTGGTCAACCTCTAATGGGGCCATGGAAAATTACCCTACAACCACATATCTATATGAAATTCATGCAGTACTGCTCAGACCGCACATTGAGATGGAATATCTGGAGTGCATTAACAACTCGAGGTTCGAATATGAGAAATGACGAATTAAAAACGAGCTTACATTTGGAAGAAATAAGATTTGCTAGAAGGAATATTGCTCAATTATTAGGTTACAGTTCATATGCAGAAATGTCAATGGAAACCAAAATGGCTGAGAGTGTTCAAGAAGTTCAAAATACCATAGCCATTTTACAAGAGCGTGCTAAATATTCACAAGAAAAAGAGTTAAAGGAGTTACATGACTTTGCCCTTGAAAGGGGCTTCCAGCACCAAGCCTTGGAGTTGTGGGACATTCCTTATTGGAGGCGAAAGCAACAGTCAACCTTGTTTGGATTATCTGAGGAAGATATAAAAAATTATTTTCCCTTAAACACAGTGTTACAAGGTTTATTTGATTTATGCGAGAATTTATTCAATATCCAAATAAGGCAGAGAAGCAGTACAGTTGCTTGGCATAAAGATGTGAAGTTTTATGATATTTTTGAACCTCATAGCAGCGCACCCATTGCTGGATTCTATTTGGATCCATATGCAAGGTCTGAGCAAAAAATTAAAATCGAAAACAGCGGTTGGATGGTTGCAATTCAGAATTTGAGTCGTATCAGTGAAAGGAAACCTTTAGCTGCGTTAATATTTAATTTTGATGTACCAGGCGAGGATACTTTATCTTATTTGTCATTTAACGAAGTTAAATCATTATTCTTCAAGTTCGGACATGCCATGCAACATCTACTTACTCGAACGAATTACTTTGAAGTTGCTGGTTTATCAAACATTGAATGGGATGTTGTGGAAACAAGTGGCCACGTTTTCTCCCATTGGTTACTAAATAGGCAAGTAATGAATAGAATCACCAGCCATCGTGATAGTAAAGAGAGTATGCCTTCGACAACAGTAGACTTATTGATTAATGCACAAAAACATATGGCAGGGTTAGATCTATCTAATGAGCTTTACTTATCGGCCCTCGATTTGGAACTGCATATGTCCAAAGAGTTTTGGAGGGACATCATAAAGCAACTCTGGCCTGCATACCTATGTTTCAACCTGGACCCTGATGACTCCCACCCTTTGTCGTTTACTCAGATTTTCTCAGAAGAATGGGGCGCAGCTTACTACTCACATATCTGGTCAAAGATGATAGCGGCGGACATTTACAGCGCTTTTCATGAAGTTCAAGATGATAGTCAGCAGATCGTCACAGTTGGAAGAAGGTACCGTGATACTTTCCTTGCCTTGGGTGGCAGCGTTCATCCCCGGAAAGTATTCAGAGAGTTTAGAGGACGCGACCCATCTCCGAAAGCTTTATTGTCTTCTCTAGGACTTAAAAAAATTAGTGAGAAAAACAGTAATTGAATTACAAAATTTATTGTTGTCAATGAAAATTTTATAAGTTAAATAAATTTTTAATTTCTTCATAACAAATTTGTATTAGTTATCTTCAAAGTTGGCAGTTTCGTAGAATTCTTGGAGTTTTTGATTGGGATCAAGTTCCAAGCTGAAGGATATTTCTTCCTTCGCATATTGCCTCAGGCCAAGTTTGTGCAAGACCAGCCCACGTCTTGCAATACATTCAGCTCTCTCTTTAAGATTTCGGCTGCTATATGGCTTAAGTAACTGAAGAGTAGCCGTGCAGTCTTCCAGGGTTTTATGTAAATAACCTTTAAAAGAAAGAAATTTAATATGTACAATTAATTAAGTAAAACGGGTTAGTTGGGTAGATAACAATGACCATATTTACTCACGGGAAGTTTAATAATTATAACCATGTTAAGAGAATAGTATGATTCAGATTAAATTAATTGTGAGGAAATTTCATCGCTTTTATTTAGTTAATCAAACAGTAAATGAAAATCAATCTCACATGGCCTCAACTACTGACTTAATGAAGTAAAAGTGGAAATGTAGAGAAGTTGAAAGAAAACAATTTTTCTTTAATAATAGTGCAATAGGATGGGATATGCAAGTGTTGTGAAAGTAACAGAATTTAAAATAACATAAGTATATTTTAAAACTTCAAAATTAAGAACAATTTGGTAACTTGTTTTTAAATTATGTTTTAATTTTAGGTATTTTTTTAGCTTACCCATGGCAAAGTGGGCCCGAGACCTGCCAATGTGAAATTCCACAGACGATGGATCCATCTCAATGCCATAAGTGTAAGCGCTGGCTGCTGCATAGTAGTTTTTCTCATTCATGAATTCTTTAGCTTTGGCTCCTACAAATTGAGGATTTCTCTCCTCCAAACGAATATCTTCCTTGAAAAACCCAGCACGTCTAGTTTCAGTTTGCTTCTTTAAGAACTCTATCTCGTCAGCTTCTGTGGACTCACGTTTGGGCGTGGGAAAATTCCTGGGCGTAAATTCGACTTCTACGGTATCACAGGTATTCTTCGGACGCTCACTCTTCAATTTTTTTTGCTCCACAGTCGCGTTCAGGGCTGTTTTCAGTGAGTGACTCCTTATTCGTTGATGAATTTTGTGCTTATTATTAAGATCCTCCTCCCACTTCGTTATTTCGCCTGTTGCTTGCCTCTCTTCCTTCTTCTTATTGTTTGTAATATTTTCTCTGGTTATGGTATCGGTTTCGATTTGCTTACGGACAGCGAGTTTCTTCAATTCAGACTTGATATTTTTTCGTTTTTCATCTTTCGTGTTTATTTCCTCCCAGGTTGCCTCCATTAAAGTCTTCTTTAGAAGTGATTCGTTCTTTAGCAGTTGTGGCGGTTCCAATGTTTTCCAGGTCTGACCTGAGGTTTTCCTAAGCTCAAAGACTACCTCATGTTTATCGATCGTGGCCTTACTCTTTCTCTCGTCAATCAAGTGCGGAAGTACCATTTCGAAGTAGTATTGTTCAAAGGTAACTTTTACATACTTTGAGGAGATTAAGACATCTGCTTTGGTGTGACGAACACCCTTTAGTGGTACTCTGATGATTATAAATTTTTTGGTTTGATCCCATTTGTACTCTTGAACGAAGATCGGCATTACGAAACTGTGTGACTTTCGGAAGTTGAATGTTTTATTAATAAGTTGGTTGCTATGTGCTGCTAGGGATGTCAGCTGTTATGGATGGTCTGTTGTTTTATACACAGGTGGTGCCGAAAACAAGATTTAATTTAAAACATAATTAATCAATCAATAACAAGCAATCTCGTCGAGTGTTAATGATGATTTCACGTTAGTTGAATACTGCTCTTGTCCATGCCACAATTAAAGTAGGTAGACATTGAAGTTAGCTGTAAAATGATTAATGCTCATCTCTCATTGGCCAGAAACCCTATATCACCATTGGTGTGCCCAGAAAGGCGCTTTTAAATAAAAATTGGCAAGGAAAGCTTATTGAAACTTTTATACTTTCTCAATTGTAGAAAGTAATAAATGGATGGTGTAGATGGGTAGGTATCTAGGCACAAGGGTAAAAGAAATGGGGGTGTCATGTGATCGTAATGGGCGTGTCATGTGATCGTAATGGGCTCTGTTCCACCAGAACTTTCGAACCTGTTTGAACCTATTTCAGCTAATGAACTGGGAGCATTAATTATGTGTTGTGTTAACGATTCGCGACTTAAAATAATGTTAAAAGGAATTTTCGGGCGCACGTCGTCTCGCGGCCTGGCCTTCGAGTTTGTTTATGTTATTAGGATTAATAAGGCTGAGAGCCTGAGTGTAAAAAAGATGTAAGAGAAGACACGAGGGACATTAGAAAGTAGACAAGTCTACTTGTTTCTTGTGAACTTGTTCAAATTTGGTAACTGTAATGTATTTATTACAGTACTACGTTATTGACTTGAAGTACTGCTAAAGATGCTGCGATGAAACTCGAATACAAGTTTCTGGGAGAGTTGTTTGTTCTCATTTAGTAATTATCCGATGATAGAAAAATAATGTATTTCTACGTCTTTATATAAAACGTCCTTCAGATATTACGCAAATCAAATAATATATAAAAACAGTTGGTTGGAGTGTATTATTCACGTAATAAAAGAAGTAAATTGGTTAAGGGGGCTTAGTTGACAATATTGACTTTCCTTTGAGGACTTAGGAATAAATAAAAAATCATTAAAAGAAACACTATTTCAGAAATCTAAAAACATTGGACGAACTTACCTATTAGCTATATGTGTTGTAGTGAAAAATTTAAAATTAAACGGAATTTCTAAAATTGATTGAATAAAATTAAATAAATATATTGATAAGGATGATGTGCTCAGTTTGTAACATTTTAAAAGAAATTTGGAAGAAAAACAAAAAATTACTATAGAAATTTACTAACGATCTAAATATATGGATAAATCTAAAATGGAAGTCTCAAAATTGTTGGAAGCTGAGCTGAAGTTTTCGAATCAAAATTCTAAGACAAAAGAATAGGCTACTATCCTTACTTCCAATTACTTTAACTACTTGAACTTAAACTTAAGTTTAGAAAATGTGAAGTACATACTTATCCATGCGGTTACAGAAGCGTTGTCGACATTAATATCCTAAGTTATAGAATTATATGTTTAAATTATATGTAATAGATAAATTCTTGGGGGACAAAATATAAAACAAAGCACTCCCTGAAGTTGTTCCAGCGGAACGTTGGATATACAGAAACGTTCACAAATATGTTTAGAACCACCAGAAACTATATCTTCCCTTTTGAAAAACTGTTAAGTTTACCAACTAATTTTTAACATGTTTCTGAATTGATCACTACATTTTAGTTTCACTCCTCCATTAGATAATAGATGCACCAAAGAAGAAAAAGTATACAAAATACATATAGGAGATATCCAAGTAGGTACTGTCATAATGGTTGGATAAAGTGTCGGTTTTGCTGACTTTGAAAATTCATAGAGACAATATTTGAACCCAAATTTTTGGAGAACACCTAAAATAGTTGTTGGCTGAAACGTTCTTGTGGGATTTGTAACTTAAACCTATTTTTATGAATTAGTTTTGAATATGGAGGTGTAATTACCTGATCGTGATTGGATTACGCTGCAATTAGTGAATGCTTTTAAAATGCATTAGGCAATTCAGTCTAACTCTATTATATAATATATTACTGGTTATTTCCCGAATTAGTTTTAAGTTGTCCAGTGAGTTATGTAAGAGATAAGTATAACTGAATGGGTAGTACCTATGGTTGCATTTGTCACGATTTTCAAGATCCACAAATTCAGGAGTGTTGTATTGAAACTCTGTTATTGGTGAAACTCGCTAAACTTTTTTATCAACTTTTCTGAACCATATAAAACGTCCTTTAGATATTATGCAAATCAAATAATACATAAAAAATAGATGGTTGAAGTGTATTATTCGCATCATAAATAACTATTGGTTAAGGGGGCTTGTTGAGAATATTGACTTCCCTTTGAGGACTAGGAAAAAATAAAAATCATTAAAAGAAACACTTTTCAGAAATCTAAAAACATTAGATGAACCTAACTACATGTAGTGAAAAATTTAAGATTAAACGATATTTCTAAAATGAATTGAATAAAAATGAATAAATATATTGATAAGGAAGATGTGCTCTGTTTGTAAAATTGATAGAAGATATTTGAAAAAACAGAAAATTACCATAGAAATTCGCTAACGATCTGAATATATTGATAAATCTAAAATGGGGAAGTCCCAAAATTGTTGGAAGCTGAGCTGAAGTTTTCGAACCAAAATTCTAAGACAAAAGTATAGGCTAATATCCGTACTTACAATTACTTTAACTACTTGAACTACGTTTAGAAAATGTGAAGTACTATTTACTTATCCATGCGGTTACAGAAGTGTTGTCGACATTAATATTCTAAGTTATAGAATTATTTGTTTAAATCATATGTAATAGATGAAATTTTGGGGACAAAATATAAAATGAAGCACAGCTACCTGAAGTTGTTCCAGCGGAACGTTGGAAATACAAAAACGTTTACAAATATTTTTAGAACCACCAGAAACTATATCTTTCCTTTTGAAAAACTTAAGTTTACCGACTATTTTTTTAACATATTTGTAAATTGATTACTACATTTAGTTTCACTCCTCCATTAGATAATAGATGCACCAAAGATGAAAAGGTACTATACAAAATACATATAGGAGACATCCAAGTAGGAAATAGGTGCTGTCATAATGGTTGGATGAAGTGGAGGATTTGCTGATTTTGACAATTCATAGAGACAATATTTGAACCCAGATTTTTGGAGAACACCTAAAAAAGTTGTTGTCTGAAACATTCTTGTGGGATTTGTAACTTTAACCTATTTTTTATGAATTAGTTTTAAATATGGAGGTGTAATCACCTGATGATGATTGGTCACGCTGCAATTTGTGAATGCTTTTAAACTGCATAAGGCAATAGTCAGTCTAAAAAAACTCTTCTCCTCTTCTCCTCCGTTGCTCGACCCTTTCAAGTGGTTGTTTACGTTATCGTAGAGAAGAACGCGGGTTCCTACCCCGGCGAGGTTGCCAAATTGACTTCTGGTCTCTAAAATTATTTTAAAATATATAACTGGTTATTTCTTGAATTAGTTTTGAGATGTTTAGTGAGTTATAGCAATTTTCGAACAGAATATTTGAAGTGATATGGTGTTATGTAAGAAATAAATATAACTGAATGGGTATGGTTGCATTTGTCATGATTTCAAGATCCACAAATTCAGAAGTGTTGTAGTGAAACTCTGGTGTTGGTGAAACACGCTGAACTTTTTTAACAACGTTTTCTGGACTTCAATTATAACGATGCGGGAGTTTTGAAGTTGTATATGTCCATTACACAACCTTACTAATGGTTGAATGATGTAATTGGTGATGATTTCAAAACATTATTAAGAAAATATTTAAACTTCTCTCGTGATAAAATGACTTAAATTAGTTAATTAAAGTGTTCTTGGGTAATGAGTTTCAAGTCCTTTATGTGTGAAGTAGTTTTCAAGATGAAGTTACAATTGGAAAGTATTTTGAAATTTACAAAATAATATTCAAACGGTCCAAAATTTACTAATGATTCTTTATTATTTACCGTATGGCTTCGTTAAAAAACAGAGTAAAATTCTTTTTCATTAAAAGTTATTCATTAAAATGTTTTTAAGTCGTTTCGTGAACTATCCCGATTGCCAAAAAGAAGATTTCAGTGAAGTCACGCTATGTAACATATTACTGTAATGGAAGGGTGTAGTTGCAATTTGCTCCGATTTTAAGACTCAACACTTCATAATGGTTGTACTTAAACTGAGATGTTTGAAAAACTCATTAGAATAGTTTATTAAGCTACATTTGAGGAGTTTCAAAAGTTTCACGAATTTCAGTAGGGGAATTTTCGGGTTCTCGGTGTCTATTTAACAACCCGACAGAATAGTTAGATGAAGTCCCAATCTTTAATGATTTTAAAACATCATAAAAAATATTGAAACTCAGCTTACGGTAACAGCAACTAAGTTTGTTGATAAACGCGTCCTTAGAGAGCTTAATAAGTTTCAACTCTTTTTGTGAAGTTGGAAGTATTAAGAAGGTGAAATATTCCTATAAGATAATTAATTCAAAACTCAAAAAACTTTACAAATAGTTGTTTATAGAAGTGTTTTCCATATTGATAGTTTTAGCACATTTTAGAGAAGAGATTTGAATTTTTGTCTCGCTTCCTGGAAAAAAGACACAATTGAATAAATTTTGCTGCAATTTATTATACGATTTACTAGTTTCATATCAAACATTTCAGTTTATTTCAAATCGAAAATCAAATACTTTACAAATAGTTGATTATAGAAGTGTTTTTCATTTCTATAGTTTTAGCACATTTTAGAGAAGAGTTTTGAATTTGTCTCGCTTCCTGGAAAAAGACACAATTGCATGAATTTAGATGCAATTTATCACGATTTACTAGTTTCAAATCAAACATTTCAATTTACTTCAAATCGAAAATCAAATAGGTACTTTACATAATATACTTTATCATACTTCATACTTCATCATACATCATACTTCATCAAATACTTTACTATAAATATAATAGTTCATTATAGAAGTGTTTTCCATTTCTATAGTTTAGCACATTTTAGAGAAGAGCTTTGAATTTGTCTCGCTTCATGTAAAAAAGATGTAATTGAACGAGTTTAGCTGCAATTTATCACCATTTACTAGTTTCAACAATTCATATAATTATCATACTGAGACCCGGATTTTGGTAAAACTAACTAAAATGAACAAAATGTCTTTAGGAACTCTAGTGAGTTTCACCTCTTCTCGTGAAAGAGTGTTGATACTGCCAGTGTCCATTTAACAACCTGACATAATGTTACAAACAGGAGACATACATCTAAGTAAATAATTACTTAATACAAAATACACGTTCAACAAGTACATTAATTATTAAAGCAAGTTTTGTATGAGTAGAGCAAAGATAAGAGCAGTTGAGGATGGATTTAAATGTAATTTGGACTTACTATTTAATTCTATTTAAATTTAATTTAATTAAATGTAAATGCTTCTATACAATTTCCAAACGAAAACCTGGTTAAATTTTGATTCTACCTGTCTTCTGAAGTACATCTTAGACATTTACCCTTGATCAATTAATAGATAAAACTCCAGTTATTCTGGAAACCACTTCTCTGCGAGTGTTCGCTATTAAAAAAATCCGTCGTGTCGATTTTCGGAATGTGGTTAGTTTGACTTCCTTTAGACTCCATCCCCATTGCTTCTCCAAAGTAGGCGTGATGAGAGTTTTCACCTGAGGGTTGATTCTACTAAAAACACTAACGCGCTTTATCTAAAAAACTAAAAAACTAAAACTAAAACACTACGCGATTTATCAAAATTAATTTATTTCTATCACTTATAATTTATTTCACACACATGTTTATTTATTTAACGCGCCGGTCTCGCGTTCGTCGCCCGAAATGTTTACGCTCCCATTCTTCAACTGCCTCCCCTTGGGTCCGGCATTCCTTTATATGTCAGGTAAGCGCCTTCTCAAACTTTCTGGAGAATTCCAGGGAATTCGTTATCGCGTCGAACCTTATTGACTCTTCTCGTCTGTTCGCACCGCACAGAATTGTCGGAACCACGAATACTGCGAACTTGGGTAGCTCCCGGCGTGTTTATCTCGCGGCGAACTGTTTCGTTACACTGCCCCCGCCTTAAAGATGTTCGTCCCGAAACGTGTCCCTGACAGACCCATGTAGAAACCTACAGTTGGTCCCCTGTCTGCACCGCGAGGTTTGGTGGAAATAACATGCTACGGTCTTCTTGTGGGGACTCCTCTCAGGATTCCAACAACACACCAAAATGTCTACCCCGGTGCAGCGAAATAAGACCTCCAGCATCATATTTCTGCAGTACAAGGCGTCCAATCTACAAGCCAGTTTCGGAATAGCTAAATTAGTTAAATCTTCGCTAAGTAGGGTATCCCTGAGGTCGTGTAGCGCGTCCCACAGGTCCAAATAGGTGGGCTTGTGAAAGGACCTTCTTTTCGTAACCAGATAGAAGAGCGGCTGTCGTGATCCATCTTCCTCAATCCTCAGCGCTCGCCCGACCGCCGGTCCCTGCTGATGAAGTTCGTCCAGTTTGCCAAACCTCGCCCGAAACTCCGCGACATTTCCTCTGGACATCCACAGGTCCTGGGCCACGCAATGAGCCAGCGCATACTCAGCCGGTGTTCCGAAGAGATCCCATTGTTCTTCCCTGGTCACACCGAATCTGGCCTTCCCGGTCCCACCATACGCAGCCATACATTTTTCAAAGGAAGCCTCATCCTCTTGGGGCCATAGTTGATCTTGGTCGTGGTCTCCCTCGAAAGGTGCTAATCGATTGTAATGCACGACCCTGGGCTTCCCATTCGGAACTTTGCTAATCCGGTAAATGACGTCATTTATATTTGTCTTCACAGTACACGGCCCTTCCCAGGCTTTCTGAAGCTTATTGGGTGATGACCGTCGTCTTCTGTGCGGGTTGTACAGCCACACCAGGTCTCCTTCCTCATACATGCCGCTGTCCGCCCGAACGTCATAGTGGTTCTTCATGCGGTCGCTGGCGATTTGGAGATGCGTCCGTACCATCTCGTGGACCTGGTCCATTTTTCTGCGCAGCTCTGTGACGTAGTCTTCCCCAGCCAGATCCTCTCCCGGTTTGCAACCGAAGCTTAGATCGCAGGGTAGCCTGAACCGTACCCTTGCTGGTGTTTGGCCGGTGGACTCGTTAATGGCAGAACGGTAGATCATCAGGAAAAAGGGGAGATGTTGATCCCAGTCTCGTTGGTGTTGAGACACTACCTTCGAGAGGTACTTGCCCATGGTGCGGTTCATCTTCTCCACCATTCCGTCGGACTGAGGGTGCAGCGTTGTTGTCCTAGTCTTGCAAATTCCCAATTTTTCGCAAACTCCCTGGAACAGCTCGCTCTCGAAGTTACGCCCCTGGTCGAAATGCAATTCCAACGGTACTCCAAAGCGGATCACTAGCTCCTTCACCAGGACATCTGCGACAGTTGTGGCTGCTTGGTTTGGAATCGGGTAGGCCTCTACCCATTTAGTGAAGTAGTCCATCGCCACCAGGAAGTACTTGTTGCCGCAATCGGTTTCAGGAAATGGCCCAGTAATGTCTAGGGCGATCCTCTCGAAAGGATTTCCCACATTGTACTGTCTCATGGGGGCTTTCAGCTTGCGGTGGGGTCCATTGCTGGCTGAGCAAACTGTACACTTCCTACACCATTCGCGAACAGCCTCGGAGCAGCCCACCCAATAGAAACGCTCGTGCACTTTTTGCAAGGTCTTCTTTACTCCCAGGTGGCCTCCTGAGGTTTCGTCATGGAGGTAACGTAGCACCTCCGCCACCTTGATCTTGGGCTCGATGAGTTGGAGTCGTCTTTCTGCGCCATTATCGGATTCGAGCACCCTCTTGAGCAGGCCACCCTGTATCACTAGGAAGTCCCACTGTGCCCAGTACGATTTCAGGGTCCTAAAGGATGGGGCCACTTCCTGCCATTCCGGCCTACGTCCTTCTTCTTTCCACTTCAGGGATTCCCGGAAAGTTGCTCGCCGGCAATTGCTCGCCGACAATTGCTCACCGACAATTGCTCGCCGGGAAAATTGCTCGCCACCCAATTGTTCGCCTCATAATTGCTCGCCTTCAGATAATATTCCTCATAATATTATTGTTAGTCATAGTTAGGCATTAATGACATGAATTTAAAGAAATTTAATACACAATTGTTAGTCCCATCAACCCTTAATAAACCCAACTCTCCAACCTTAAAGGCTCTAACGTAATCCTCAAATATTTATTGTTAAAATTTGTTATTAACAAATAAATTTGTGAATTGTTAAATTTCACTCGTTAACAATAAATGCCTAAAGTTAAGTAATAATGGTTACCAATTTTTGGAATTTTAACAGATACCTACTTGGACTTATGACATACCTGACTAATCCGAATAGTTAATAACGAAAAATACATTATTTTGATGTATTTGAACTATTCTTAATAATATGTATTTTCGTTAATTGTGTTTATACAATTTTGTTGCCTAGTTGTTAATATTACCTGAATATAAATTTACCGGATGGCGAGCAACTAAGTGGCGAGTAAATGTGTGGCGAGCAATTTTCCCAGCGAGCAAATATGGGCGAGCAATTGTCGGCGAGAAATTGTCGGCGAGCAACTTTCCGCACACGCACTTCAGGTCCGTTGAAGTTCAGGGTCGCCTTCCTGCGCTCGCCGCAGCCCGTCTGGTGACCAGTCCTCATCGGTGACCGTCGTGCGCCAGGTAGAAGCCTCCTTTACTTCTGCACGACTACAATGGGAACATCCCTCTGGACACGGTCTTCTTGAAAGAGCGCCAGCATTACTGTGGCTGGTTCTTGCTCTATGTTCGATGGCGAAGTCGTATTCCTGAAGACGCTCAATCCACTGAGCTACCTGGCCTTCCGTGTTTTTGAGTCGCAGAGCCATCTGATCGCCGCGTGGTCCGTTCTCAACAGGAACTTCCTCCCGTACAGGTACTCGTAGAAATGTTCTACTGACTTCACGGCAGCTAACAGCTTCCTCCTGGTGACACAGTAGTTCCTTTCGGGCTTCGACAGGACTTTACTGAAGTAGCCAACGACCCGCTCCTGTCCATCTTGCAGTTGTGACAAAACCCCTCCGATTCCGTCGTTGCTTGCATCTGTATCCATGATGAAGCGTTCCTCTTGGGTAGGGACCCCGAGAACAGGGGCCGTCGTCAGGCGTCTTTTCAGGGCGTCGAAGGCTGCTTAGCATTCTTCATCCCAAAGGAAGGCTCGTTTTTCCTCGGTTAGTCGTGTCAGCGGCTTTGCGATGTCAGAAAACATTCGGACGTAACGACGATAGTAAGTGCAAAGCCGCAGGAAACTCCGCAACTGATGCTTGTCGTTCGGTGTTGGCCATTCTTGGACTGCTCGCACTTTTTCAGGGTCCACCTCGACGCCATTACTGCTGTCCACGTGACCCAGACAGTGTACTCTCGTTCGTAACAGATGGCATTTCTTTGTGTTGAGCGTCAGGTTAGCCATAGGGATTCTTTAGAAAACTTCCTCCAAGTTTGACAGGTGTTCGTCAAACGTCTTCCCTGCGGCGATTATGTCATCTAGGTATACGAGGCACGTTTTCCAGGAGAGCCCTCTGACTATGTTCTCCATGAGCCTCTCGAAAGTAGCAGGCGCATTACACAACCCGAATGGCATTACGGTGAATTGCCACAGTCCAGATCCTACTGTGAAAGCCGTCTACTCCTTGTCTGCAAGGTCCATTTCCACCTGCCAGTAGCCACTCTTCAGGTCCAGAGTGGAAAACAGCTTCGATCCAGCCAGAGTATCCAGGGTGTCGTCTATCCGGGGAAGAGGGTAGCTGTCTTTCTTCGTCACGTTGTTCAGTAGACGATAATCTACGCAGAACCTGGTGTCTCCATCCTTTACCAGGACTACAGGAGATTCCCAAGGACTGCTAGATGGCTCGATGACTCCCTCTTTCTCCATGTCGTGGATGATCTTTTCCGCTACCTCCCGCTTTGCCTGCGGCATCCTCCTTGCTTACTGTCGGATTGGTATGGCGCCCCCCGTATCGATCTTGTGTCTAAAAATACTCGTTCTCCCAGAATGTCCCTTGTCAGATACAAATATCGATCGATATCGTCGGAGTAGCTCAATAAGCCTCTTCTTCTCGGATCCAGCGAGAGAATCGCAGGTATCCACTAGAGCTTCCTCCACTTTCGAGACTAGGCCGTCAGCGCTTCCCGTCACCTAGTAGATCAGTGACGTCACTGGTGAGCAGGTTCCCACTTTGGTCCCCTTGCGGATGGTAACTGGGTAGTCATTGATGTTAATGAGCCGGACTGGAATTTCATCACCCTGCGTTACCAAGGTCTTCCCTATTAGAACGTCTCGGCCCACCTCCACGTCGTGGTTCCAAGGTTCCACTACGGCAGGATTCCCTTTTCCGGTGACGCCTTGAAGTCGGGTCACCACTATCGATTCGCTCCTACTCGGCAGGATCGTCTCTTCCGTCAGCCTTATCTGATGGACCGTCTCGCCATTGGTGTGCAGGAAAATTTCCTCTGGGCCGACCTGCATTACTTGTCGATTCAAACTGAGCGCGAAACCCTGGCGTCCTCTTCGATGTCGGCGATCAGGACTCGGGGTGGCGAGAATCGTGCAGTGCCGATCTTGATCTCGATGTCTACTTCTCCGTGGACGGCGGCAGCTTCGCCCGTAGCCATTCGCAACCTCCACTTGGACTCCATCACTCTCTTCCCTCGCGTGTTCAGCAGGCCTGGCTTCAGGATCGTCTTGAATGCCCCGGTGTCGATCAGTAGGGTGTGCTTCCTGCCGTTAATTTCGCCATCCACGTACAGGCTGCCACCTTCACCTCTCAGGGTAGCTATCTTGATGAGGGGGTCTTGGAACGGGTATCGGGTCGGAGCTGCCCCCTTGGAGCCGACCCGCTTTAGTTTTCCGACGTCTGGGCCGTTGTTGGCTTCTCCACCCTAGGGCGCTTGTAGTCCCTCAGAAATGGCCAACCTCTCCACACCTCCAGCATTTCGCCGGCTCCCTTTTGTCTCCCTTGAGCAGTCCCTTGAGGGCGTTGACAACCTGCTCCAGGGTGTCCTCCTTCCGCTCGGCTTCCACGCATGCGTCGTCTCCGACCACCGCCCGAACGTTGCCACAGCTCCTCGACGCCTCCGTCGCAACCTCGTATTCCAGGGCCATCGAGAGGGCTTCTAGTGTGCTCTTGGGACCCGACAGCCGTACCGCACGTTGCATTTCCACATCCCTCAAGCCGTCGATGAAGGCCGAGACCGCGAGACTCTCCGTCATGGATTCTGCCGTTGTAATACTGAGACCTTCATGATTGGTCCAATAATCCTAATAGGATGTTGTCAAATGTTTTAAGTGACACACCCACGATTTACAACCCCTCCCTGAGTTAAAGATTAAACACTCACTCACTCACTTACTCACTCACTCACTCACTCACTCACCAATAAGTTGGTTAATTCTTAACCAATATTATCGGGCTAGCAAAGTCTGAACGTGACTTCCTGACAATCCCTGAATCGAGCAGATCTTTTACTTTTTGTCTCACAATATCTCTTTCTTTGATGGACAATCGGTAAGGGCGGTAACAAATGGGTTTTGCTCCTTTCTCTAAATTCATTTCTAATCCACAGTTGTTAACTGTACCCAACTGAGCCGCACAATCAGCAAAACAATGTTGCCACTTATTTAAAATATCCAAAAGCTCATTCTTCGACTCAACAGCTAATTCAGCGTTTACGTCAACTTCATCAAGATAAAATTTTCTAGTACGC
Source organism: Cryptocephalus moraei (assembly GCA_946251905.1). Taxonomy (NCBI): domain Eukaryota; kingdom Metazoa; phylum Arthropoda; class Insecta; order Coleoptera; family Chrysomelidae; genus Cryptocephalus; species Cryptocephalus moraei. Next base: position 8,378,577 of record OX276453.1, read on the forward strand.
TCTATTTGATTCAATAGGCTCACCTTTGGACCCTGGCTGTTGGAGGAACCGCTGCACCTGGATTCTCTGCCGATCAGCTTTCCTACTGCCCACACTATTTCATCATTGCTCATATTCGAAACCGGCACGAAGCAGCTGGGTCCTCTAAACACTAATCCAGGGATACACACCAAACAGTTGCTCAACTGGAAACGCTTGCTGTCCATGTAGACTTCTTCATCCTCGCTAACATCTGTTACTTCGACCGGAACCATTGTAGTAGCTAAAGGACGTAGTGTAGCCATTCTGATCGAAACAATCCTAGGGCGCACCTCCTCGCCCTCTAAAGTAATGTCTTGCAGTATCTCCAAGTTACATTTGATCAAGGTAGCCTTCCCTGAGCCAACTATGAGCGACACACCTTTGGCATTGATCACTGGTTGTCCGATCACCATCTCAAGGTCGTCCATATCTGCTTCCGTCACTAAAGCAGTCGTTTCCATTACGAATCCGTCAATGTTCAAGGTCAATCTCACTGCACTTTTCGTCGTTATAACAACCCCACCAAATGCTTTCAGAAAATTGGTTGCAGGATATGTCTGGAGTTTTTCCATGTCAAGGACGATTACATGGATAATGTTGACTTGACTGTCGCTAAGTATGCAAGAATCGACTTCCCGTTGACGTAGCACTCCTTTTTAATCACATCGTTCGCTTCCTGATGATCAATCAGTTTTATTGATTTTGGTTTGATCCCTCCAGATGAATTGTTAGAATTACCAGTGTTTCGATTTCGCACTCTACAGTCCTCTTTCTTGTGGCCATAGCGATTGCAAGTATAACACCGTAGGGATCATTTAAGGCGACAGTCCCTAGCGATATGCCCGTATTTACCGTTGTAGCACTCTATTCTCCTGGTACTAGCCGTATCTTCGTACTTAGGTCGCTTTTATCTATTATCTCCCTTGGGACTTTGATAATTTTCAAGAGGTGCAATAAATCCGTCGTAAAGGTCGTCCGTAGTAGAACACTGAAACGCTCGTGCATTCGCTTGAAGTTCCAATGGCAACCCTCTTATCAGACAGGAAATAGCAGCTTCAGTCTCCAAGCGACTTTGTTGGATAAGGGCCAATTTCTCATTGTAGTAGTGGGTCATTGTCTCATCTGGTCTCTTTCTACGAGCAACCAATTCTTCAAGAACGGTGGCGTAGTCGACACAGCGAGGAAAAGCTCTGGTTAAGGCGGTCTTCCACTCCGACCACGTCTTCCTGTAGTCCTCTAGACGATTGACCCAATTACTTGCCGGCTCCTTTAAATTTTGTTGCATATAGGAAGATTTTTGGTAATCGGTCCAATTGTGAATTTCTCAAATTTTCTCCAATTTTTTGTAACCACCCGGTAACGGTTGAAGATCTATAACCGGGATCAAACGTCGGAGGAATATCGCCTCGAACCCTGACACAAAAGCTTCCACGGACTCGATACCTGCGCCCTTCGGAATCACCTGTACGCCGCGTAAACCTTTTCTTGAGGGCTTCACTTATTTTCCTTTCAATGTGCTTCTCCAGAAGGTCTTGATATAACTGGTTTTCGTTTTCCTCGTTACTCATCTCGAAGTTTGCACTTATCCCTCAGAGTTTCACGCCACAACAAACGTATGCACTATCTGCACGTGAAAGTACGATAATCCCGCTTCTGATAATGTTATAGGTTCGATATCTCGACTCTCATACAACTCAATTGATCTTTCTCGCGAAGAAGAAAAACCGCCCTTTCAAGTCAAAGCGTTTTATTCTAATTTCGCTCGTGTCTCCTCTTACATCTTTTTCACACCCAGGCTTATTAATCTTAACGTCCTAATAACATAAACAAAGTCTAAGGCCGGGTCGCGAGACGACGTGCGCCTGGAAATTCCTTTTAACAATAAGATTGAACAACAATTCAAATGTGCGCCATGTGAACACGCTTTCTTATTGGTGCTACCATTATGGAGGCGCATTTCGCATCAACCAGCCACTGCTTACATTAAAGTTGCTCTTCTTCTTCACTTCTACTCTTCTGGGCTCTCTATCCACTGCTGGTGATGAGGATGGTGATTGGTCGGATGTCAACAGCTGGGAGTATGAATTCTCGGAGTACTTGTTTACTTTCTCTAATCGACAATTAATGATTATCGCCCATGTCGATTGATATTAAAGACCCCAGAACACAGTTTATCCTAGGTTATTTCTAATTGGTAAAGTGGGATACCTAATCTCACGACGAGAAGAATGCATTTCGTCACATCACTCTTCACTATTTTTTTAAGTTTTTGTATTCTCACTACTTGTTATGTGACTCTTCAGTCTGTTCAAATGTTAATAGCTTTCTGGGTAAAATAACTTCCAATACTATAACGCCTTTAACTCCTACGTGTGTTGCGTATTAGTTCAAAAGAAGAATATAAAAATATGCTATATATTAGTGTGAGATAATATTCGCAACATTAGACAATCCGCCAAATTCAGGATGGCCGAATGTGAGATAATATTCGCAACAATCAGCAAAACGGCCTGCTTCGAAATATTCGGCCTCGAGACGGGTTTTACATTACTACTTTAAAGGAAGACTTGGTTTGTCAAGTGCGAAAAGAAGTTAGTTATTAGCGAGACATTGATTGTTAACGCGTTATGAACATTTCTCCGTGCTGTTATATGAATAAGTTGAATAAATACAGGGTCCGGCGGTGAAACGGGAAGATTAAGATATCGTGTGACAGTCGCCAGACGGCTGGAGAGGAGTGGGGGACTCGATCTTGAGCGTCCAGACGTCCAGACAGCCGGTATTTTCAGTCGCCATGTTGCGTTGGATGAATGAGCAGCGTTATTTCGCAATGAAGGCATTTTACAAAAATGTTAATAGTGCTGTTGGTGCTCAACGTGCTTTCCGTCGAGAGTTCAATTACTAGCCACACTGCTAACATTTCGATGGACTTGCTGAGATTGTCGTTTCCTGGTCGCTTAATTAGTAAGAATGGTGATATTGATTGGCTTGCCTGTTCACCAGACTTAACGGCTCCTGACTTTTTTCTGTAGGGTTATTTAAACCTAAAGGTTTTTGAATCAAACGCTAGGGGCAAACTGAAGCAGCAAATCCAACAGGAGATCAAGAACATTCCATTGGATATGCTACGCAGAGGAATGGGATCCTTCACCAAAAGACTTCAAGAATGTGTTCGAAACGAAGGACGCCATCTTACTGATATAGTTTTCAAAAAATGAACATTATCATATATCCTCATTAATTTCCAATAATTTAGATTACATTTGTGTAAAAAAGTTTAATAAATATTAATAATTAAGACTCTGAGAGTTTTTTTAAATATTCCCGTTTCACTGCCGGCCCTGTATTTCCCCAATCAAAACTTTCTTACATTAGCTTGTAGGGTGTCCAGTGAAACGAATTACTCAGGCGAAAAAGTTGTTTTAGACAATTTCTTTGAATTGTTACTTGGTTTACTAGGTCGGCCAGGAATGTTCACAACTGCGGTGAAAATATTGAAATGTTAAATATTGGAACATGGGAGTTGCAATATATTATGGCTCAATTTTGGGCGATTTATTAAAGTTGTTTACTATATAAAACGTACATATCAGACTGAAATTTCGTACGTGTGCATCACCGAATCCTCTCTCGCCTCTACCAGTTCTCTGTCGACTCTGTCGTCTCTGTCGGTGTCGGCACTGTCGGCACTCTTTCATTTTCATCCGAGCCGAGCACGCTTCTTCCGCTCCCCCACCCTGCTGACGTCAGTTCCTGACCCAACAGGGACTCATTGTAGATGGGGCCCAACATATGTGATATTTTTGGGCTCAGATAATTGACATAACACGTAGAAAGCAACTTTTAAAATACCCTGAGAAAAGCTGTTGGTTACAACACATTTTATATTAAGGTATTGTCAATTGCTAACTGTGTTCATTTTTTTTTAAATGAATGCTTGAATGAAAGTGCTAAAATTTAATTAAAACCCTATTTATAAAACTTATTACGAGAATCACTCCTTGATCTATCATATATCGTGTCTATCTTACTCCTGCTCTGCTTAAAATATTAAACAAAACCCATATTAACTGACAAAATGTCGATGGTTAACCGCACAAATATGTTCTTCCAACTTCCAATTAGGAAATTTGACAGGAGAGTATATCTTGGTGCACATATTATTAATTATTATACACTTGACATCAAATATTATAATTGTTTCGAACCGTTACTTAATGGTCAGGCACTTACAACATCCGCTACAAAAACCAACTGTGATACTGGAGGATTGTGTCCTTGTGCGCTTAGTCATCGATCTGTTCGTCTTGGAAATCTAATACCTGCAAAGACCTGCAAAGACTTGCAGGTATTAGACATGCACATAGACATGTGCACTTTTTGGTATGCTTACATAAGCATAGTTACGTAAACTTTTCTCTTTGGCCGATATCGGAGTTGGTTTCCAACTGTCAAATCTTCCTTGATTTGTAAAGTGACTAATGGTTCTAGAAAATTCCCACTAATTTTTGTATGACTTCTGTTTTTAATATTTGAATAGTTCCTAAACAGTTTAAGATGAATTTCGAGAAAGATAAGAACATTCTCACATGTTACAGGATGTTTCTTTGAAACATGAAAACAATTTTAAATGTCCTAAGTATGAATCCATACTAATATTTGTTGACTACCCTATCCATATTGGAGACGTGATATTTATTCCAAAGGAATAAAGAACGTTTAAATAGTCATTAACGAGATTGAACTTTTCTGACTAATTTAAATTGCCAATGAAAAAATATCCCACGTGAATTTTTCAATTAAAATTTATAGCTAAAACTAAAAACACCAATTCTTTAGCCTCAGGAACACAATCACTCTTTAATATAGTTTCAACATATACATATCGTCCTTACCATATCAAACTATCAAACGTGAAAAATTCTTTAAAGTATCGAATACATTAGAGCGTCGATTATCCGAACAAACGTTCTGTGGGATAATTCAGACAATCAAAAATTTGCCCCATGAGAATTCGTAAAAAAAGGAACTTGTAAGACCTAATCATCCATGTTAGCACATAAATCATATTCATTTATTCGGATAATAGAATGTTCGAATAATCAATGATTTAATCGTTGTAATCCATGCAACTGAATAGTATCTAATATTCCATATCCGTTACTACGTCAGACTGTAATTTCTAAAAAGGATTACGAAATGGTTAAAAAAAACTAAAACAACTTGCCCTTTTTAAAAGTGGACTGATTTTGCATAAACACATAAACCATAAAAGAAGAAAATCAGTCCTGAACAGTATCGATTTTCATATTTATAGTTTGGGATGGTTGGGACGATGACATCCTGTAAACTGCTGGCCATTTGTTCGATTCGTTTGCTTATGACGATTTCATCTAAGTTTGGCTTCTGTAAGAAAGTAGAAAAAATAAGCAGTTGGAAAGCTATCTAAGGTAAAGTAACTGGCATTGTGCAAGACTTCCGTGCCACGAGCGGTCGTGCCTCATGCGGTCAATGTGAAAAATCGTGCCAGATGCGGTCACTCCAAAAATATTTCTACCTGATGTGCAGGTGTCTTCCCATGTGCGGTCGTCATTTCCGAATTCACCGAATTTCTCGGTAGACACCCTCGGTCGATATGGAAAAATAATTACTATGGTTTTCGATATTTTGAGGCGTGAAAAGAGAATATATGAGATTTGTTTCGTCCTGTAATGCATGAATTACTTGCGAGACGGCAAGGAAAAACAATGTACTTATTTTCAATTTGAATTAACCATTAATTAACCATTAACATAAAGTACATGTAAAAGTATTTGTTACCTTGCGAAAATATTTTCGAGGGATCACATCTGGGACGTAATTTGATTGTGACCGCATAAGACACTACCGCTCATGGCGAGCCGGTACCGAGTACCCCGATAAATTGGCCTGTCCTGGGATTTCGAGACTATTGACCGCACATGGCACTGACCGCATATGGCACTGACCGCATCTGGGAAGACACGTTGTGCAAATCATTGTATTTTAAAGAAGGCGACGTAACTCAATCCCATTTTCGGCATTTTTATTTATAATTACAGTGAGGATTCTATGTAAACGTTATATATTTTTTATACCTTTATGTGTTTTCTCGGTCTATAATATCGGAAAACTTAAAATAATACCGCTACCTGCTGAGAATAGATAAATAAATTTATCTTTGATGTCGAGGCTATATGCAATTGGATACTGCGAAAGAAAGGCGAAACAAATATGTAAATACGAAATGTGAAACTCGTGAAGCTCTAGTCGTTTTCAATTGTTTTGATGGTCAGATTTCACCTCAAATATGAATTCTCAATTACGCAAGTAGTTATCGTAACTCTACATTTCTAAACGTAGTGCGTTACAAAGCCTTCGTATTGTGGCCCATTAATCAGAATCGATTATTTTCAGTTACATTTCATTTTCTCGTGAATACCACTAAAACATTGGAAATCCCAATTACTATTGAAAACAACCCTTATCGGGGCTGTTTGATTATGCAGGTTTTAAAATTGATTTGTAAATTCAAATTGAAATTATTTATTATAATGATCTGAATATCTATAATGAATAATACACGCTCACTTATGCTTAGTAAAAATGGGAATGAGAGTGAATCTCTATACATAAACAAACTAACTCTACATTTACAAAATTGTCAGCGTCAGCGTCGGCAGTTCCCTTCGTCCGAGGCCAGACACGTACTCCGTACTCTCATCGGCGGAGACCTCCCAAAAATCGCTAACAGATTCGGCCTCCCTGACAACCTGATTGTCCCCAATCAGTCCTATAACATGCAAGAAATATCTATTAGAAAATTTGATTATCGTTCCAGTGCCCCTTCTTTTTTGTCATATTTTCGGACACCATATTTAATCATGTTATAATTTCCAGTACTCCTCGAGTGCCATATATTCGAACACCATATTAGGAAACTATAATTTCAGTAATCCTCGAGAGTCATATATTCGAACACCATATAAGGAAACTATAATTTCAGTAATCCTCGAGGATCATATATTCGAACACCATATTAGGAAACTTTAAAATTTCAGTATTCCTCGAGTGCCATATATTCGAACACCATATTAGGAAACTTTAAAATTTCAGTACTCCGAGTGTCATATATTCGAACGCCATATTAGGAAACTTTAAAATTTCAGTACTCCTCGAGTGTTATATATTCGAACACCATATTGGTACTACCCGAACTTACTGTTCCTTTAAAGTAATCCAGGGTTTAATACGATCTACCGCCACCACGGTATGCTGCTTTCGTTTGCCCATCATGTCAGCCACTTCATACATATCATTAGGAAGCTTAGCTATAACCTTGTATGGACCTTTATACTTGGGATATAGGTTTTTACTCTCCTCGGTACACGGAATACTGGTTACCTGTACCAAAACCAAATCCCCAACAGCATAAATCTTGGCAGTTGCTCGTTTCGCATCAAATCGTACCTTTTGATTACTTTGATCACGATTTAATCTGCTGGTTACTTCATTACGGATGCTAACTAAATCTACACGATCCATTTCATCTTGTAATTCATTTTGTAAAATACTTTGGGACAAAGTCCTTGGTTTGACACCAAATAACAGTTCTGAAGGAGTCATACCAATTGCCTTATTTAAAGTACATTTCAATCCTCTTTAAACCGTCTTGACATGAACGTCCCACTTATTTTCATCGAACCCGGCATTTAGTGCCGAAAGAGAACTAAGAATCGTTCGATTGTAACGTTCGCATTGGCCATTGGCTCGTGGGGTAGCAACAGCATTCAGAATATGTTTAATACCATCGTTTAAACAAAAGACGCGAAAGGTGTGTGTGAGGTGAAGGCAGTACCTCTATCGGTTATAATTCGTACTGGTACCTCGAAAATGTCTATTAAACTGTTGTTACGCGCTTCTCGGGGGTTGTCGGAGAAGGCGCTCTAGATGGGGTGGGTTAGCCCAAGAAAAGCTCGGCGGGTTTTACGAATTCTATTTACAACTTTGACTAGACAAATTGACTATGTACAACAATATATGGCGGATATAATGATAACCGTGAATGGCCAGACGGGCAGCGGTTTGCCCTGTATCGCGGCGTTCCCTTCCCTCAGGCTTGTGGGTAGTTCCTGTGAATCCACTGGATACTACTGTAAGCCGAGTTCAGAAACGAACTGCCTTCTGGACGGGCTGCTCCGGAATGTCATCCCTCGGCCTCCTCGGGGTGCCGCTGCTGATTGGTTGCCCACTCGTTGCCATGGGAACCGACGCGTGGGGGTAGGTTGTCCGCGCATCCCTTACTTGGTTCGGCCTGGAGTGGGGCAGCGCTCCGCAACGGCACATCGTGGTGGTAGGTTTTCCGGGTGGGGCGAGCTGCTTGCGTCGGGATGACTTAGCGTGGGGGTAGGGTGATCGCGCACCCCTCGCTTAGGTCGTCCTGGTGGGGCAACGCTTCGTAACGTCGTGGTGGTGGGAGATATGAGTCGCTTTGGTAGGGATGACTGCTGTGGAGGGGTGTGTTCCGTATTGATTTTCGGACGACCCGGTCCGAACGGAGACATCTAGCGGAGGGAGGGCGCCTACCTTCGAGGGGTTGTAGCGGGGCAGGGCGCGTACCTCCGAGGGGCTGTAAAATGGGCCGGGAGGTGGCGTTACACTGTTCAAATTCTTGACAACATATTTCGTTTCTGTACTTTTTACAGCTTCAATTATACAAAATTTTGTAAATCCATCGACCATAACTAACAGTTGAGCATTTTTACTTTTACTTTTCATAAATGGCCCCACGTGATCGATGTGCAAGGTGTGAAATGGTACTGACACTGTATCAATGGGATGAAGCTTCCCAGGTTTCCTCCCTTATGGAGTTTTAAAATACAAGCAATTTAAACAAGCATTGACATATTTGGTAACAAATCGTCTCATTTCCGAAAAATAGTAATTTTCCTGTATTTTCGCCAACGTCTTTTCTACACCGAAGTGACCCATATCGTCGTGGCACAATTTACAGATTTGCCAACGATTCGACTTTGGTACTAACCACCTTGTTGAACGATCCAACATTTTTCTGTGCCCTTTTCCTTCCTTCAGTTCGCATAAATGAAAATACTGCTTATTACTTCCAGTATTATCGTTACTCATTAAAATATTTCGTATCATGGTGATTGTCTCATCTTGCATTGCACCTGAGCTGCCAGCAGCCAGTCAGCATCGGTGATATAATGACACCTACACCTAAAATGGTTTTAGGAGAATTCCGACTGAGACAGTCAACATGATTCATCCGGTTACCTGCTCGATACTCTATTTCAAAATCGTAATCTTATAGTTCTAGCCACCACCTCGCCACACGTGGGAGGATATCTTTCTTTTCGGCCGTACTTCGTATCGCATTACAATCTGTTACCAGAGTAAACTTGATACCCACTAAATACACACGAAAGTGGCGGAAAGATTCGACGACAGCTAAAGTCTCCAGCTGATACGAATGATAATTTCGTTCGGGAAGAGACGTTTGTCGACTATAATAAGCTACTGCATGTTTCATTCCTCAATTCCTGTTGTACCATCTATTTGCAATAAAATACCCGCTACACCTATCCTACTAGCATCAGTGTGTACCTCTGTTTTCAAATTCGGATTAAAAATTTTGAGAATCGGTCCAGTAATTAACAACTTCTTGATTTGTTCAAAAGACCCTATTTGGTCACAATCAAATTTCCACTCGACATCCTTTCGCAATAGACGCGTCAGTGGTTCAGCAAGAACAGCATAATTTTTGATAAAGTCGCGAAAATAACCTGCCAAACCTAGAAACTGACGTAGTGTCTTAACATTTGTGGGCGTAGGCATGTTTTGAACCGCTATAATTGTTTTTAACCCCGGTCGAACTCCCCTTTCTGATATCTCTCTTCCTAAATACTCGACATGTGAATAGAAAAACGAACATTTTGATAATTTTAGAGTAAGATTATTAGAACGTAACCTGTCTAGAAGAACCTTTCGTAATCTTTCCAAACCTTCTTCAAAATTCTTAGCCGGTATAATTATATCATCAATATAAGCCTGTGCAATCGTATTTATGTAATCAAGAACCAAATTAATTGGAGCATTAGCAAGTCCGAACTGCGTTCGCAAAAATTCGTAATGTCCGTCCGGCGTCACAAATCCTGTTTTAGCAATAGATGATTCAGATATTGGTACTTGATAAAAACCTTGAGACATGTCGAAGGTAATAAAGTATTTGCAACTACCCAAATGATCAATTTGATCTTCAATTAGTGGCAATGGGAACTTATCCTTTTTTGTAATTTTATTGAGTGCCCTGAAATCTACACACATACGATGCCCTCCACCTTTCTTTGGCACTAAGATAATTGGACTCGCGTAGGGCGAATGTGACGGCCTAATTATTTTACTCTCTAACAAATCATCAATTATTTCATTAACCTTTTCGCGTTCAGCTAACGACAAACGATACGGGCGATAAACAATTGGTTTTTTAGTAGTACATTCGATTGACGTATACTCATGACATTTGTTTTTCCTAATTCTTTAGTCGTAAAACAGAAACAAGCGCGATAATCATCAAGCAATTGTCTCAATTTCATTTTTTCTGATTCCCTAATTCCACCACATTTAATATCTGACTCAGCAAAAGTATTTTTAAAAGTATCGGCTTTCACTAAGTTCACCGAGAATTTATTTTTCGTACTCAGCAAAACTTCAGCTGTATACGGCAATTTTGTGATTACCTACTAAATGTTGCGAGTTATTAATAACTAAAACAGACGGATGATCAATAAAATTTTGGCCGATTAACAAATCAAAAATGAGTTCGTCTTCATTTACTATCATTATTTCAATTTTCACAGTGACACCTTCAATAGTGCCATTAGTGAAGCTTTTCCACTCAACTTTGACTTGTAAACCATTAAACCCCCGGAGTTCTACAGGTTGTTCTATTCTTTGGATGTTTAATTAGATTTTTTTCGAAACTCTGTATTTTATTAATGTCAATTCGCTACCCATGTCAATCACGCAGTTTACGTCTTGGTTATTTAGTTTTGCTTTTTTGTGATACTTATTTAAAGACTTTTTCCCTACATATTTTACATCTTTCGTTTGATCTGTACTCATTGATTTTCGAAATTTGTAATTACATTTTTCCGCAGTATGCCCGAACTTACGGCAAGTCCTGCATTTAACACTTCTATAGGTGGGACATTCAAAACGTTTATGTCCTTTTTCTTTACAAGCGTAACACTCCAGACCACTTTGCCTCTTTTGGTTAACTAAGGATTTCATTTCAGAATTGTCAGTATAAGTAAGCGTACGACGCACAAAAAGAAGAACTAGTACAAGGTAAATTTCTAACATACTCGGATAATTCAACAAATGTAGTACATCTAGCCGCATTTATATTCATTTTGACCTGGGGGTCTTTGATACCTTCAATAACACAGTCGACAATCTGCCTTTGTGTCAAATTTAAACAAAGTTTATTTAACTTTGCCAATTTATGAAAACAATAATCATTCAAGTCTTGTCCAGAGCTAACCTGGTATGTTGCTGCTTCGTAAAACAATTTACCAAAAGTCGTTTTATTCGGAAACATACCCATTAACATTGTTTCCCACTGAATCCAAGAAAATTGAGTAGATTTTAATCATCCATCATACCAGATTCGGGCTGTTGCACGCAATTTACCCAATGCCATATAAACTTTCGTCACTTCATCCCAATGATACATCTTCGCACAGTCATTCACCTTGCGTAACCAATCATCAACATTTTGTGTTAAATCCGAAGGATTAAACTCGGGGATCAAACGATCATCTTTAAAGAAAGACCATTTAGAATTTCCATGCTCAGTTACAACAATATCATCATCATTTTCACTACTTACAGATTGGTTTGCTTTTATGGCGTCTAGCTGACTCCTCAAGGCAGTTATTTCTATACTAGCTTCCGCCAACATACATTTTACATCTGCATCGTTCTGCGGGGTACCAGCATCCCTCTCACCTGCCATAACCTCCTCACTTCGCTCCCTTATCACATCTTCGACTTCCAGAGTCCCTGATGTCACATCCCCAGCTGGAGCTACTTCTTCAACCCGGCGGACCTTTGGTGTTGGTCGGCTCATGATCGTATATTGAAGAAAATCCCACTTCTGATATGAAAACAACCCTTATCGGGGCTGTTTGATTATGCAGGATTTTAAAATTGATATGCAAATTCAAATTGAAATTATTTATTATAATGATCTGAATATCTATAATGAATAATACACGCTCACTTATGCGTAGTAAAAATGGGAATGAGAGTGAATCTCTATAAATAAACAAACTAGCTCTACATTTACAAAATTGTCTGCGTCGGCAGTTCCCTTCGTCCGAGGCCAGACACGTACTCGGTACTGTCATCGGCGGAGACCTGAGACCTCCCAAAAATCGCTAACACTATATGAATAAATAGATAAACACGGTTCACACCGTTGCCAGTTCACGCACGCATGCACGTATACTATCTTATGATTGCCGTTAGCTCACGTTATAATTAATAAATATAAAAAAATTGGTTAGAATTTTCGTTGACGCATAAACGTTAAAAAAATCATAACTTATAATTGAAGCAAAATTTTCACGAACTAAAAAGTTTTTTAAGAAATTATGACTGTACTTCGGTTTATTTGTTTTAAAATTTTTGGTACAGCCATTCAATAGATAAGGAAGGGGGGGGGAGGTTGTCCCATCATGACGTTTAACGCGTTATAACTCTGTTAATTGTGGCTTAAGACGTTAGCTTTCTGTCAGGCAGTCACTGTCACTGTGGGTTGGATTCTCACGTAATCCACGGATGTTTGTGTATGTTGCGAGACATGTCTAAAATGTATTCAAAATCCGTTCCTATTCACGTTGGTAATCACGCCGGATAGGATCGAATATCCTGTAGGAGGGCAAGGCTAGGATACACACACCCAGAGTCGGTAGAGCACGTAGTGAATTAAATGGGGTGAGAGTCTTAAGGGGGTACAACTGTGTTCGAAGACCGTCGATCATAGGTTCCGTCCAAATTAACCTTGGCAGCATAAGAGGGCGATAAATAATGGAAGGAAGTAAAGTAATAAGAATAAAAACAAATAATAATATAGAAATAAAATAAATAAATAAATAAATAAAATAAAATAAAAAAATAAATAAAAAATAAAATAAAATAATGGAAGGATGTAACGAGGCAAATCCGTGGCTAGGCAACCACACCTACTTTCTCATAATTAACTTAGAAGTCTCTCACTCGTAGCGTTAGCTTCGTTGTCCGGTATTTCAGATTAAACGAATTTTCTTAAGATGACCAGAGATATATCTCGCCAAGGGGTGTTCGTTCTGTAGCGTGAAATATAGGTCGATTGGGAAACTCAAATGAGTCTTAGCGACTTAGCCGGACGAGTCCTCGAACGGTAAGAACTCATATTCCTCTCTGGCGTCCCGTCATTGAGGAATCCGCTTTATTTCCCGATTTCACATTGGCGTGCCGTCGTTGTGGGATCACTAAGGGAAATCCGTTTAGGGTTTCTAGTACTGCAGGATTGCGTCATTGGCGTCCCGTCATTGGCGTATCAGTCTAGGTATACCTAGAGTTAGAGACTGTTTTATCCCTCATTGGCGTTCCGTCATTGAGGGATCTGTTTTATTTCCCGATCTCGCATTGGCGTCCCGTCATTGTGAAATCCGTAGAGGAAATCCGTTTAGGGTGCCTAGTTTACTGCAGGAATGCGTCATTGGCGTATCAGTCTAGGTATCCTAGTGGTAGGTACCATTTCATACCTCATTAGCGTCCCGTCATTGGGGAATCCGTTTCATTTTCCCGCCTGATCTCGCATGGGCGTCCCGTCGTTGTGGGATCATTAAAGGCCACCCGTGTTAGCCGTAGGGACTGTTTTATTCCTCATTGGCGTCCCGTCATTGGGGAATCCGTTTCATTTCCCCGCCTGATCTCGCATTGGCGTCCCGTCGTTGTGAGATCATTAGGCAACCCGTGTTAGACGTAGGGACTGTTAAGTGTATCTACCGACTGCAGAATGCGCGAGGAAAGTGTGACGTCAGAATTTGGTAACCATGGCAACTGTTTCAACACAATTTTTTTCTTATAGGAGATTAACATGGGAAAATTTTCAAGCAGCTGATAACCTACGTAAACGAAATTTCTTAACTATCAGCTGTGAAAAATACGAAACATTGGAGTATGTAGTTTTCTTGTATATAAAAGAATACATGATTGGTTATGGAGGAAGGAAGAAAAAAGTGATTTATTTCGGAGGTGGCACCTCGATCTAATTCAAATTTGACGCCATCTGTCAGAAAATATGACAAAGACAGTTTGTGAACCAATCAGAAGCACAAAAATAAGAGGCGTGGTCGTGAAAGCCTGAGAGAAGGGAAAATCAAGGTTAACCTGTTATTTCGTAGTCGCTTCTGATTAGTTAACAAATTGTCAATTTCGTACTTTAACAAGTGGCACCAAATTTGAATTAGAGTGAAATGTCACTTCTGTAATAAATCACGTTTTTCTTCTTTCCTCCATAACGTATCATGTATTCTTTTATATACAAGAAAAGTACATACTTCAGTGTTTCTTATTTTTCACAGGTGATAGTTAAGAAATTTCGTTTCCGTACTTTACCAGCCACTTGAAAATTTTCCCATGTTAATCGCCCATAAGAAAAAAATTGTGTTGAAACAATTGCTATCAGTTACCATGGTTACCATCCCCTCTCCCACATGTGCTACGTCATTACTTATTTCCTCGCGTATTACGACATTGGCGTCCCGTCGCTGTCGTCTGTTGTATCAGTCTAGGTGCACGTAGCTGTTATTTATTATATCCCCTTTACATGCAGCTCACTTCCCTGGCAGTGAGCAGGGAATTGGGCAGGGAAGTGGGCAGCTCGAGTATGTAAACGTGTCGCTCGCGCTGCCTTTGCTCATGCCACTGCCGCTGCCGCTGCCGCATGCTCCCTTCAGTGACGGTATTTCGCATCGCACGGAAGTCAAAGGATTGGCAGCACGAGCGGTAACGTCTGTTTACATGCTGCCGGCTGTCCTGTCCTTTCAGTTGACTACCATCAGGAAAATCAGGGAGAATACTGCGAGCAGGACAGCGAGCAGCGGGCGTAGCAGCCGCAGTGGCTGCATGTAAATAGTTGCATGCTTCAAAAGTTGCTCTGGAATTATTCAGGGCAGGACAACGGACAGCGCGAGTAGCAGCGGCAATGGCTGCATGTAAAGGGGGTATTAGGACTATTGCCCTGTCTGATTTCGCACCGGCGTTTCGTCATTGAGGAATCAGTCCGGGAAATCCGGTAATCATTTTCCTATCACGTTATCACCGCTACCGATTTGGGTGTTAGGGTTTGCGTTTGCCTCCGCCGCAGTACTAACGTATCCTTTACTGATTGCTTTATTCCGCTCTCTCTTAAACCGCTTTACCGACACTTTAAACTGCACGTTTTCCGCATTCCTCATTTTGTATTACATTTCGTAATACAAAAAAGGCATGTCTTATCACGAATTAGTTTTCAAATGAAATCACACCATTCCGAATCCGTTGCATAATTTTCCAATACATTTATGAACTTGGATGCATTAAAACTCTGTTAATATAAAATTGAAATACGATATATCGTATCTTGAATACGTTTATTTTTCGATACTTTTCAAATGCTCTAATCCGTTTCAATATTTTTTTTTCAAATTTTGAGACAGACGAACAGATGGACACCTTGGTTGAAACATTAGGGTTCATTGAGACAATGTTGTCAACGAATCCTAAGAAGTACAGAACGTATTGTATAACGCACTATTACTCACTTTGAATAATGTATAAATTTTGCAGCCTTGTACTTGCTAAAAGATAAGTCCTGTATTGCACTATGCAAAGTGAGTACAAAATTGTAAATTGTAAGGGTACAAAAAATGGAAGAAAATAAAAGTTTTAAGTTTATTATCACATCGAATTCAAGTCACCGAAATTAGTCATTAAAAAACCTTACTGTTTTCCTTTTTTTAAGTTATGTGTGATTTACTTGTCATGTTTTATTGTAAAGTGTTTTTAAATAATGATTTAATGAGAACGTTTATCTTGATTATTTTATTTAATGAAATATACAGTGATTACATAGTTAACATTTATAGTTTCTTGCTAAGTTATTGACTGATTTAAATATATTTTTATTGCAACTTTATTACATTCGTTTGGATTGTTACTTAAAAATACATTACTTAAACAAATAACATCGATATATGTATAAATATTTGATATTATACGAAGTACGATTTTTACGTGTAAAGCATACTGAACAGCCTTATACAAAGAGTGGATGATTTTTCACGAAACTTTGTTTCAAATGCAATCCCAATTAGTGAACAAGTAAAAAAGAAATGAATAAATAGAGTGCTAATACGTTTTTATTAGATATCAAGTTTTCATTGACTGAGCTTTTATTGTGTTAAATTAAACTCTAAGGATTGTGGAAATGAAACACCTCTCAGTCTTCCCCCAGTATAATGTGCTCTTCTTGCAATGAGCGGATTGCACTCTAAGCGACCGGTTTCGGTCCTACGACCGTCATCAGGATAGGTAAAATATTGATAATAGTACAAATGGTAAGGTGAAAATACATAACCACCAACTAACTTTCATCCAAGAACAGAACAGTTCCAGTACAAAAATATACCCCTCACCAACCGTGGGGATGTGGTGTGAATATTAATCTCAAAAGAAGGGCACGTATATGATACTGACATTAAAATCCTTTAACCGTATAGGTACCAAAAATAACTACACCGGCGGAAAGAGAGTGCAGAGACAAACTTGCCTGGGTGAGGATCATTACTTTATTTTGTTTAACAACCGAGATATTTTATTGCAAAGTTCGCTTTCAAACTTAAACAGACTGGAGCCATCTTCAAAAGCCATTTTCAAACAGAAAGCGAGAAGCGTGCACGGGAACAGTATTTCACGTTACGCTGTAGAATGTTCACGCGAATTCCATTTGACTTAACCTCGATTGTTTACCCTTGCCCGCTTGCGCTAACAAGGGATGGCGAATTCACCAAAAGTTACACGTAATGTAATACTGTAATGATTTCCAATTTTTTTCTCTCGAAAATTGCTCAATTTTCTCACCGGAAACCGGAAAATAAAGTAATGATCCTCACCCAGGTAAGTTTGTCTTTGCACTCTCTTTCCGCAGGTGTAGTTATTTTTGGTGTACGGTTAAAGGATTTTAATGTCAGTATCATCTACGTGACCTTCTTTTGAGATTAATATTCACACATCTCCACGGTTGATGAGGGGTATATTTTTGTACTGGAAATGTTCTGTTCTTGGATGAAGGTTAGCTGGTGGTTATATATTTTCACCTTACCATTTGTACTGTTATCAATATTTTACCTAGCCTGATGATGGTCGTAGGACCGAAACCGGTCGTTTAGAGTCCAATTCGCTCATTGGAAGAAGAGCACATTATACTGGTGGAAGACTGAGAGGTGTTTCATTTCCTGAATCTACATCACCCACCTTCGAGATGGACAACCGTATTCGTAATCTATGGATTATGGTATGCTGGGTTTGTAGGGATAAAAATCTGATAAAATATTTTGAAACATTAGTTTTACATATAAAAGCCCAGTTTTTAATAATGTATTATAAATATTTCACCATCTTTCAAAACATAAACCTTAGATCATGATATTTTTTGGCACACTTTCTAGAGATGCAATAAAAAATATTTCAAAAAGTTCGTTTGTATATTGTCATTTCTACAAGGCATTTACGATGTGTTAAAAAAATCAAGTACAATGACAGCCAAAATGAGAAAAAAAAGGAACAATAAATGGCTGATAAGTTGTGATAGAGCTGTATTTAAAATGTAAATTTTATTGAATATGTTGGGGCGGGTACGAGTTCGGACCCAGCCTACCTGCTCGCAGTTAGTCCGAATTCGGATTCGAATTATAAGTAGAATGAACTATTTTTCAAGGGGGCAAGGGAAAACAGGCAAGGAAACTGATTTTGGGGGATCATAGGGGGATGTTTGATAGGCCTAAAATATATCTTTCCTAGAAAACTTACGAAAAACCGACGATAGTACCCTTACTTTTCTGGAATTGATCGGTATTAATCGCACCTGTGTGGGTCCGAATTCGCCCCTATAGCGGGTCCGAATCATTGACTACCTGACCGCGTTGGGTCCGAACTCGCCTCCTCCGAATATCTTGGACCCATATTCACGGGAAATCTTTTCTTATCTTGGCCCTTTTATTTTAAACACATTGTATTCAGGATCGACACGATCGGAATACAAACAGGGCTTGCCCAATTAGTGTTGAACTAACAAAAGAAAATTACTAGAATTCCATGCGATTAAATTAATTGCAAATTAATCGTCTGACTGATTTTGGCCTTTCATCAGAATGTCCTTCTTTGGGATCCTGCTCGACCAGGACCAGAGTTGACAATTATATACTTACGTTAGATTTTTTATTGCACCTTCAGTGATTTTAAAGAGCAATTCTACTTACAAATTCAAACTTAGTATTTCCATTCGTTTCAACAAATTGTCGATTCGAAAGGAAGCTGTCTGAAATTTTACAGAAACTCGACACGATTACAAATACTTAAACCAAAACAAATGTTAATCATTGGTTACATTATTTTAGGAATGCAGTACAATGTTAGACACAAAAACAATAAATTTGTAATGTGGAAAATCGCTTCAGGTTATGAGAATAACACACTCGTACTACAGTAAAAGTCAGGAAAACTTGATAAAAAATGATAATACACATAGCAAACATTTCAATGTTATGACATAATGAGCCAAGCATTCATTTGATCCTCGGTGCAGTTGGACTAAAAATAAGATCAACTATTACATACAGATTAATTTAATTCTGAGGAAGTGTTAAGATTTTTTTGCACCTACCAACAAAATTCGGTATCTCATTATCAAATAAAAGTACCAGATTTAGATATTAACACACATTAGACTGCACTATAAAATGTAGACCTACCCCTTTCAGAGGACATATTTAGGTCTTTTCAATAATTACAGCAATAATCGTTACAATTTTGTCGAATACCTTTCAACGCAACTGACGAATTAGAGCGTGATGAAACATCAACAATATAACAGCAACAACGTGTCAGCAACAACAATGTAAATAATAGAAAAGTTACACGGCCCAGTTTTTGTCGCCAAAGGTTTTGATTACATATTTTTAATATGTTTGAGGTAAGTGAGCCATATGGACGTGGTGAGATAAATTAAAGGATGTGAAAAATTCAATCCAAACTTATAGGTTAGGATAGGTTATAGGTTGCATTGCGTGGGATTTCGTGGAACTTAGGTATGAATTTACGAAGCACCAATTATAATTTTAATAAAATGTATAAGCGCCATATTTAAAATGAAGTAGGTGTGAATAATAAATGTAAATCACATTTTGAAGTAACAAAACAACACTGGCCCTATAACTTGAGAAAAAATTCGTCGGTATAACATTTTGGGGAAAATCATAAAATCGTCTCGTCTTAATGATAATCGTTTAGAAAGTATTATGACTTAAGGCACGGGAATCTCACAAAATTTTTTAAAGCTCAGTACGGTCCGTGTAACTTTCGAGTTTTACGTATAACTTTTTTTTCGATTATCAGTATCTATCTACATATTTATATCTCTTGCTCTGTATAATTTCTAAATTCGGACAAAAATCTCTGGTCCTCTATCAGAAAAATAAACTCATTTTCATTCGGTTTGGAGTTAGTTACGAGACATTTATTGATTGTTTAGATTACTTAAGATGTGCAATACGTAGTTTTATAAAATATTTTTATAGATTCTAATGCAAAAGTAATGTGTTAACATTTTCAGAAGAAAACCAGGGGAAAAATGGTAGCAATAGTTAATAAAATATTGTTCGACTATTTTATTTAAACGCTTACCGATGTAATTCAATTAAAGAAATAAACTGCATCGCTATAATCACTACAAGAACTATATAAAAAAAGTGTTTTTTTATTTTGATTTTTTTCTGTTTTGATTTGCATCCCATTATCAATATATAAATATTCAGGATTAACGTAATCGCTTTTATGACTCTAATAAATCCCATTTCTGCCTTCATTTCTTCCAAATAAGGAGAGGCTCTATTTTCTTAAAATTAGCTTATAAGAGTTATAAGTTTTAGCGTTTTGGAAGCCGTCGAGATGGAAACCGATTGTCTAAAATGTTACTCCCTTCTTGCTCCAGTGGTGATGCGACTAGGTCATTTCCTATTTATTATCTATTTCCTATTTCTATTAAATGGAAAGTAAAGCCGAGGAGAACTTGTTTTTTATTTTCGGAAATTGTGAAGAATGTTTCCGACTGTTTCCTTGAAAGCCCATATACGAATTTCTCCTCTCGAGTTAAAATTATACAGAATGTTCTTTACTTTTTCGTTTCGTTGAGTAATTTCTTACTATTTTTATATACATTGTAATAAGTACTAAGCACATGGATCTTAATTACTTTATTATCATTTGAAGGACCAATCAAATGTGGAACTAATTGGCATTTGGTGGGTTTTCTATCCATCTCCATCAATACTGATTTAAATAATGAGATATGTGAAGGTATAAGTAATGATAAGCTGAAGTTAAAATATTAGATAAATTAAAATCAAGGAAACGAGGTGATTGGTTATATTCGACAGAAAGAAAGATTGATAAATGGCAATAGCATTGCTTCGTACATACGAACAAAAATGAATTAAAAGCTTGCAAAGTCAATTTTTATTTTTGTTGGTAATCTCCGTTTTATGAACTTTTCTTGTTTAAGCTGTTCCCACAAAATTTGGGGGTTCTCTTTTAAAATTGTTAAAATAGGTATAGATCTACCGATATGATTTATTAAGGATCATCAATTTTACTAAATAGCAGTTCCACTGTATTTAAATACGGAACTTATGCGAAAAAGTTATAAGCTTTAAAGCTGTTTGACATCAAAACATATCTTTTTTGTTTTGTTTCTTAAGTAATTAGTTAATTAGAAAATTAGTTAGTTAATTAATTAGAAAGTAAAAAAATTTAATTGTTTTCAACAAATAAATCTGTTTAATAGTCGCAATTCTTTTAATGCTAATTGAAAAATGAAATCTTTTGTCTGTTATTTAAACATCTATTGTATAGGTACCCGTTAATCTCTATTTTGTCTTTATTCGATAGTAGTATTATTGCTTTATTTGACATTCTGTGTTCGCTGTAACGCTGTATTCCCTGTCCGTCAACATAGGTTAGATATTTACCTGTTTAATTGTTTACCATTAAACCTGTTCAACGAAAGTGGGATTTTCAAAAATTTGTACTACAATATGGTAGAATATTCTAGTCCATTTTAAATTCGTTCTCTAAAATATAAATGATATGGGTGGAATATTTGTATGGATGGAAAAATTATAAATTTCAATAAAACCGTGACAGTTGAGGTCTCATTGAAATTCACCTCAAAATTTTAGTTTCGTCTCATTGTTGGTCTCGGCAATTTTTGAAGACTCTCGTCTCGACCCGGTGTCGTTGCGAGATCGAGAGGACGCCCAAGTTTTTCCCGTTGGCGTGAACGTGCCCTTCTTTATAATTTCTTGTCGGTATTTATATTTAATCAAGAGCTATTTTTCCTTCCCGTTCGAAACGCCTTTAGTCGTTGCTGTTTTATGTAATATTTTCCTCGCGAGCAGCCAGGACGGTAACGCCTATTTGTTCTCACCAATCTATTTCCGTCTTTGTTCTAACACTCACGTGTTCTAAAAATATTTCATCATCATCCGACATGCTCTTAGATCACGTGCCATTATCTAGCAATCGAAATGAAAACGAAATTTGGTTTTTGCTTAGGCGTTCGTGACAAGAATGCGAAACAACGACTTCATTTCGAGAGCATTCAAAGCGAGGATAAAGGCAGAGAGAAATTTTTAAATATAATCACCCTGGATATGTTTTTATTCTTAAAGTTTTCTAAAGGAGGAAGAAAATAATATTAAGCACTATTTTAATTATTTTAGATTTTCCTGCAGGAAAATTATTTTTTCTTATTATTTTCCTGATAGAGGGATCCTACAATTTCTTTCATTTAGTTTGATAGTCTCGTAAATTTAAAAATTACTGAAACTAATTAACAATGCACCACAATCATAAGAGTTATCTTGAGGCAATTAAAAAATACAAATATATCATTAAATTGTATACCAAGCACGATAAAAAACAGTCAGTGCTCAGTTCTTGGTGTTGTTCACAATATTAAAATCTCTTTCGATCACAGCACTGTTTCCATTTCTGCTATCTCTGTTCGGGGACTGAAAGGAAAAACATAAGTATTTTTATTACAACCATAGTAACATCTTAACGCTCCTCGCATGCGATCCATGACAATGGAGGTGTCCGTTTTTTTCTGACCTATGTGTTTTTTCCCATGAATCGATAGAGGGGAACGTGGTGTATCCAACGAGACCATTTTGACGGCATGAAATTGAAAGGACGCTTCAAATTTTGAATTTGAAAACGTGATGACTCATCCGGTTATTTCCCTAGAAAATTTGTTTTTATATATGAGCTGGCAATGCTGCACAATATGATGGAACAATCAAAGCGCTTGCAACTTGCAAGGTGGGTGAAATGTAAACACAAACATAACCTAACTTTGTTATTTGTTTTGGTGAAATTCGTTCCCTTTTTTGCATTCATGGTATATTTCCAGGCGACAGTAATATCTGCACTTTTAGGTCCACATTTACTTCGGTTTTCAACGAGAAAGTAATAATTATGTTACTTAAAATAAATCACATCAGTAGTAATGATTACTCCTCTGATATTGTGTAGATCATGGAAGTTAGCTACGTAAAGGCTGATTCTAGCAAGCTGCCTATGGTGGAGTTTGGAATGATCCACGACTTTTATGTGGCTAATTCACATAAATTCACTCTACACCACACATTTGACGAAAAAAACAATGAGGTTATGCTTTATGTCACCTTCTCGCACGTTCCTAAAACATAAAACGTCAGAATTCTAACGGCCTTTTAGGTTTGTTTGAGATCGTAGGAAAACCGTTTAACAACAGCTA
The DNA here is from genome assembly GCA_946251905.1 of Cryptocephalus moraei. Taxonomy (NCBI): domain Eukaryota; kingdom Metazoa; phylum Arthropoda; class Insecta; order Coleoptera; family Chrysomelidae; genus Cryptocephalus; species Cryptocephalus moraei. Next base: position 8,401,783 of record OX276453.1, read on the forward strand.
TTTCAAGTCGGCCTTCTCTCCTATCGTCTTTACGTTCCTACGATAATTGACAAGTTTAATTTGACTAACTGGGTCAGCTGGGTCGATACAAACTTTTATTACCTCAGTGTGCACTGTTGCCGATACACGAAAATATTCAAAAAATGACCGGGTGAGTCATCACGTTTTCAAATTCGAAATTTGAAGCGCCCTTTCAATTTCATGGCGTCAAAATAGTCTTGATGGATACACCACGTTCCCCTCTATCGATTTAGGTCACAAAAAACAGGACACCCCCATTTCATAACACACAATGACGTTATTTCATTGCAAACTGAACTACGGTTATTTCCCTGCGAAATATGCCCGAAAGTTTTATAGAGAAAAATCTGAAGTATCTATCATTTGCAGAAAAACAATAACCGGAGCTAAATCGATACCGTAGGCGGAGAAGAGAATTTTCCAAGAACAATACGGATATGACTGCACCGACAAAAACAACTCAAGTATATAATTACATGGACGTTATGAAATATCTTTCTCAATATTTCGTAAAACACCAATATGCGAATAATCTAAAAACGATTTTTGAAGTGAAACTTCTTTGCGCACGTTGTATACATTGGGATGGGGTGTTGGTCGAGAAACCGCGTCACGCGTGATAAGTAATCCGACGACAAAGCCGTGTTGCCAGAATGCGCGTAAGGTGTACCTCTTCCACCGCCCCCGCGAACCGAGCCGATCGCCAAATCGTTTCCTTGTGCTACTAGCGAGATCAACGTGGCAACACCGGTGAGCATCAAGACTTTCGGACAGCTGACACCAAACCTAATCTCAAACGGCGAGAAACAATAACTTCGAACGGCGACAAAACGGTGAGCTGTATTGTTTAATTACGTGACATGGACATAGAGAAAAGTGGGGAGGCGTCGTGCTTCACCTCACCTCAGATGAGAACATGGAGACACCGGAAGAGACGAAAGCCCACAGCGCACGGAGACTGGTCCGCGGCGAATGGGTGGTAATTCTCGAACACAAGACGAACGGGCTCGAGGCGGCGTACGCGCGAACCTGTGGAGACTATCGTGAAGGCGGTCGTGGGAGGACTCCAGCAATAGATAGTGGAAGCGGCGAGGCAACAACTGCAACAAGTGACCATTGTTGCTCTGAACGTGTCGGGGCAGACAGCAACGTTCGGATCGAGCCGCAGCGAGGAATCCGGAGTGGAGCAGGCGAGTGCTCGACTTCGACCGTCTTTGGCGATGGAGATGATGGAAGTTATCGACCCCAGCAGCCCGGAGAGCAGTGTGGACACCGCAATGGCTCTCCAAGATTGATCAACGTGGGGGCGATCTACGACTGGACAGATGTAGAGAAGAGAACTCTATTGCAGGGGCGGTTGGCAGGGACGGCGAAGCTCTGGCATCAGCATCTCGACAACTATGATCGACCATGGGCAAAGTGGCGAGCCATGTTAGGGGCGGCGTTCCTTAGGCAGCGAGATTTCCACGGGATGATGACGGAGATGATGAGATGGGAAAAGTTGGCCAGCGAGACAATGAGCACCTACTACTAGGCGAAGTTGGCGGGAGAGTCGGCGTTACCAGCGAAATGCTGTCTCCTGCATTATTGTTGGATTGTCGGCAGAGCTACGAGCAAGTGCTTATAGCGTCTGTAGCACTTCCCCGGAGCAGGGCAATCGAAAGCGTTTGATGTTACAACTTCCAGCAGGTGGGGGATCACCTGGGTCGAGACTGTCGGCAGACTCGAGCGAACCGGTGCAAGCGTTGTGGCAGCAAAAATAAGTGTTTTTTTATATTTCACTTATATATCCTGTCTGTCGGTGAGCGCGCGCGCGTGTGTGTATGTGTGGTCAAAGAAGTTTCACTTCCACCGTCTAGTCCGACGCAGACTTTTTTCTTTATTCCGAAACTAAGATAATATCTGAATATTTGCTGAAGAATATTAAGTTTGTTAAATTTCTACCACAATACCTGACCAAAGCATTGTGTGAATCAACCATTAATAAATGGGCCAATGAAGGTTTAAACCTAGTTACTTAACGACAGAGGTAATATTTCTTGACAAAACTGATTGTGGAGTTTAAAAACAATACTACTCCACTTAAAAATCCATTGAGATTCAATCCGATATCTTCTTCTTTGAAAAATTGTTTCTGCTTCTTTGAGATAATCTAACATAAGCCAAAAATGTATCGACAGGAACGTTCTTCGGGGTGTATCCCCGGATAAAACAACGAGTTGTTGTGAATGTTTTTATGTTTATGCCGACATTTCGTTCATGATTATGGACATATTCATGGCTATTGTAACGAATCGGAATTCGGATCCCGGGAAAAGACGGATCGAACAGACGAGAGTCTACTCGACGCTTCGATGTGATAACGGGTTCCTCGAAAGTCGGGAATATTCCAGCAACTTCTAGAAGGCTTCTACCTGCGTATAAAAGTAATGCTGGACCCAAGGCGGGGTTAGTTGAAGAATCGGAGCGTAAACATATCGGGCGACGAACGAGAGACCGGCGCGCTAAATAAATAAACATTTGTGTGCGAATATAAATTAAGTTAGGTGATTGTTAAGTTAAGTTTGTGTGTCGTGTAAGAAATAATTTAATTAGGACATATCGTGTAGTGTTTAGTTATAGTAAACAAAAAAAACGTTACACTATTTTAAAATGTCAAATCTTTCTGCATGTTTTACATGGTTGGGTAACTCCAAAATCTTCAGAAATGAAACGGGCTGCCACAGTGGATACTGCATTGATTACATTTTCTTCCCCTTCCTGGTCTTTTTCGAGTGTCATCCCTTCCAAGATTTTCTCCAAATCTTCTTCCGTTTCCAAAGGTTCATATGTCTCCCTTTCCAGAGAGGAATCTGTCAGTCAGATTCTTTGCTTGTCACCAAACATGGTCTCGTAAGGCCTTTTTCTAATCCCGTCGTTCAAGGCAAGATTTTTTTGCTCTGAATAAACCGTAATCCCTCTGATCCTTGTTTGGTATCACTGTCAAGCATCCATTCTACTCTTCGATTATATTATTAGAAAATTCTCTTCGGTTGTCGGGAGTGACTTCCGTGGTCTGAGCACACAATTCAAATTTTTGGCAATTCGACAAAGTAGTTTTACTTAAACCCTTTTTTCAGAGACAAGGTATACTAAAAAAAAATCTGAACATTTAAAAATTTCTAATTACGAAATTAGTTAGCTCGTAAAAGCATTTGGTTTTCGTTTAATTGACGGTTGGTAGCAGGGTCGCTTAGTCGCGTCTCGAGTACTAAATTAAATCCCTGAACAATGATGAAAATTTAGACACCTCCTAATTAACCGGTTAATGTACCCTCGTATTTCGACGTACATAATAATTATAATTGCAGACAATAACATCCTTAAAACGGGCATACCAGCAAAGTGTTGGGTGTCATCGGTTGTTTTTCATCTAGCCCATAAATTTTTTTGTCAACTGTTGCAAACGAGTATAAAATTATACCTGTTCTGCAAAAAAACTGTTTGGAGTTGCGTGGAGTGGGATTTTATGCCGTCCTAGGGAAACAAGAAGTTGTCGTTTCGGCGTTGTTTGCCGAACTGGACCTTACTTACAGTAATAATACTTGTTTACCCCGGGATATTAATATTCTGATATTTTGTTGGGAATTATGTTCGCTATGAGAACGAGGTTATTTATTAAAATTTTAGGCATGAAGTTTAAAAGGGAAAAAAAGTAAAAATGTTTAAAACGTAAATTTGACCATACCATACAAACATAAATGACTTTAGTGAATGTTTAGGTATGAATGAATGTATTTCGTGTAGTAATGTTGATTCTGTGAGCGTAGTTACCTACGTTATCGGCAAATTTCCTAACTGATACTGTGTTATTTTCGACACACATAAATGAACCGTATCATCGGTTCTGTGCATCATTTTATACTAATAATTTTCTAAGGGGAGTAGACAAGGAGAAGACCCCATTAGCCCACTACCTGTTGCTTATTTCTTACATGGGGAAGATTATTAGGTAAAGTAGATTTGATGTCGAGAAGAAACGACAGTGTGAAGATCAAACCAAACGTAGAGCATTTCTAGATTAAACTGTTAACTGAAGGGCAATATTTGTTTCGTTTTGCAGAAAAGTGCAGGCTGTCAAATAAAACCATACAGTATTCTGTAAATAGCTGATACATTTCCGTACCCGTACTATAGGCTAAAATTGGACAAAAAAAACCTACTAATTAGGTAGAAAAATACTCCCCTTAGATGAAGCAATTTAAATTTTTGACAGTTCGGTAGGCGATTTTTCTTAAAAAAAATTGAGACACAATTTACTGAAAAAAATTTTTTTAACACAACTTTTTCCTGAAAGATTTGTTGCAAATAGTCACAAAAAAGCACCTTTTCGTAAATTCTTTGTTTTTAGAATTATCTGCATTGTTTTAATTTGACGTTCTGATGTATGTATACTCTAACCAGTAGCAATTGGAACACTCAATAAAATCTGAATTTACCGAGGACATTCGAAAAGAGCCCGTTATCTCTATACAAAATCATGGGACTTATTTCTTTGCTTATTCAGAAACGCACTGGTATATTTTAAAACGCAGGTGTACGTGCTCGTGCAGTCGCCCAAGTGAAATCGTATATGTGAATGTATGGATATCTACAGATAAAGAAATAAAGGGCCCATTGGGTCGCAAATTTTTTTTACGACAGCGGCGCTTCGTTTGTATCTTCTTCTTCTTCTATGGAGCTGGTGTTTCGCTTCTCCGGCACTTATACTCGAGAAAGCATTGGTGTGTGTATGTGTGTGCCATTTATTTATGCTATTTGAAAGTGAATTCATTGTTAGAGTTATTATCCGTAACGATACGCCCATTAAGTGTTTTTGTTGGTGTTCCAATTGTGACTGGACATAGTATAATTCCTTGCATTTCTTACTTCCAACATGAAGTACTCCATATATGAGACGTATAGTAGTCGGGTCGAGTTACAAGGAATTTTTAGTATCTTCGGAGGTTCTTTACGCCCTTCCTGCTTCATTACGACTCTTCATAAATCAGATATTTTGTTTGTGTACTATACAGGGGGTTTATCAAATCCATTTATTCACAGAATTTACAAATATCTGATTTATACTCTGTTCAAAACAAATCCCGATGCACGTCATTTTGATGACGCCAGAATCAACCAATACTACCAACTTAATATAGTCCCAGCACATATCAATTTAAGTGTTCCGTGTATATTTTAGGTTGACAATATATATGGTTATGTTACATATAGGTGCCAGTTGTTACTGTAAAGTTTGTGTTGGTGTGTTTTTCGTACCTTTCCATCTATTACAATCATTTAAAACAGTTTTAGAACTGTTAGAACTGTTAGAATTCGTGATTCCATTTCGCATTTTTACAAAAATGGGTAAAAAACTTAATAGCCGCTGCAATGAAATGGTGGTGTCTTTGATGTCCTATTTCGAAGAGGAACGCGATAATAATGGTTCGTTTTTATCATTGAAAGCGGTTAGAGAAGTGAGTAATAGTTTTCGAGTTTTTTAGGAATACGAGGGACCAGACAAACGGACATCTTAACAGATAATCATGGGAGCACAAAAACAAACGCAGCAGGTCGAGGAATGTCAAGTGTCACGAAGTGTCACGTCGAAGATTCAGTCGAGGGTAATTTTCGAAGCAGTCGAACGCTTAGAAGACTACCACATCGCCTCTGAAGATGTTTGCCGCAGAACCAGACGAAACGTCAGGTTACCTAAACCTTTCTGGACCACTGCCAAATAGCCCGGAAAAACGCATTTGCACAAACACAATTTTATTAATTGGTTTCAGAACCAATTAATATATAATTTGTCTCCACCTTCCTGTATAATAATGGATAATGTTCCGTATCATAGTATGCAACTTGAAAAGATCCCCAATACATCTTGGAAGAAAGAGGACATAAAACAATGGTTGGTAGAACTGAAGATTAAATTTGAAGAAACGATGTTTAAAACAGAAATTCTTAGAGTAGTTGCTCGGTAAATATTGCCCACAAATTATTTCGTTTCTCCTAATATGATTTTTTTTTAGAAATAGACCCCAAAAAAAGTTTGTAATCGATGATATAGCAGAACAAAATGGTCACCAAGTATTATGTCTTCCTCCATATCACTGTATTTTTAATCCTATGGAGCTAATTTGGGAAATTTAAAAAAAAATATAATGACCACATTGGAAGTGATGGAAATAGCCAGCAGGCTTGCATTAACATGTGGCAGGAACACTGCAAACTATTACTCCAGAAATATGGAATCACTCGATAGGATATACCTAGGAAGAAATTTCACGATGGTATGAAACGGAGAGAATACTTGAGAGACAGGTTGCTCTTCCATTAATTATAGATTTTGCTAGTGATACAAGTGATTTTGATAGTGAGGATAGCGACAATGATGATTAACCTTATAAGGTTAATTATCCTCCTTTTAAGGCTTACTGAAGTACAGTGGCAGCAGTGGCACTTTAACGTTTCCAAAGCAGTGAACATATCTAGCAACTTTCTAAGGTTCATCATCGTTGTTGTTAATATAAGGTTTGGCCAATCCTACCATCAAGCCAGTTACTGGACTTAAATTGTATTTTCATACATTGGGATGTTGTCTTCGTGCCACTCTGTGTCTTTTGTAACGTATGAATTCTTGTATTATTAAATCAGTTATTGTGAATATTTGTGAGAATATTGTTTCATTTATCATCACTTTGGAGTTAAAATGAATTATATTTTGCTAATTATTCTAATGGTATATCAAATAATTTTTCGATGTTGAATTAACTTCTTCATTCTCCTTTATAGAAACAAACTTTTTATTACCATATAGGTGAATGACAAGATAAAAAAGCTTTTAAAACCTAATACTCTTGCATCATTTAATTAAAATCATAATTTCATCACAACCAAGGACCTTGGAAAGGTCTCCTCTTGGAAAACTGGCAACAATTGCAACAATTCGCTCGACGTACAAACGATGATGTGCGTCGGGATTTGTTTTGAATAGAGTATATGTACGTGTGGATTGTGTATGTGCGTGCACACGTACAAAAAGCAAACGAAGTGTTTGGGCAGTATGGCAGATTGAGGCACGACGCTTTCTAAGCAACTGAATAACCGTGGTTTTTACACAAATATTATTTTTATTACTTGTCACTAAAATATATTGCTTTACCTTGTTTACCTCCTCTTTACTATTCTTTCTCGTACGTGTTTTGCTATAAAAGCATGTAATCGCCCATTAAAAATGTACTATTTCACTATCTAACATTACATACTTTCAATTCCATATATTTTAAATGCTTTGACATTTGCCAGGCGTTCCGCGACGGTTGGCAGATGCCAGTGTGTATGAGCGTTCGAGCACGCGTACGGTTGTGCAAGTTATGAAGGACACTCACGGGAGAACTGCTTCCTCATCAAAAGATCATATATGGAAGCTGCGACAGCAGAACAACTTGGTTTATATATCTTTTCTGTAAATTGAAAATTAAAATCACTTCATGTTTCGTTTCCAACCTCGATAGTTCATTGTAGATACTCAGAGAAGTAAAGTTTTTAAACGATCTCTGGGTTCTCCAAGTTATAACTTGCGTGTGCATGTGCGTGTGTGCGTGCGTGCGTGCGTGTGTGTGCGCGCGCACGAACCTATACATAGATCAGATATTTGTGAATTCCCTTAATAAATGGGCTTGACTAACTTCGTAACTTCCAGTGTAGTAGACAAAATACCGGGTATATAAAGGGTTGTAATGAAGCGTGAGGTATGCAAAGTATCGGCGAAAATCCTAAAAAGTCCGCCCAAATAATAAAATAGATACACAATCGTCTTAACTTCTCTCTACAGCAACTCTCACTTACTACGTTACATTGTAGTTAGCCACAGTGGCGAGCCAATCACAGGGTCCGCCATTTCATAGGCGGGTTTTATTGACTTGATCACATGAGATTGAGGTATTTAAACGTAAGAAAGGTGATAATTATGCAATGAAATTGATTTTTTTTTAATATCACTGAAAATGTCTCGTGGGTGTTGTGATAAATGAAATTTTGTAGATTACGCAACACAGCTCTGTGGAGCGAGGGAGAGGGAGGGGGAGAGCTAGAAGACGTGCCATGATTACATTCTCGCATAACGTTTGAATTTATTACTCAACATTCCATTAGATATTTTCACCACAAAAAGTTATGTTTCCTTTTAATAGCACACAAATTTCATTTAGCTGCATTCTCGTTAAAAAATCTCCCTCTATCTCTATATTTAAACTTAGCTGATTTGATTGTTATAAATATTAACGAACACGAAACAACTAGTCCCGTGGCTAATTCGCCTTCTCACTTCTTCCGCCTAACTCCCATTCCCACGCCCACGTTCTGTGACTGTGTCGGTTGCATTTAATAGGAACATCGGAAAGCAAGTAGAGTAGGTACGACTAAGGTAGTGTAATTGGTAACACAGCCGACGCGAAATGGATAGATCCAGGTTTGAATCCTGGTCAAAGTTAAATGATCGTTTATCGGAACATTTCCATGTTGTATTTGGGCTGATTAACATTTGAGTCATTAGTTCTAAACATCGAATTTTAATTTACGAACTATTAAACCGTAAATCAATAATGCGACATCTAAAAATGTGTAGGTACAATACCTGAATAGATAATTAACCTTTCGATGTGAACTATAAATAATATAGTTATATTTAAATAAATGAGACATATTAAATCTCCACGAAACCACCAGAGTTGAGATTTTATGGCGCGTCGATGAGACTCTCGGTTGATTTAGTCTCGTCTCGAGCTCGGTAGTGTTTGAGAACTATCGCCTCGCTTTCATTAAACGATCGTGATGAGACCGATGTCTTGTCCGGAATCGTGAAGCCCTACATTCATTCTACAAGCTGCACCAAATTAACTCATAACTCGTATACTATAACCTATAAAAGTAAACACGATAACTCTGATCAGTAAATCATAAACTTCAAAAACTTTTAATTGAAGTGCTACGAAATAATCTACTATCCATGAATATGCAGAACTAACTAATTGCAATAAACGTGTTTTCTAAGAGGACAATAGATATAGGAATGAATTCAAATGGATTTTAAAACTGGTTAGTAGTGTCAAATCTGTTTCAATAGACAATATAAATATAATCTATAATACGTTTTTTCTCACTTAACCTCAATATGTCGAAAACGTGTTTTTTCAGATTTTTGTTACTAGGATATTTGGAAAATAGCCCGGTTTCTGGATTAGGAAGTCATTTAATTTCTCTATCTAATTTATTTATTTTCTATTAATTACAATTATTTTAAGAACTTACCCACATAAATCGGTGTCGCTCGGCTGATTTGGATTTAGGCTTCGCAGTCTTGCTCGTACTTTTTCTCCCGCTACGATGACACTACAAATATTAAATTCATATTGACATTTTTCATTTGACATTAGTGTTTTTGTCGAAAATTACATCCGTTGTGATATTCACATTTGTGTTAAAACTTTTAACGGAAGCCTTCAAGGTATAAATGCGGCATTAAGAGAGCCGTCGTTCATAACTAACGTTTTTAATTGATAAAAAGGGGCAAATGAATTTCGCAGTGATAAAAGACATTTAAAAGAGTGAGTCGACAATTATAAGAGTTTAAGTGAAAAGGCAGGTGTATGTAATTTGCCTAATGACTGTCCATATTGATTAATATTGCCTCGAGAATTTTATTAAAGGAGGTGGAGAAAGCTTTTGGCTTTATCGGCGCTTATCCGCAAATGAAGATTGGTTTTCAGCTTACTTTGTATTTATTTCCCCTTTTTATAATTGCAGATGAGGCAATATTTTTTGTCATTGAGCCGGGGGTGAAATTCGGTTGAACCATAGTAGAACAACCGTGCTACTATCACGCGGAATAACTCCATGAAATTGCTTCCTGGAGATGTAAGAATATGTGCCCTGTTCCTTATATAATTAAGATCTTTAGGCCATATTTCAAATATTAACATTTAAAAGTGGTGGACGTAGAAATAATATGATAATACAAATTGAATTCAGTGAAATTTTAAATTGCGTTTAATTTTCGCACACCTACAACGTGGGATCTATTGACACAATGGTTTTAAGAAAATCTGATCCAAATTTATTTCGGGACGATATTTGGATGATCCGTCTAAAGAAGCAGTTCGATCAATTTCATTTTCTATTTATGACCTTCAATGCTGCTTCAAAAATGATTCAAATTACCGACGAAATCGAATGAATTCCATTCATACGCAAATAAAATTAGATTTTTTATATATAACTGATGATATCATTTCATACGGACCTCGATATATGAATGAATGATTATCTAAATAAGAAATAAAGTTGAACGTTGCCGGTGCAAAGGATGTGGTGAATGGAAAAGACTTCAATGCATAATTTAATAGACTTATTTAAAATCTCATGAAATTAGTGAAGAGTACTAAGTTAATTACCGATTGTAACGTACATACATACATTCATTCATACATATAATGTCAAATATAGAATCGCGAGTGTTGATCATGTTGGTTAATCCACCGAAAATTATGCAATCCCGTCATGATCATCTACACCACAAAGCTAGAATTGACAAGGTAAAATACATTAAAAGCTTTACAGTGTTAAGCCATGCTTTTTCTCTCTTATATAAGTATTATAGGTACGTATATATATATAAATACTAATACGGTAGGCGTCTGTAGATGTGCAAAATTATTACTATTTATATAACAATCAATATACGAGATGATCAGAATGGGCAGTGAATAATTTTGCACGTAAATTCTTTCATGCACGTGTTGATTTCAATTTTCAATATTTCCTTCAGGATTTAATTCCCGAATATGATTTAATTCAATGGATGAAATATATATTACACGGGACAATTTCTGTTTGCTTCGTTTACAACAAAATTATTCTCTTTTAATCCAATAAATAATCGCCGCTATTGTGAGAGATGTCTCTTAATACATAGAATGTTTTAAAATCTACTCATTGGTGGTTAAAACATGTTTCCTATTACATATGTATATATATATATATATATATATACAGGGTGGTCGCGATATAACCTTACAAAAAAAAACGGTAATAGGTGACGATGAGTAGAACTCGTATACAAAAAAAAATCTAGTAAAAGTTTTTTCGTTTTCGTGATAAAAATAATTGAAACTTTGTTCAAAATTTGCTGTACGCCAATGAGGTTAAAGAAGGTGATTTTAGTTGTCTAGTAACGATAATCGGTACCTGTACCAACTAGTAAACTGAACGACATTTCACTCACAATCATGATTATGCGTTAGTGTCTTGACCCATGAAATTTGCTATTTACTTACAAACTGCAAAGTGAAGTCTTGAAAAAGACTGGTTTTATAGACTTATTGTACAAAAATGATTTTAAGAGACAAAATACATTGAAAACAATAAAGGCGATGACATATAAATGACAACTGACATAGACAAGTGAATCACTGGCAAAAGAAAACGTCTATCAAATTTGAAAGTAAATTGTTAATTTATTGTAACTAGGTACCTAACAACAATTAAATCTTGGTTAAATATGTATGTATTTATTTTTGTGGTCAGTGGCGTCAAATGAGTGTGAATAGGGGTTAATTTTTCTTCATCATTTTGGACTTACCGAATATGGGTTTTTCGGAATTGTTGGATCCTCCTATTGACACAGAATTTTTTTGTAAGGTTATATCACGACCACCCTGTATACAGGGTGTTAGGGGTTTGACTGCCTTTTTTTTAATAGGTGATAGTATTCATCAAAACAAACAAAAAAACCTTATATAACAGGTGTCCTAAAACGAACCGTTTTCGAGAAAAAAATTAGCAAACTTCTAATATTAAGGTGTGAAAATTCGGTTTTATTAAAGAATGTCACATAATTTTGTACATGAAATGACTATAAGATGTATTCTTTTAATGTATTTATGTTTAATTTATAACAAAACAATCTTTTGTTTAAAGAATAATTTTTTTTCCAATCAATAGAACTCGATAAAATGGCTACGATGTGGTGTGGCATCACCGCGAAGGTATCGCTCGCGTCGCGAAATGAAAGCCAGACAGTGACACTGGTGACAGTGACAGTGTGAATCTTTGAATTCGAAAGATACGTGTGATCGTTACGGTTTCTTTTCGGTGCGTGTAAATTTTTCGGTTCTTAAAATGTTCAGTATACGTGAATATCACGATATGCTATTAATTTACGGGGAGGCGCGTTGTAGTTCTACAAGTGCACGTCGTATCTATCACGAACGATTTCCTCAACGGCGACTGCCTAATCGTAGAACATTTGTTGAAATGAGAGAACAACTGTGGACATTTTGAACACATGCTGTAATAACCAGGTAAATATTGAAAATTACAACATATCAATAACAGCATGATCCTTTTCTAATGCTGTTAGTGGCCCTGAATTACTGATCGCTATTGATTTACAATTTATACATGCAAGTGTAATAATTACATAATTGAATCAATTGGAATCACTTACAATTATTTCGTTTACTATTACGTACAGCGTAAAGACGGCATTTAGGAAGAGTTCGCAAAAACGTTAACCTCGCACGATCAGCTGTGTACACGTCATGTTTACCGAGAGCCAACACCAAAAACGTCATGTTTACGTCTCCTTTCTTGTCGGTGTTGCCAAGTTGTGGTGAAATACCTTGACGAAATAACTCGACTTTTCTCGAAAACGGTTGGTTTTATGACCTCCGTTATATAAGGTTTTTTGTTTGTTTTGATGAATACTATTACCTATTAAAAAAAGGCAGTCAAACCCCTAACACGCTGTATACATATCCTCCTATTGACCCAGAATTTTTTTGTAAGGTTATATCACGACCACCCTGTATATACATATACACATGCATATATAAAAACTGTATTATTACGGCGAGATGAAGAAACTCGACAAAAACTTCCGTGAAAAGATAGCAAACAAATGTTCGAACAGAAAATAGGTTCTACTTTTCACAATTTTGTTTTACGAGCTTTATGTGCATCCCTGACCCGACAAAAAATGTAAGTTATATCCGACGCGTGTGATTCTGATTATGCAGTGCCTGGCGAAAGGACATTTACCTCCTCTAACTTTTGATCAAATCGAGTTAGAGCAGGGAACATATGTATGTTATCATTAGAAATTCGAAAATTCGAAAAACTCGCATATTCAGGATATTACTGGAACACAACCATAATTCAACTTAAAAAAAACTGAGCAAAACTGCCTAAAACGCAATACATATGAGTGAAATGAAATGTTTGTGCGAAATATTTATTGCTTCTACTTACTGGTAATTAGTAGTATCACATTTGCAATGAATCTGATGTTACATCATATAACTTTACTTCACTATTTCATGTTTGCTCTGAAGTGTACTCTCCGAAAGTGATAAATTAGAAAAAGTATGTGAACTTTCTTGCGTCAGTTTAATAGTACTATTTATATATTAATTAACTAATAAATCCTAACACCCTATATGATGTAAAAGTGCATGAAATAATCACTCACCATCCTTCCTTAAGACCATGGAATATCTGTTAACACACAAGATTTGTCATTTTTCCGTAGGTATGTCATACTGAAAATTGAAATCTGCCCTAAACAATTAAAGCATGTCACACTGCCCGACTCCTATATCCAGTTCTAAGAGAGCTGTCTCTTGCTAACAGACAACATGTAAGTCTTAGACTTACTCGGGAGACTTGGTAGAACCCAGGCAGGACGAAAGACAGTTGCAGGTACAAGGACGGTGACGCCTACCATTACATAGTCATGAAGAACAAATATGGAGAGCATGTTAATAACAATGTGTAGAAAGTGTCAGTGATAGTGTTAACAATGTCGGTTTCGATCTACTCGGTGTTACTTAAAATACTAAAGAATGGCAAACTGTCACGTAAGCTGCATCAAACTGGAACGATAATAACCAATAATAAAATATCGTTGTTAATCATACAACTAAAGAAATTCCTGTAAAAAAAATCAAAGCGTCTTTCATTATGGGCAAAGAAAAATATGTTAATTTTCGCTAAATTAGCTAAAGAGCAAAATTGTTGAAATCAATAAATATTACTATGAAGTTGGTAAATATTAGGACCATGTAGGATATTTTAACCTTAATTCAGTTTACTATTTAACTAAATTGGACTTAATTCAAGTTATTCGTGCGACTAAGCAGGGTGATATGAAAAAAGACAATTAGGTATCACGAATCATTTTTTATTAGGCATGTTGCCATTAGCTACGTTGAATTTCCAATATTGCTGGGTTGGGTTTAAAATACCTATATAACATACCGTGGCATGCAAAAACGTGCCAACGTATAAGTGAAAATTTATTAAATCGATACAACCAACTACAAACCTGTACTTACCGTGGTGGAGGTTTAATACCGTGTACTTCCATTTCTTTCTCGAGCTGCTTGATTCTTATCTGTGCCATGTCCAGTTCCCTCTTCACTTTCCACAAGTGCGTGTCGCATATCTTGTCCTTGCATCTATGGTTTTTGAGAATATCCTGTGCCTCATACACGGCCCCCCTGAAAGTCAAGCTTTTTCCCATGGAAAGACTGATTAGGGCGCAGCAGCCTCCCTTATCCTTCTGAGAGAGGCATTTTCTTATGTACTTAAAGTATACGTGCTCGATCAGCAGGAGCAATGCTGCCAAAAGGATGCCGGCCATGAGTAGCAGAAACGCCGACAAGAACTGCTCCAGAGCCAAAGGGTCGGAACTCTTATGCTCCTGCTTACCCGGTTTACAGACGCCTGTCATCCAGTACCGCCGCAGACGCTCCAGGTCGCCGTTTTCCCTAAAGTCGAGCAGCCTTTTGTTGAACATCTTCAGGTATTTGGAATTGCGAGGAAAGGCCAGACCATACCCGGTCATCGCGTACCAGGAGCCGACAGTCAGCAGCCTGCAATCCTCGTCCTGCGATGTCAGGTACTCCAGGACAGTGCCATCGTAGATGAAGGCGTCCAGGTCACCGCTGAGTACGTCTGCGACGCCTTGGAGGACGTTTGTCCTGTTGAACTGTCTCATGTAGTGGTGCATGTCCCTGTAGTATTTCGCCAGGGTGGAGTCCGTGTGGGACCAGGGGATCGTACCGAATTTTATCATCGGTTTGTGAGTGGTCGGCCTACAGAGCCTGTGATCATCAACACCTTGAATCGAGAATATTAATAAGCACCATTAATATACCAAACGCGGGAGAAAAGTATACTGAGATGATGCCATTTACTCAGAGAAGTGAATTTGAGCTGAGTTTGATTTGGAAAAGGAAACCACTTCGCATAAAATTTTCCCAGTGTACGTCAATCCCTTCTTCAAATATCTCAGATGGGAAGAAGAGAAGTGGTCAGAATACGAACTGTTTGGAAATCCTGATGAAATAATTAGGAATAAAGGCTCCTATTTTCGATACTTTGTTTTGGTTTCCGTTTCTCTTTTTTATATGGAACAAGTAAAAGGGATCGATTCAAGCGACAATCTCAACAGTAAGTACCTTAAAGATTAAGATTCTTTTTTCAACTGAGCTCCTCTACCGAACTCCAAAATGGTTTAATCAGTATTTTGACCAAAAGTTTACAAGTCTTGGGGGAGGAAATGATAATGCTATTGAATAATCTTCTCGGTTCTCCAAAATTTTAGTCGGCTGTTTTTTCTGTAGTAAAAGTAACAAATATAAAATCTATATAACGCAGCTACTTTTTTTTAAAGACAATATAAACTGGTGTGGAAATATGACTCTACAAAAGTGTGACAAATTTTCAGTTATATTTCAGTGTTACCTAATATGGACGTAGAATATCAACATTTTGAACTCTCATTACAACGCATTTGTACTTGTACCTTTAAATAAATTGACCAACTCCAAAAATCAGAAACAGAAATATAAGCCTTGGCAGTATTAATCATGCATTATTTACCCTCTCTTCTTCCCATTTGAGATTGAGGAGGGGTTGAAAGCCCCCAAATAACGCCGGAGTATACGTTATGGGAATTTTATATAAACGTGTATCCTTTTAAGTCAAAACCGACCAGAAATATGGACTGATTAAAAGTCCATCTTTCTGAATAAAATTGGATTCGTTTTGTTTTCAGCGGACCAGCAGGCATTTAGACAAATAAAGTGAGGTCTCTTTGAAAATTGAAGAAATCCATTGGGAGGAAGTTGTTTAGTTCACGCTAAAAATATAATTAGTTGGTATACTTACCAATACCTAATACTCTTAAATAAGTTAGGTCGTTTTTAAATAAATAATTGATTAAATTGGATAAAGAAGTAGTTTACTCCCTTAGCAGATATTGTTTCGAAAATTTAATTAAGTTTTTTATGGTTGGTTGTTAAATTTTACTTTTACACTTTTTGGACGCAAAGATAATTGAAAAAGTGTATTTTACCAGTAGTTTTAAAAGTGGTAAGTCTTTTCTAATTGGCTATGATAATATACGATAATTAGAAGTTAATTAACATGTGAAAAATATTGTGTCATGATCCGTTGTGACATTTCCCATGTGTTTCTTATTTAAAGTTGGTATAAAATATACGTTAAAATCTGGAAAACACGACGAAAGTTTAGTTGTATCATGCCTACAAATATACTGTAAGAAATATGGAAGAGCTTAAAGTTTGAACTGTTTGACGCTCAAACTATAAAAGTACTTCAAATTAATATTAAAGATTCCGCAACAATTCGGATAATTACCAATACTATTGTTTGGACGACGCATTTAAAATGTTACACAATCGGATAAATATTATAATCTTTTGAGGATCAATTCCTTACATTGAAAAGCACGACATCGAAATAAATGATGTTAGCAACTGAATATGTCCGAAGTTCGAATCCGAGTATCGCCTGCACTTATCTGCAGATACCATTGTAAACACCGTAGACCACAATAGGATTTCTTTCTAATTCATTTTTCATAAACAATACAACAGAGGATTCTTGTCACTTTGATTGTGCGAGCACTATCGACAAATAAATTTACCCACTGACCTGAAAATTCAAAAAATTCCTCTCGAGTAATCATGAAAGCTGCTAAATTGGCAGTGTATATGGCGAGGAAGACAACGGCGAACATGGCCCATACGTTCGTCATAAACCTAGCCGTGAAACCCTTGGGGGAGTCCACGTGTACGGCAGCCTGGAATAGCACCGCCCATACCAGCCAGTAGGTACGGAAGAGGGAGAAACGATGAGACGTTGAAGGCCCCTGGAACAAAGAATACAAGCGGAGTGCATGCTATTGTTAGATTATTCTTAGAAGATGTTGAAAATTAGTAATGGTTATGATTTAGGGAGAACGCAAAATGAAAATTTTTGGAAAACTTTAAAAGCTAGTTTAGTAGAATAGTTAGTGCGTTAACAATTCTATTTTAAAATTTATGGATATTGGGGAAATGGCAAGGTTAAAATGATTTAGTTTTGTACACATTTATAGGTAATGAGCTAGACGTTAGTACTGCTTCAATGTATAGTAGTGTAAACGGATAAGGGCATCTTTTCTTGTCATCAGCTTCTCACAAACCTCATTGGCGGCAATATTTTACAATTTTGCTCAGGTAGAAAATACAACTTTTGTTTAATAACGTAGTTTGTTATAGTTGAATAATTTCCCAATTTACAGAGAAATTGAAATTTTGCAACTGGTAATAACGGTCCCTATTAAAATTATGTCCTAACAATTATAAACTATACAATGGAGAATAGAGAGCTCTGCGCGCAGCCTCGTACCGAAAAGCGGAAAAATTCAGTACCAAGAGACACTCGTTCTCAAGCCACGAGAGAGAAAATTGGGTACGAAATTGGCAACCTTTGCTTCTCGGCCTATCTATACCTAAAGGAAAAGTAAAACAAGTTTCGATGCAGGTTACCTAGTGACGTCATATATGTAACTTTAGCGGGTGATTGGTATACAACTGTTATAGGAAGATTCAAATTCTCGCGCATATTTTAAGTTGGCAGTGGCGAACAGTGTTGCCTTGACTGAACTGAAATTAGGCACGGTCACTGGGTCACTTAAAAATCGACCAGTTGGATTTTGTTTACTTTTTCATTGGTTGATTTTCACTTTGTAATTTGTTATAAATGCATTCGGAAAACCAGTTTGTTCTGCATATATTTGTAAAACCTGTTATGTTTACTAACAGTTCTTTGAAGTACATTTTAGCCAAGTCATTCTTGAATACATGTGCATTTTACAAACCGAAAACACTCGAATGCAGATGTAAGGAATTCATCGCGTCCCTGATCGAATATTTTTATATTGGGAGAAGGACAACAATTAGCCTCGTCTTCCGCTTACAGCAGTCAGAGAAGTCAGTTATTCATATCATTATCATTATTCTCAATTTAAGTACTCACCATTCATTTAAAGCGTGTAGCGGCAGTCGTAAATGTAAGGGTAGAGCTTGTGTCTAGAATTTTACAAGCCAGAAAGAGAAATGAAATTCTTCAGTCACTATCTAAGCGACGTTCTTCTCCCGAAAGGATAACGAATACGAATTCGTTAGATGTCGATGCTAATCTCAGTGTAAAATATGAAATATATGAAAGAAGTCGGTGAGTATCAAAACATTTCAAACATTCACTATAACTGTATATTAACAAAATCACTTAATTGAGATTATTGGATGTGAAGCCTTATTATGTCATTTGTTGGAAATAAGGATTTTGGTGGAACCGCGAAGATACAAGACAAGGACTAATGGAATTGAGTGATGTCACAGCAAAACGTGTTACATTTCTGAGATCTTAAAAGCGCCAAACGAGGAAAAACTGTACCAATTCGTTTTTCCTGATGAGACATGATTATTCCAGAATGGTGTAATAGGTCATTCTTGGCAAGACGATAAACATGGTATAAAAGCCACTAAGTTAGACAGAAACCGATATGATGCAATAATTTACAACCAAAAAGGTATTGAATAAAACTGAATTTCTTGCAGGTATATAGTACTTCATGTTGGCAATAAAAATGGTTTCTTAACAGGAGATCAACACATCTTTGCTATGAAAAAGAACGTAGGTGATTACAATGGGGAAATGAACCAAGAAAATTTGATTTGGTTTGAAAATTAATTCTTCAAAAATTTGAACCGACCTTAAATGTATGTTATGGACAATGCTCCATAAGATAGTATGTTGCTCACAAAAGTATCAGTTAATTCTTGGAGAAAGGGAGATATTCAAGAGTGCTTCATTAATCAAAATGTTACACTTGAAATTTTCATATTCAAAGTTTAACTTTGAAATCGGTTACAAGTTAATTTATAGTGGATTATAATTTTAATAAAGGACAACCTTGATTTCCATTACTTTTTTTCAGGAAACAGTTTTTTGGCTCATTAGAATTTCTCAATATGAAAAAAATATGTTAAAATTTAATATAGTCCTTAGCTGAAAGGGTCCAGCCTCAAGCTAAAAATATTTATAATTGTATTTTTTTTAATAAAAGAGCTAATGAAACTATGTAGTACTTGAATCAAAGTTGCTATAGTTTTAACATATCTAAGAAAAATGGTTTTATTCAGTATTATTACAGTACAACACTTTCGTTGTGTAGTGTTCAAATCGGTAATAGTTACCGTGAATAATATGTATGTGTATTAAAGTAATATATTACATTGGTGTTTTAGACATAAATTACCAAAAAGGTATGTAGTAGGCCACATTGGGGAACAATATGAACATAAAATTTTGCGTATTCCTCTGTACAAGCCTGTTCAATCCAATATAATTAATATGGGACATTATGAAAACATACTACAATAGGCATATATTAATGCAACAATATGGAAAAATTCTATAGAACACACTGGACGAGAAATCCACAAATCGTATAAATGAGAAAGAATATTCAGCAGGAGCGAAGTTTCTCCTATGATAATGGGGGTGTCCGGTTTTTTCTGACCTATTTGTTTTTTTCCATGAATCGATAGAGGCGAACGTGGTGTATCCAACGAGACCATTTTGACGGCTTAAAATTGAAAGGGCGCTTCAAATTTTGAATTTGAAAACGTGATAACGGATAACTTTTCTAATTCTTTGATGTCTAACTAGTCAGCCGAGACTACCCAACTGGTTTTATATATATATATATATATATATATATATATATATATATATATATACGCTTAAGTTAGTCGTGACTGACAGTTAAACAGAGAGTTAACTTGTTGGGGATGCAGTCAAGTGGGCAATTAAAACTCAACTATTCGTCAATTGTCAAGCTTACACTGTATAGATGTTAATTATCACACAATTACAGATGTCCTGATGAAGGGATAAAAAAGATCCCGAAAGCTTGACAATTGACGAATAGTTGAGTTTTAATTGCCCACTTGACTGCATCCCCAACAAGTTAACTCTCTCTCTCTCTCTCTCTCTCTCTCTCTCTCTCTCTCTCTCTCTCTCTATATATATATATATATATATATATATATATATATATATATATCGGTTCCAGAAAATTCTTTGTATCAAATTCTTCGTATTCAATTCGTCGTATACAATTCTTCGTCTTTACAATTCTTCGTGAACATCATTCTTCGTAAATATTATTTTTCGTTAATACACTTCATCGTAAATATTTTCTTCGCACTCACATTTTATCGTTGTCTTAATTTTTCGCAATATGCAGTACACAAAGCGCTTAAACGAATACCAGTTTATCTGCTAAACTCTACTTACGTACTAATGACAATTAACAGTTCCCCAAAATCGATATTAAAATATTATTAAGGAATAACGATTACGAAGAAAAAATAAAAGGTATTTGGAAATACGGATTGCCTATTTTTCGTTTAAAATTACACTTTAAACAGAAAAGATGCCTTTAGAATACGTCTTGAGTGAGAAAGGCAGAAGAAAGCTGAGCCACGAAGGGTTCCTGTTCGTTAAGGATTATAAACGCGAGACGAGGGAATACTGGAAATGTGAAAAATTTCAAGACAATTACCGTGCGCGAATGATCACCGAAAATGACTCATTTGTGAAACCACCAAGAGGTCACAACCACAGTGCCTGTACTGCTAGTGTACAAGTTAGCAAATACTTAATAAAGTGACGAAGTCGCCAAAAACACCAATGATGTGCTGCATGTAATAATTTCCAACTCAATTCAAGATTTGGATCGTGCCGCTATTGCCAAAAATCGTCAGCATTAAGAGGACTATTACGATGCAAGAATGACTGCGTTCCTGCAGTACCTTCGACTTTATCAGAAATAATTCTGCCAGACATGGGCGCCGCTAAGAAATAAGTCGGGGGGGGGGGCATAATTTAAGTCAGGGGGGGGGGGGCATAATATTTTTTTTAATAAAAAATTGATAATTATTTAGGGGATGAATACTATGAACTCCCCTCACCTAAAGAACCTGGTGGGTCTTGCACAACGATGGTTGTGCAAGGAATGATCCCTTCTGAGCTTTTAACATCCATTGCTTTTAACATCCATTGCTTTTAGATCCGTAAAACCAAGAAAACGGTAAAATCCAGGGGGGGGGGGCAACCGCCCCCCCTTGCCCTTATGTAGCGGCGCCCATGCTGCCAGATAAATTTAAAAAAACATTAAAGGTGATAATTTTCTACTATTCGACGGCGGTCAAAGAGAAGATTGTATCTTTCTGTTTGGGACATAAATTAGTCTCAATCTTCTGGCGTCATCTGAGCACATATTTTTAGTTGGAACTTTTAAAACAGTTCCAGTTTTATCGACAGAAACGGTCTTGATGTAACCACAAATAAAACAACGAGTTGTTTCGGTATTTTGTCAGTGCCAACGTTTCGTCTATGGTTACAGACATATTCATGGCTCTACAAAGCTAAAAGGTAAGTATCTCTTATATAATCAACAGTAACACTTACAATTTTATTGGAACACTATATAACGATGTTATTGAATTTGTTGAAAGGCCATTATTAAAAATAGAAACATAAAAATGCAACAATGCCTTTGATTGATGCCCTACTACCAAGTAAAAAATCGGTGGTATATGAAATGGGATTTAAGATCCTTAAGGTATTGAAACCCCAGATGAAACCAACCAGTGTTCTTATCGATTTTGAATTAGCGGCGATAAAGGCTTCGAGAATCGTTTTCGGAGAGAGGGATTCGTGGATGTTATTTCCATTTTGACCAATGCATTTACATTTACCGATGTGTTCAAGAAAATGGTCTGAAACGGCAATACGACATCGATTTCGACTTCGCATTAAAAATCAAACAGTTATCTGCCTTGGCCTTCTTACCTGTTAGATATGTACCTAACTGAAATCTACGACCTTTTAACAGAAGAGGATAATTTTTTTCAAGAGAATTGTTACGACGCCGCTATAAACGACTTACCTAAGATTAAGATTAATAATTCTGTCGAATCTTGGCACAGATCATTTCAATGCCAAATTAAAGTAAACCATTTACCATATGGAAGTTTCTATCTGCAATTCAGCAAGGTGAAGCAATTAGTGCAGCTGAATCTGGTGAAAATGTCTTCCAAATAAAAAGAAATATAAAGATTTCTGTTTCAGGTTACGTCAGTTAGTTTTTTATATACTACAGTCTTTTTTTCCAACCAAAACTACGAAGACAAATATACTTTAAAATATAATTTTTTACGAATAACACCATTCACGAATAACAAAACTACGAATAATTATGTTTACGGTGAACAGTAAACACGAAGAATATTATTAACGAAAAATTGTATATACGATGACTTTTCCATACCAAGAATTGTTTACGAACAATTGCATACGAAGAATGGAATACGAAGAATTCTTCGCAACCCATATATATATAATCCAAATTATAAATCCAAATTCGGCGGGGTAAGTCGTGAATTTTCTCTTGTACTTGTAAGAGAAAATTCACTACTTACCCGTCTAATTCCGTTAAGAAACGGTAACCACCGACACGTGTTTCTGCTTGTTAGCATCTTCCGGGTGGTATAACCAAGTTTTGAATGACAGCGGCATTGTTAGGCGCAAATGTGCTTTGCTGCCCACTGTTTGCGTTCTTTTTTGAGTTGTATAATTTTTTTTCCCAAGTGTCAAACTACTTTGGTCGACATGAGTTACTTTTATGTAGAATTTATTTTAGTTGGGTTATGAAGTTTAGTTTAAAAAACCTGTAAAAGCGGGTGAATTGCAATGATTGAACTGATTGAAGTGATTGAAAGATTCTGGTGATCATGTTTTCCCATTTAGGTCTAGGTTCGTTGTCAAAGAAAAAATTATACACAAATTGACTAAAAATAGGATTACATATTTTAGGCGAATTGCTAATTCAATTTGTAATCACCCTGTAAAAGAGCCGGGTATCGGATTTCCAACTTGACGGAAGAGCGTCCAATGGCAAGAACCGAGCTTGGGACCCAAAACTGCTGATGAGGCACTGGGGCCCGCGAGAATTGGGAGCTTACAGTTCAGGTGTGGGATGAACAAATAAGTTTTGTACATACACATAGTGCTTTGTTTAATGCTACAAAGACACGAGCATTTCCGTTGCTTGTTTATGAAACACAATGGGGCGAGGAAGACGTATCGACGCGTCGACAAGCGATTCTACTGATTCGGGTAACGGTGAGAGAGACCGCCGCTATACACCTCAACGGGACGCATCGAGGGAAATTGGGCAGGATTCCGAACCACCTTCAACAACTTCTGCTGTGGAGTCACGAGTGGAAAGGTTGGAAAGTTTATTAGATACTCATTGAACGGGGAACTCAAATCCAAAATCGACTTGACTCTTTGAGAAGTGAGTGTATTCCCGAATTTGATCCCGAAAACGAACATTTATCGGCTAAAAAGTGGCATGAAAAAGTCGATCAAATCAAAACCATAAACCAGTGGGATGATGTAATTATGATATACCAAGTACAGTCACGGTTTATTGAAATAGCGCGTAGCTGGTACCACAGCTTATCGAGCTACCCCGTTTCGTGGAATGAATGGAAGACTCTGCCGGTGACACACTGGAGAAATAAGTTTCATGAAACTCGTTGCAAGAAAGAGGAAATTTGTTTCATTATCATACAGCGCATATTTTTAAATTAGACGGAACACACTGGCGTTTCTGAAACAGGAGAGCAAAAATTGTTTCGTAAACATGTTTCATAAAACAGAGCATGCTGTGTTTCACTGTTTTTGTTTCATAAATTTATTGTTGATTGGTGCCCGAAAGTGTATGCATATATTCACAGCTGCAATATAGTATTTTAGAAAAGTGAATAATTGTATGAGAAAATGCCGAAAGACAATGAATTTTAATTCTAATTTAATTAGAATTCTTTCCTTCGGTCTTTTAGGAGTTCTGCAGTCAGTTTCATTTTTTTTAAGCAATTCCAGCAAGCGGTGATAGTTCTGTATGTTCATCCTGTAAAATTCCTTAAATTTCTCGGGATGTTGCCGCAATACTGTACCAACAAAACTAGCACTATATTGCAGATTAATAACGTTAGCAGGATGCACCCAAAATCGTCTTCTCTTCTTTGTTTTTAATTTCTTTCGGCGGTTTACCCACCACAAGAAAATTACCTCTTCATCCGAAGACATAGTAAGTGAAACTAAACACTATACGCAAAAGTTTCAGCGAAAAACTGTGGTCAGCGAAAGTTTAGTCTCAATTTTTTAAATATTCAGAAACTTTTGAAAAGTATAATTGTATGTTGAATATGAATTATGCGGAGCAGCCGAATTCGGCCACGAACCTTTTTCAGCGTAAGCGGAGGATTATGGTACGTTGATAAGTACGCCGACTTCGGCCACCGTTCTACATGCATTGCTTAGGGCTTAGCCTAGGGTTTCAATGGGTCGGTGGAACCGAAATGCGCCCTGCTCTCAAATTGTAAGAGAATCAATAAACCAATGCAATGATTTTGAGAAAAATGGTTCAATGGAAAATTTTTAGTATTAACCAATTATCCGCTAGTTAATAACTTGACTTTGTGTAGAGAGTAAACGTTTCTTTTCTCAATATCTACATTTGCAATATACATTCAAGAAAAATTAAGGTTATCGATAATAAATTTGAAGACCTTTTGTTTTTGGTCAGTTTCCATTATGTGATCGGTCCTGTTCGTTTTACTAAACCTCAATTGTTTATCCTTGCCCTTTAACAAGCGATAGCGAATTCATATAATAATTATGGTCGTCGGGGAGGAACTCGTCGGTCCTCTGAGAGGTTCTCTCAGCAGTAGTAGTAGAGGACCTCTGAGTAGAGGTCCTCTACTTTCGAACTGACCGCGGAAGGAACTCGCCGCCGCTATTTAATAATTTCTCTATTTTAAAGACGTTAAAAGCCGTAATGACGTCTTTAGGAAATGTTATTTCCAAAGCTGTTATGTTACGCATGTTACGGCGCGATTTTTCGGAAAACCTTGTACGCGTTTTCTGGTGGCATTGAAACCACTTTTCAGCGATAAAAAATTTGGAATTTCCGTCACTAAGTCCATACCTCTATTGTACAATTTGTAAGAAGCCTGGTAGGTTAAATCCGATAGAGAAAGAGAGAATTCCAATGGATACTCTGCATATTGACCACGTGGGTCCACTTGTCACTAGTGTAAAGAGAAATGCGTATCTATTAGTAGTTGTGGACGCATTCAAAAAATTTGTTTTTCGAAAGGCTGTTACAGACACTTTTGCCCGTTTGCACCAACTTTTTTTTAAGTGTCAATTAGGCTAAAGGCTCCTTAACGTGGCATTAGCGTTTTCGGTGTGTTGCACCAACATTAAGAGACTCTTAAAGGTCTCTTATCCTCTCATTTGCTAACTGGCCAAATTTCCTCATTTAAATGGTATTTAATCATACTTTAACCTTAAATTGCATTCCTTTTGACAGTTGGAGTTGACACCAAAACAGTCAGAATTTTTTTTAAAGTGATAAGTAGCACCTTGATATCGGACCATACTTTCATTTCAATGGAAAATTTGGATATTTTGGAGAATATCCTGGTGGAGGATTTTCTGGATAATAATTTAGAAGTCCTTGATTTTGCAGATATGGGATATCCCAGACGATTTTTTCTTAGACCTAACCACTATCAGGAGTTGCCTGAAATGGACTTTTTCAAGAGATTTCGGCTAACAAAACCTACAGTTCTTCGACTTCTGACACAAATTGAAGATCAATTAGAGTACCCCGATGATAGGTATGTAGATATTACACATTACTGCAGCTATACGTTGCATTCTTAAACAACTTTGATTTTTTAGAAATAATAGCCTGTCTCCAATGAACCAATTGCTCCTGACACTAAGATTTTATGCCAGCAGTGGCAATAAGTTTTCAATAACATTTTTATATTTCAGAGCAATAGTAAATAAACGGTTAACCTCCCTGGGGCTAAAATTTAACCCTCTCTTCCGTTTGTTGCCTTGATTTTCTTCTTGCTCCATCACACACGAACAAAAAAACTCAAACGCACTACCCTACGCACACGCACCTCCGCCTGCAGCGACTGCAGCCTGCATCACCCATCAAAAGATTGACGTTATTCAAAATTCAAACAAAAAAGCACAAAATGCTGTTTTTGAAACGTTTGGAACCTCCGTGTCCGTGTTCTACCAAGTAAGAAACACAAAAATTGTTTGAAAGATACGACGTTGCCGGATTGTAAAAAAAGTAAATGACCATTAGTTAAAGTACTGAGAAAATGGTTGGGTGCAAATGATTTAAAATTAAGTTACAATTAAATTTTAAATGTCCCTTTGTTAATTGACACTTATTTCATCGACCTAACCTCAATGTTTCGGCTAAGGAATACTTAAGGTACCTATCGAGCTACCTTAAATATTTCTTAAGTATTTTTTAAATGTAAGACAAAACTTTACTAAGGAGGATTCAGGAATGGAATAAAGTGGGAGAATGACGTTACTTAAGGAATACTTAGGAATTATTTTAAGTTAAGATTTCTTTCCGCTAAGGAAGGTTTCTGAATACAAATTCGGACTTAAGGAACCACTTAAGTTAAGAAATATTTAAGGAACGTTTCTGAATACCACCCTAAAACTTAATCGAATTATTCGAACAGATCATTGAGCTGTTTGGTGTACTGAGGAGAATAATTTGTGACAGAGGCACAGCTTTTACTAGTAAAAGTTTTACTGAATTTTGTTTAAGTTTAGGTAGCAAACGTGTGCTCTCACTCTCGCTCGATGAAATGAGTCCTGGAGCAGTGTCAAGTGGGGAATTAATTCCACAAAAAATTCTACCACTGTGAGATCACCTTACGAAGTTTTCTTTGATTATCGTCCTCAAGGCGTTAGTGACGCATTTCTGACAGCCGAGGTGATAGGTGAAGTGCACCACTACCACAACGGGTTGTAATGTACTACCCTTTAGTCACCCCGTATAAAATATTATCATATCATTATTATCTTATACAACGTATTTTTATTATTTTTATTGTAATATAATTTTCTTATACCTTCAGCTCTATTTGTTTTCTAAATTTATAATAATGTAAAGGAAGTTTATCGTATCCTCCAAGTTATTTTCCAAATTTCTAGTTCATTACTAAAGTTTCAGACAGCGAGACTAGTGACTCTGAGAATGATTAGCTAATGAATTCTATGCGTCACACTTCTTAGCTACCGTTTGACTAATTAACTTGATGTTCTGTTTCAGTTTAAGCTGTCTTTAAGGGGTCGTGTAGATCGTCAGGTTAACCGACTGTAATCAGTAATCACCCTGTAAAAGAGCCGGGTATCGGATTCCCAACTTGATGTAAGAGCGTCCCATAGTCAGAACTGAGACGTGGGACACAAAACTGCTGATGAGGCACTGGGGCTCGCGAGAGTTGGGAAGAGAATAGCTCGGATCGTTTTTAAGAGGAATTTTGCATGAGATATCCTATTGAACTAACGTAGGTATATGTAACCTGACACCGTACAATGTTCAATAAAACACGTTTTTGACGGACAAATACTACAGGTATATTTTGCCTTTACAATTTACAAACGTTACAATCGTGGCATACTTTTCAACGCCCCGTCTAATAATGAATCCCCAGATCTCGCTTCTTAAGTTTTGCAATTAAGCACGATGATATTTCTATAAACATCATTGAAATGAGCCGCTGAACTTATGCTGTTGCTCACACGGCCATTCCCTGACACTTAATTCGTTCTCGAATTAACCCAGAAGTCCATAATTGGTTGTCTTATCCTGAAGCAGACGGAAAAACGGAAGCAGAACCTTGCCGAGAAATTCCTTTTTTTTAAATTAGTTCGCATGTGAGCAGTATGAATTAAACGGTAGAATTCGTTTAATCGTAACCCAATCAATTCTGTCCCAACTTATAAACCAAACGTAGTAAGGAGACCATATCTCCAATATCATCAAATAACAACAAATCGAAGGAAAACAACTCAACATCGACGTAATTGAATCCTATATCATTGAAGCTTTATATCATCGAAGTTTTATTTCATTAAAGCCTTTATATCATCGAAGTTTTATATCATCGAAGCAAACAGAACTAAACAACTCTACTAAACACATGGCATCTAAGCATCTCTTTTCGAAGAAATCGTCGAAAAGTGTTGTCTTACAACCAATATTTATTCGTAAGCAAACTTTAAATTAAACAGTTTCGACGCCGATTATTATTGTTATTATTCATTGTCGACGCAGATTACATTACATTACATTCGAATTCACAAATATTACGATGTTCGACGGTGTTTGCGTTGAATTTAATTTTATTTGAGCCTCGCTGTGTATGTTTGATTCTGAACTTTGTCAAAGACTTCAGATCAGAGACAATCAGATAACATTTGTTTAACTGATTGGTCAGTGAAATTTTTGCCTCTATCACAAATAAATGTTTTCGTAATACCAAATAGACTCAAATGCAAGCGAAATGCAACACATGTCTCGGGACCGGAAAGTGACTTAAGGGGAATTAAAAACAAAAACTTCGTAAAACTGTCATTTAGCAATAATAGATAACTAAGGCCCGTTTGCACCAACTTTTTTTAAGTGTCAATTAACAAAGGGACATTTAAAATTTAATTGTAACTTAATTTTAAATCATTTGCACCCAACCATTTTCTCAGTACTTTAACTAATGGTCATTTAGTTCTTTTACAATCCGGCAACGTCGTATCTTTCAAACAATTTTTGTGTTTCTTGCTTGGTAGAACACGGACACGGAGGTTCCAAACGTTTCAAAAACAGCATTTTGTGCTTTTTTGTTTGAATTTTGAATAACGTCAATCTTTTGATGGGTGATGCAGGCTGCAGGCGGAGGTGCGTGTGCGTAGGGTAGTGCGTTTGAGTTTTTTTGTTCGTGTGCGATGGAGCAAGAAGAAAATCAAGGCAACAAACGGAAGAGAGGGTTAAATTTTAGCCCCAGGGAGGTTAACCGTTTATTTACTATTGCTCTGAAATATAAAAATGTTATTGAAAACTTATTGCCACTGCTGGCATAAAATCTTAGTGTCAGGAGCAATTGGTTCATTGAAGACAGGCTATTATTTCTAAAAAATCAAAGTTGTTTAAGAATGCAACGTATAGCTGCAGTAATGTGTAATATCTACATACCTATCATCGGGGTACTCTAATTGATCTTCAATTTGTGTCAGAAGTCGAAGAACTGTAGGTTTTGTTAGCCGAAATCTCTTGAAAAAGTCCATTTCAGGCAACTCCTGATAGTGGTTAGGTCTAAGAAAAAATCGTCTGGGATATCCCATATCTGCAAAATCAAGGACTTCTAAATTATTATCCAGAAAATCCTCCACCAGGATATTCTCCAAAATATCCAAATTTTCCATTGAAATGAAAGTATGGTCCGATATCAAGGTGCTACTTATCACTTTAAAAAAAATTCTGACTCTTTTGGTGTCAACTCCAACTGTCAAAAGGAATGCAATTTAAGGTTAAAGTATGATTAAATACCATTTAAATGAGGAAATTTGGCCAGTTAGCAAATGAGAGGATAAGAGACCTTTAAGAGTCTCTTAATGTTGGTGCAACACACCGAAAACGCTAATGCCACGTTAAGGAGCCTTTAGTCTAATTGACACTTAAAAAAAAGTTGGTGCAAACGGGCGTAAATCCCTCGATAGACACCGGAAATGGGCCGACGCAATCGGTGTGTACTGTTTGAAACGGTATAGGCTTTTTATCTATTGGATATAGCGAACCCTGTTTAGCACCGCTGTGACTTTTACTAACAATGCATTTCAGGCAATGATCACAATACTTCTTAACAAATCTCGCCATTCGTGGGAACCAAAAGTAATGATTAATTTTGGCGAAAGTTTTGTCGGCTCCGTATGGCATTGTTTGTCATGAAACAACCGTAGCAAGCCCAGACGACTGCCTTTTGGGATGAAAGCTCGATATGTAAGCGGTTCCTCGCCGGGATTTATTTTTCTAAAAAGAATGTTATTTTGACAAAAATAACCCGTAGTCAATTTTCCATCGCGGAGTTTTTGTTGAATCCTTGGGTTTCAAAGTCATGTTTTTGCGCCTTCCTTAGCCATCAGTTAATATAACCGCAATTTCACATTGATGAATCTTTACTTCACATTACTCCGAAACTGGTTCAATTGGATTGCGACTGAAATATTCTGCATGTTGCAAAAATTTTCCTTTACGATATTCAATGTCAAAATTGAACGATTGTAAATAGAGCCACCATCTGCTAACCCTAGGAATAAGATCCTTTTTATTTTGAGAGAGTTTCAGCGAATTGCTATGGGTCACAACTTTAAAATGAATGGCTGGACTCGACTTGGGTCCCTTCGTCCGACTTAGATCCGCGTCTCACCCGACTTGGGTCCCTGCCGCACCCGATTTTGGTCCGCTCTTACCTGCGCATTAAGTTAATCCGAGCGGCAAGTGTATACACCTGAATTTGCTACCCGTAACTGTAATGTTGCGAAAAGGACTCCAAAATATTTATAAATATACAGAGTAATGATGAATTTTATGATTTGAATCTAATGTGACGAAGGAGGAATACGTTTTTTCCGTACAACGCCCTCGTTGAACATCATTTATTAGCGTCTTATGAAAATCAAATTTAAATCCCTCAATTACTAATAGAGACTTACCTTTTGAGCTGGACATAACTGACATCGGCGCTTCCATCTTAATGAATACTGACCGAAATGTGAGATGTTCGCCCTTCTTATTCTATTCTGGTAAACAAATGAAGCGGTTTTTTACAAATTCTTGTTTACGAGGGTAGTAAGGGTAAAATTAAGATTAACCGGACCCTCGGACCCAAGTCGGTTGCGGCGGGGACCCAAGTCGGGCGTTTTTTCAGACTGTGGACCCAAGTCGGGTGCTGCGAAATGAATACCTAACAGATAAATACGAAAATGCTTAATAGCATAATAAGCAGCCAAGGTCTCTAGTTCGTATGAGTGATATTTGGATTCTTCACTCGACGTACGCCTTAAGAAATATGAAACGACTTTTAATTGATTTTTTGCATTACGCCGCAAAAGTACCGCTCCGTATCCAACAGCACTAGCGTCGGTATGAAGTTCGGTAGACAGCGCCGGATTGAAAAATGTTAATAATGGTTTTTGACTTAAAAAAGCACAAACATAAGCTTTTGCATTTTTTTTTTATATATTCCCCAAATACATTTTTCATTGTTTTTGGTTAATCTTGTGATGCAGGCAGTTCGAGCTGAGAGCTCAGGAATAAATTTTCGAAAATAGTTGGCTAATCCCATAAATTGCCGAACTTGTTTAACATTTTTCGGATCAACGGCATCTAAAAGTGCTGTTACCTTACTTTTGCTTGGTCTTATTCCCTGCGCAGATACCTCTTGCCCTAGTTATTCAATTTTAGTTTCGAGAAAGAAGCATTTTTTGATATCTAGCGAAAATCCAGCTACGATTAGAGAATCCAGAACTCTCCCTAGTTTTTGTAACCCCTCGAGAATTGTCATAGATGGTATTAGAATATCATCCAAATAAATTAGTGCATCCTTGTCCTTCAAGTCTCCTAGGGCTTTGGAGATTGCACGTTGGAAGACAGCTGGCGCATTGGACAATCCTTCACCAATAGTTTGTATTCCGATCACTTAAAAGTTTCACCTAGTTTTTCCATTTCTTCGCACCACTCAGACGCACCATCATCATTCAGTACAGGATCCAACGTTGGGATATTTACCGACGTGGACACTGAACTTTCGCTAACTTCGTCTTTAAGCAACTTGAAAGACTCTGCAATCATTTTCGCGAAAGTTTCCATTTTTCTTCCCTTTATGGTACTTTTAGTAGGATTATCCCACTTCTGATGTAAGCTGACACCGTAGAATGTTCAATAAAACACCTTCTTGACAGACAAACACTACAGGTATATTTTACCTTTACAATTTACAAACGTTACAATCGTGGCATACTATTCAACGCCCCGTCTAATAATGAATCCCTAGATCTCGCTTCTTAAGTTTTGCAATTAAGCACGATCATATTTCTATAAATATCATTGAAATAAGCAGCTGGACGTGCTGTTGCTCACACATAAATATAAGCGTATTAATTAGACAAGTAGAAAGTGACAATTATTCAATCTTAGAGTCAAACTGGCTGCCCAAAAAACTTCAAGAACATTTTTCATTTTCTGTATACCTTCATTGATATCAGTTGAGGGTATGTGAATATCATCCAGATAGGCCATGGCCATAGCAGTCTTAAAACGTAGCGGTCCTGAGATTTGATTCATGATTCTTTGAAAAACAGCTGGTGCATTTGCAAGCCCAAACGGCATTCTTAAAAATTCATAATAGCCATCGGGTGTTAAAAGCCTTCTTAGGAGCTGACTCTTCATCTGTAGGTATTTGCTGACATCTCGAAGCCAAATCTAAATGGCGGTTTTCCAGCAAACCGACAAATCTCGAACTTGTTGAAAACTCGTGTCGAAAAAAACAAAACTTCAACTTTTCTGCAACTTTCTGAAGACTCGACTAGTTTGCGACTGTCTGTTTTGTTTTTCGTGTCCCGATCGAAAGCGGTAACATCAAAAGGTTTCGGCTTGTTTTGATACTCTGTCTGCTCTGTGGAAACAGTTCGTTTCCAACAAACAACATCCGGGCATTTGCAACCGTCGCGTCGTGCTGCGTTGATAGCAATAGCAATTTGTTTTTAATCCGTTGGGGCCGGTAAGTAGAAATAATAAGCATTTTGGTATTTATTTATTTACTTTAGTTCTAGAAATGGTTGCACATAGCATTAGAAATTTAAAATCGGAATTTATGAAAATTACTGTACAACAGAAAATTACAAATATGTTGTACGATGCTCGCAAAGCCCAATCTCAAGACAAGGAGCAAAACCTTTCGCCCGGGTTTCCCGCTGCACAATCCTCTCACACGTTACTAAATACGACACCTGATAATATGAGTGCATCACATACTAATATTACAAGATCTGTCGAGGAAAACCAACAATATAATTTATTGGATATGACAAACTATACTTGCTCGACTCAAGAAAGCGATATCATTCAAAAGGCTCTTCGGTCCGTTCTTGAAAATACTGAAGGCGAATATAATTAATAAAAAAATAATTTTTTTAATGTTAGGTATTTACTTTTATATTTATTTGAATGTTATTTTTATTTCCTGTTTTATTGAACGTTATTTTTGTTTTCAGTTTTATTTGAATGTTATTTTCATTTTTGTGTTTATGAATGTTCAGGTTTATTTTATGTTAAAAAATAATGAAATATCTTAAGTTTACACTGAAGTATACAAATTTAATAAAACCACTTTTTTACAGGAATATGAGTTTACCTTTATTTAATCCAGAAGAACTTCGTTTGTAGCATCGCATACTTCTGGTACTATTCGTGATATCGTACTAACTGATATTTTTGATAAGTACATTAGGCTTTGGTAACTATCACCTGTAGCAAGAAATCTCAGAGTAACTGCTAAACGATCGTTGACAGAAATTGAGTCTCTATAATTTGTATTTTGCTTCGCAATTTTACTGCCTATTAACTGAAGGAGTTCCTCAAAATCGGAACTAGACATTCTCAAAAAGTTCTGAAATGATGAACGCAGTTCCCGCTGCAAATCTAAGTCATAATTTCGGAGTTCCCTCATCAATTGTGTAGCACCATCACCATCTCTTCGAGATAAAAATGACCGCATCCAAAATCAATGTTGTTGTCGCTTTCGTCTCCTACGGCAATACTAATGTTTTAATCATCAGGTAATGTTAAATTACTACTTTTTACGTTAATATTTGGATACTGACCTCTCTTCTGAAGATTTAAGTAACATCCAACCACAAGTAAAAACAAACTGAAAACAAAAACATAACTCGAGCAATAAACTGTCCGCTTATATTAGTGGAAACACCAGTTTCTGGTTTGTTGCTGTCTTGTTGCTGTTGCATGCTCCATAAAATTACAAACAAAACACAAACTCGACAAGTCCGTTTGGTGGAAAACCGCCATAAAGTCGTAAAGTATCTACTACCTTTTAAGTAATCCAAAAGACCATCATTTCTTGGAAGCGGACATTTATGGTTCACGGTCTTACGATTTAATGCGCGGTAGTCAACACACATACGTAATTCACCGTTCTTTTTCCTAACAAGAAGGAGAGAATATGAATCCCTTATAATTTCATTTTGTTTTAAATCCTGCACCATTTCTCTGTTTCGCGTTCACTAGAAGCCACTCTATAGGGTCGAAAGTAACAGGTAACTCGTCTGTTAATTTAATCGACATTTTCGTTTCATTACTTTTGCCAACCTCTGCTAAACTAGTAGCCAAACAATCACGATATTCGTTAAGTGTAGTGAATAAAGTATTAAAATCGGAAATACATAAGTTAGAATTTACATGCTTTAGAATGTCGTGTATTTTAAACTTTTGAAATGTAATAACTTCAGCGGACATGCTAGATATAACGGGCTCAGCTGATTGTTTATAGCAAGTAAAACCTCTAGCAACTACTCTCCCTTGTTCGTAACAAATATCCTGATCGGACGAATTTAAAATTGGAATGACACAACTGTTATCGTCAGTCACTATGACGTATACAACCATCACCCTGAATACGTCGAGACGAGAGGCCCGCACCGGAAATGGGCCGATGTCAGCTTCTTACGGAACCACGAGAGAGACCGCGACCGCGGAGCAGCGGGACGACATTCACATTGAGATATTCGGTTCGAGCGTAGCGAGCGAGTTAACGTGTCAGGCAGTCGGCAATATAACTTTTTATTTAAATATAGGGTTTTTATTTCAAATCTTATTTTAAATCGCGAATCGTTAACACAAACTTGTTTTAAATTAACTCCACACCGTGGAATAATATGAAATTTATCTGGCAAATTTCGATATTGCAAATCAACAAAAACGTCATCAGCATTCTCATTATTAAAATACCTACTAATATATATTATTTAATATCGATTATTTTCGAAAATAATAAAGTTTGCGACAAGGTGCACTGAATCAATGAAAAATTGGGAAGGTACGAGAAAAACGGGATTTCCAGATGATAGTTTATTCCCCTTTTGAGGAGTTTTGTAAATTTTTATCAAAAATAAAACGCTGGTTTTAGAAATACATCCATGTTACTGCGATGAAGATTCGTTAGTAAATAATACAGTGCTCTTGAAAAACCTCTTACATTTCAAAAAATACCGAGATCTCTTGTAACCTGAACATATATTCAATATCAAACCCGTCATTTATGCAACGTCGTTATTTTTCGGAAACTCCGCTCACACAGATATATCTTATCCTTCAAGCTCAACTTCTGTGAGGCATCTACCAAGGTTTATACGCTTACAGAAGCAGTATATTACTTACATTGCTGATATTTAAATTACACCGAGCAAATGTTTTTTGGTAATGTTTACAGGATGGTCATATTCAGGTCAATTCTGTATTATTTGATTATTTCGGTATGACATATCCTGACAGATATTTATAGAGGCATACTCAGCGATATTTACTATAAGCTGAGTTCAAAGTCGCATAAACTTGCGTTCGCAGGTTATAAGTCGATTTAAAATGAAAAAACGTACTGAAAGTACTTATGAAATAGGACTGATGATTAAGGATTTACACAGTGTCATCTGTGACAGAGATCGACATTTGATAAGGTTGATAACGCCGTATCGCCGCCCGAACTCCCGAAGGAATGTGAATGTGGATTTGGGCACGTTTCTGCACTCTCAGCGCCGGGGTATAGTATAAGTTCGTTTGGGAGTCTTGCATCATGGGTTCATGGATTTTAAAATGAGATTAATATTATTGTTTAAGTTGACGTGGTCGAGAGCGGTTCTGTTTTTTTTTTTAAATAAATTGTAATAAGACTCTCTTCGTATTTTTCCGTTCACATCGGTTTTTCGGAATTAATACTTTACACATCATAACAACTGTTCTTTATTTCAAGTTAAATGAGCATCTGGGGCCGGGAACCAACGAATTCCTCCCACGGTCAGTTTCGCAAAAGGCTTATCTCATAATGACCGAATAGTTGCTCCCATAAAAATTATCAAGTCCCTCTCGATTTTCACTGGGGGATGACACGGTCGTGTAAAAATACTTTCATGCATAAAGTCAAGACTATTTTCAATTCACTATTAGTGGATGAAATCAAAGGTTATACTTAAATGAAAAATGAAAGAAAATGGGGTAATTTTCCGGGTTTAGTTACTATGATTCGGGCGAAATGTGCCAGATTTTAAAGTAACTCTAATCTGGTAATCACTTTTAATCCTTTGTTTGTAGCTACCAAACCTGAGAAATTTCTGAACATCGGGTGGAACACGTCAGTGTCCCTGAATCTGCCATAATTTTTGTTTCAGTTGTGAAAATTTGAAATGAAAACTTAGAACTAAAAAATTACACTCCTTCGTTTTAATCCTATCAATTTATCAAAAAATCTTCACAATATTTTCATTACTATTCAGTTAACATTGCCCTGGACTTTTAATGAATACGTATATGTACATGTATGATATTAGGAATACTGTCCTCATAATACGTTAATCCCCGGTGATTAAACGTTGGAACGAACTCGGATATAATACAACTGGTCGACCTGATACGCAATGCCCTCAGTGTCAACAACAGTATATTTCTGAAACCAAAATTTGATGATCTCTCTAAATTTACCCAAAAATGGAACAGGGTCGCATACGAATATCGCTGATGCCGTCACGGGAAAATGAGGAAAGCCATAAATTTGAATTTGTTATAAGTTATAAAAATGTGTTAAATAGACTTGTCTCGGATTTTCACCGTAGAGAAAATCTTTTAGTTTTCTAACCGTCTGTACCACACTGGATACTTTAATGTGTTTTCGGAATGGTAAATTCAGTTAGCTAACGATTCTGATTATCTAACGCTTAACTATAGGAAAATCATAGAAAGCCGCGCCTCACAATTCCCTCCGTAATCACTAAAATTTCACTATTTCTCCCCGCCGTCAGAAGGGTTCGTCGGAATACCCCCCCCCCACTAACCGGTGCATTACAATTCCGAACTATGGTCAGTTTTTTCTAATCCCTACTCCGAATTCCGAACCGCTACCTTTACCCTCTGTTAATTATCTTCCCGAATTCCGAACCGGCCCAAACCCATAGACATAAGACACCTTGGCGATCGAGACAACTGTATCCGTTATATTAAAACTCTGATAACCCACCTGCCCAATCATCGCCTTTGCACTGAAATCTAGCAGAATCCAGTTACAGGTACAAAATTTTGCCCTAATAAGTTGTAACCGAAATGAAAAAATATGCCATTTATAATATGAAATATCAAATATTAATAATATGTATATTAATGTAATTCATAAAAATATTGAAGATTGGGTCGGTCGGTCCCCGGTCACTACTCAGGTAGAGCGTAGGGCCGAGTTCGGAATTCGGATAAGGGATTAGTGGACCGCTACTGGCACCTTATGTTTTTCTGACCGCAGTTCGGAATTCGGGTGCGCCCGTCCTAACTGGACACGGGTCATCTCGTAAGAATTTATCCCGGTCCGCATTTGACCTTCCCCGAGATCGGTCAGCTCGTAAGGATATGGTTCTCAGATCGGTCAACTCGTAAGAGTTGACGTGAAAAATCCCAAAAGGGGGATTATCGTATTCCTTGCGAGAGGCCAAGGAAAACCCTACGGAACCCGACCGTTATTAACAAAAATCAAGTCTTTCCCGCGTTGACTTTTAATAAAATCCATAACTATCTCGGTGCTCGTCACCGTTCAGTTGGAACGTAACAAACCACCCCCTTATATCATATTCTTAGTTTCAAAAAATATTCGAACTACTTCGTTGCAATCATCATCCCCTCGATTATCTCTGAGAATCGAGTTACGAGTTGACTCATCCAAAACGACCCTTTAAAAATTTACCTGCCGGTTCGCTTACGAGATGACGATCTTAGGTTGGGCCATTAAATTTCCTTACGAGCTGACCGCTGCCGTCCTAACTACGGTTCCATCAAGTACCTGTTAATGAGAGCAGATACATCTCTTCAGTTTCATTTGTTAGTTGTGTTTATTGTGATATCAAGATACCTTTATTGTAAGTGTAAGGTCGATATTTTATTTATATTTTCATTTCAATTTGTTTTTAATTATTGGCCTTTCCAAAAGGAGTCAGAAAGGTAAATCACTCACTCATTAATATTGATGGCTTTGAATTTCATTTTCATTAAACACTATATTATGGTATTAACCGTTGGTGCTGTAGTTAAAAAACATGTAAAGCGTACCTAAAATTAGACGACAAAAACAAATTGTAGAAAAGATGATAAGTCATTCTCATGATAAGTAATACGAATATGTTTAAAACTGATAAAATTTGTACCGAACATTAAAAACAAAAGCGTTGAATGAACCATCTACGAAACCGTCAAACCTTCTATGCAGAGAATTTCGGAACAAAATGTAGACACGCTTACTCTTAAAGACATCACTTTAATACGCCAAAGTACACGTCTATAATTCATCTATAGATAAAGAATCTATAAATATAGATTATCTGCGGCTCTAAAATTACCTAAAACTGTTTTATTTCTTGCTTATCAATGTCAACGTAATATGTTTATTTCTATTTTCCTGGGTGAAATTGAGACAATTTTTACTGACTTACTTTACTTTACTTTTTGCACTAGCCCAAATTATTCTTTCAAGTTTTAATTTTTCATGGATTCCACAATAACGTGTATGTACCTCTTTTTTTGTTGTTACTTCTTTGATAAAACACTAGAACTTTATGCTAGCGTATTTTCTCATTTGTTACTAGAATGTAAAAAATTTAATAAGGTATTTGCTTCCAAATAAATATCACTGACTTTGAAATTCATATGGCTGTTCGTTCCCTTTTATCCTCATATGAAACTAAAGGTAGTCGTTTTCACTTGAGGATAAAGTTGGTGACGAAAGATTTAAAATGTGTGTTCACCCAATGAATATCGTAATATGTCGGCGGCAGTTGTAAAATTTTAAGATATTTTTTAGTTTGCCATTTCCTCATGAAAGTGTCTTAGGTTTTTGTTTCGCTGAAGATCTTATGCCTAATCAACATTTAAAGAAGGATGTTCAAGAATTCTGCGATTATATCCTTGAGGATTATCTTGAAGAAGATTCCACTTTACCACCTTCAATTTGGGCTCAATTTTCGTCTTCTTTAACTCGCACTACAAACGCCTGCGAATCATTTCACTCTAAATTTAATGCTTCCTTCCATTCTACTTATTCCAATATGTATCAATTTATTGGAGCTTTAATTAACGTGCAGTTCGTGGTTTACATCAAACGAATAAGCACTGCTGTACAGTGGAAGGAGGTGATCAGCACAGAAAAATTCATTACAGAAAAACTGCTTTTTGAAACCAAATAGATCAACAGGTTCAATATTATATTGTTTACCAAGGGCGGAAAAACGAACATTTCAACGAGGGACCTCCGCACGAGTTGAAATTTCGTTTCCGCCCGTGGTGAACACAGTACTTTTTGCGCAACCCGCTAATAACCAAATAACGAGAAACTTAATATTAAAATACTTGCCTATGATAATGCTTTGTACTGATATGTGTATTGTATGTTGCGACCATAGTACAATCGTTTTCACCAATCGCAGTTCGTGATATTTCGCGCATTTCTATGCCGGGCGGGAATGTACACTTTTCCGCCTTAGGACGGAAAAGTACGTTCGGAGCTGGTCGGCCGGCAATTCGTCGCTTTCCGCGAGAAACAGGTATATAGAAATGACACGTTTTCAACCGGGTTGTGCAAAAATTTATATGCGAACTATATGCATTTATTATCTTTTCATTACTGATGACAATAAAATTTTATTATATTTTGACTACGTTTATTAAACTACGAAATATTACAGATATGGATTTTTACGACAAAGGAACAAATCGACCTGTTTGTATTATATTTAACCAAACCTATTTGGCTGCACTATCTTTTAAACAGCCCAGTTTCTAAAAAACACTGCCAGCCACGTATAAAAAGTTGGCGACCCGCATCTAGCGGCCTGCAAAACAAAATACCAGGTAATTTGTGTCTTTTTTGTGCCTTTTTTGTACCGCAAGAAAGAATCTTGTAGCTCTCACAATCGACGAGCTACAAAAAATCTGCCAGCTTAAACTTAACCCAGCGGTCATGGCGATAGCGTGCGAGTGGATTGACAAAGAAAAAAGATTTTCAGCTATAAATTTGTGTCTTAAAGAGTACTAAAATGAGATGGGGTCAGAATTTTAATATGGCCAATTTTTGACCAAGTTGGCTCAAGTGGGCTAGATTGGGTTGCGAATCGGCCAAGATGTGGAAGAAATGTGCTCTTCTGTCTCCGATTCGTTTTGGAATAAAATTTGGAGAACATAGTCCTATTTTCAAATTGGTCAATTTTCGGCCGAATTGGCTAATGGACAAAACGTGTCGTCCAGAATTCAAGAACCCGCGACTTTAGTGGAAAATGTTGCATCTCGGAATCTTTTAGTGTTCTGAGGCCTCGGTAATGGCCCAGACCCTGAACACAAAGACCCAAGGGACGCCCCAAGACCCCTCCGGCCAGTTCCAGTCAAAATACCGACACTCCAGTCCCGGCCGCTCTAGTTACAAATTCGAGAACCCCCGACTTTAGTGGAAAATGTTGCATCTTGGAATCTTTTTGTGTTCTGGGGCGCTGGTACCAGGTCTTGGGCACAGGAGTGTCGGTAGTTTTACTGGAACTGGCCGGAGGGGTCTTGGGACTTCCTCTGGGCCTTTGGGTCGAAAGTCTGGGCCATTACCAGGGCCCCAGAACACCAAAAGATTCCAAGATGCAACATTTTCCACTAAAGTCGTAGGTTCTCGAATTTGTAACTACAGCGGCCGGCACTGAAGAGTCGGCATTTTGGCTGGAACTGACCGAAGGGGTCTTGGGACATCCCCTGGGCTTCTGTGTCCAGGTCCCAGGCCATCACCGAGGCCCCAGGACACCAAATGATTCCAAGAGTCAGCATTTTCCACTAAAGTCGAGGGTTCTCGAATTTGTAACTACAGCGGCCGGCACTGGAGAGTCAGGTCTTGGGCCGTCTTCTGGGCCTTTGTGTCCAGGGTCTAGGCCATTACAGAGGCCTCAGAAGACTAAAAGGTTTCGAGATGCAACATTTTCCACTAAAGTCGCTGGTTCTTGAATTCTAGACGACACGTTTTGTCCATTAGCCAATTGGGCCGAAAATTGACCAATTTGAAAATAGGACTATGTTCTCCAAATTTCATTCCAAAACGAATCGGAGACAGAAGAGCACATTTCTTCCACATCTTGGCCGATTCGCAAACCCATCTAGCCCACTTGAGCCAATTTGGTCAAAAATTGGCCGAATTAAAATTTGGACCCCATCTCCTTTTAGTACTCTTCAAGACACAAATTTCTAGCTGAAAATCTTTTTTCTTTGTCAATCCACTCGCACGCTATCGCAATGGCCGCTGGGTTAAGTTAAAACTGTCAGTTTTTTTTGTCGCTCGTCGATGGTGAGAGCTACAAAATTTTTCCTTGCGGTACAAAAAAGACACAAATTACCTGGTATTTTTTTTTGCCGGCCGCTAGATGCGGGTCGTCAAGTTTTTATACGTCTGCCAGCCCTAAGTGTGCTATAACGAGAAGGAAAAAAATGCTTAATTATATTGCCGTTTCGACACCACCCTATGGGAATCGCTATGTAGCCCAGAAAAACCCACATGTATGGGTATGTACCCATATGGTACATATGGAAAGGCTTAAATATACCCTTGTTGGCTTATTTACATACCTTGGTTGGTAGTCATTACATTATGAGTCTCTCATTATGATATGGTCATATGTATTGAAACTGCTTTTTTAATGAATTGTATCTATTTTACTTGAGTTTTTTTTTGCTTAGAGATAGTGTTTTTACCTGAATGAAGGACACTTTCATATCGAAACCGCTGGGCGACAGCCATTCGAAGAGGAATATAGTGAAGGTGGCTGCATGTATGGCGACGATCCCGACAAGCATCCAGGAAGCGGTATCGAACGGTTCGAGGAATGCCGTCGGCGAGATGATTCCCGTCCTTTTTGCAACCACGATGGCAATGCCTGTCTCCATGTACGGCACACTGAAGTCCACCTGGAATTTCCGACAATCGAACAGTTAGCATACTCGTATCAATCCGGATTCCGTGTCGTAAATTGATACTAAAAAAATAAGATTTCACTTCGCCGCAGATTCAATAATAATTTGATCAATCTCCTGGCGGGGGCTCGTCTCCGGAGAGAGCGGAGAGCTGTCCCTCGGGACATATCTAATTTATCTTGATGGTATTACAATATTTAAATCCGCCTTGTCTTCCTGACACATATCTCACAAAAGCGAGTCGAGCGGGGCAGTCCTTGTTATACGACGGTGGATCCGAACTGAACACTTCAACGTTATGCCCAAAGGATTCCAATTCAAACTCAATTATAGTTTGTGTTTCCGCTCCAATTGATTTCGCCATAGACTCATGAGGGGAGCACAGCTTTTTGCTTTATATTTCGATAAGGCTTGCCGGAGAGCAGAACGGCCAGTTAAGCATGTAAGTAAGTTAGTTGTTTCCAAGAATACTATTTTTATTTCCGTACGGCTGCAAATTCAATTGTTCTATAGCTTACATTACAATGATCATTGCTGGTTGGCAAAATGAATTACAAAATAAAAGATCGTGAGTTCTTTGAGATTGTATTGATTTCACTTTGAAGCCTATCTATCCAGAAATTCCCAACGAGGGAATTTCTCCCTAACTCTCTGGAATTCAATGTAATTATATCAAAAAT
Source organism: Cryptocephalus moraei (assembly GCA_946251905.1). Taxonomy (NCBI): domain Eukaryota; kingdom Metazoa; phylum Arthropoda; class Insecta; order Coleoptera; family Chrysomelidae; genus Cryptocephalus; species Cryptocephalus moraei. Next base: position 8,445,139 of record OX276453.1, read on the forward strand.
AAATTTTTATCCGTCTTGGATTAAATATTACCCCAAACTCAACAATGCAAAAACGCTACGAAACTGGTTTTCTCGTGTAGAAATAAGAAGAATATTTTCCAAGTATCCTTATCCATAAGTGTTCCAAATGAATGCAAACAAGAGAAACGTTTTTATCTAATGGAGTTGTGTGTTCTTATGAAACACCTTATACAGTTGTAACGCTAGCTGATGTTATATGTTTCCAATAATATATACCGTCTGACTTATTATAAATGGATCTTAAAGAAAATGGGCCCTCTTCTGGGTACGCAGTCAAAAGGCCTTTAAATGTAAATTAGATAAGATTGCAAACTTAGCAAAGCTTACATGGATATTAAATTTCAAACTCATTGAAAAAAAATTTAACCAACAAGATAATTTCACCAAATGTCAACACATTTCTTGATCTTGGACCAAAATTTTCTATTCCACCACAGGAAAACTTATTAACATTCCATGTTTCTTAGCATACATTGAACTTATTTTAACAAATTTAAGTGACAAACAAAACGTTTATATAGATCTCAAATTATTAATGACTTTACTAACTTTTTGCATAAGAACGCTAGCAATTATGTTCTATACGAAATAAAATATTTCTTAAAGAATAGTCCAGATTTTTTCATTTGCAAGAGTGACAAATGTTACATGACAGTAGTTTTAGATTAAAATGTGTGATTTAATAAACGTCGAAATTTATTAAGCGAAGAAAAATATTATAAAAAGTTAATTTTTACCCCTATTAGCACATAACAAAAAAATAAATGAATTAGTTACGTCCCTTCTTAATAAAAATCTAAATGATATTTAGGTTTGTGAAAAATTAAAGTGTTGTAATATAATCACACCGCGTTTTTGCGCTTTACCCGATTACGTAATAAGTAATAAACCCATTCTATCTTTTCAGAATAATAGTGTCACCAATTGATTCTTCAAATTTAAACTAAATTCTTGGCAATCGAAATTCTGTACAAAGCATATAATTGTCACAATGATTTTTATATCAATGATTCTTTTGAATTTAGTACTTTTATCGATGGTTATAAATTACCAGATATTTATGTTATAGCTAGTTTCGATGTGGTATCTTTATTTGCTAATGTTTCCTTAAAATGTGTTTTAGATGGTGTCTCTAAAAATTGGTCATCCATTAGTGGTAATTGGGTATTTGCCATATATTTTAAATTAAACGAAATATATCTAAATTCATAAGGACGAACCCTCAGATAAATTTTATAATCCCAAAAAATCGTGTAATAGACCCAGTACCAAGTATTTCAGGGTATAAAAAGCAGTAAATGTGCGATAAATTAAAGGACCAGCGAAACGGCCGCTCATTGGTCGTGACGTCACTTCGCGTGTAAACATGGGTCCGTTCTGCAGTCCACAAATAGATTTTTCAAAACCTAACCTAGGTAATCTGTGTTTTCAAGTATTTTGGACTTTCTTGTTGTTTCCGCGGGACTGTAGAAGTTAAATTTCGACCAAATCTAGTAATTTGTATTATTCGCGTCGTAAAATAGTGTTTTTGATTAGTTATTTAATTAGTTATGGCCGCCGTAGGATTTGTCAAAGCTTCCATGAACAATTTACCATCTGTGGATATGTTTATGGTAATGGATTACATAAAAAAGGAGGAATGTTTTAATTCAGCTGAAATCAGAGGTGTAAAAGCAGCAATGTAAGTATATGTGCAAAATATGCATTCAGTAAAAGACAATGTGACCATTGTTATAAATAAATTAAGAACAGTTCAGAACAAAGCCAAATTTATATCATGCTGGTTGGCGTTTAAGATTATAATTATTGTTGCTAACACTAAAAATTAACACAGCTATTGATAGTAGCTTCCGATACTAAACGTTTTCGTTCTCTCTTCATAGGCAAAGAACGTGGAACAACGTTAGTCCCAGTTCTTTTCCGAGCTTGTTGGCACTCAAAAATATGTGGAACTACGTCCCGTTTCATTATTATTTTTCCACCCATCAGTTTAAAACGTACATAATTTTCCATGTCCTCTTCCAACTAAATAAAAAAAATTATTACTTTTGTATGAGATAACATAATATAACCTTACTTTTAACTTACTTTAAAATGGTCTTCACAACAGAAAAAATCACTTTTGGATTTGGGCATATCACGTCTTCCTGCTGAAAACCACAGTTTCTTACGCCCATAATCTCGAGGTACACGAATAAATATTTTGTTTGGTGTACTTACAGATGTGCTTCTACAACAGGGTACAAAACAGCACTTATTGTGAGGTCCGTACACAGCCATTTATTTACCTTGTAGTCCTTCAAAATCTTGAAAAGGCTTTCCTAAACTGCTTTTATGCAAGCTTTTGTTTGTAGCCACGTAAATAAAAGCACAGATTACCCCAGGAGAAAGAAATTACAATAGGACTGAAATAGGTTAAAACAATGTTTACACGCGATGTGACGTCAGAGGGCTATAACCTTCGGAAAGCTAGTTTTGGCGCCAATTCCTAGCGTTTGAATTTCAAATGACATTTTTGCTTGAATGTGTTTCATTTATTTATTTTTGATATTAACCTAAGATTTATAGGCATATAATCTCTCATTTAGCCAATTTTCAAAAAAATGTGAATATACCCAATTGTAAATGGTTATTAATAATTTTCCAAAAAGTCACTTAATTTACTTTCACATTAAATGTTTTCATTTTCGAAGATGCTATAGACAAATTTGTAGCTCCCCTATGGGAAATGAAATTTCACCTATACTGGCAAATTATGATCTTGCAAATAATGCCTTAGTATTAATTTCTTTTCAAATTCCATTTCTAAAAAGATATGTTGATGCTCTTTCATAAGCCGTTCCCATAAATTAAATACATAACACCCTTAACATTTTTAATAATTTAAATGAAGACCTTCAATTAATTTTAGAAAGAAATATAGAAAGTGCCTTCCGTTCTCTAGATATGCTTAGATATTCTTAGATATAGATAATCAGAAATGAAACACTAATACCGTTCATACACAGTGGTATCGGGAATCTTCTTCTTCTTCTTCTTCATTCCAGGGTTTAGGCATTTTTATCTGCCTGTTCCGGCATCAAACTTCGCCCCATCTTTTCATGGGGCGTCCTACACTCCTTTTTACTATTGGATTATAATTTAATATTTGTTTAGTCAGTCGATGTTCATCCATTCTACTTATAATGTTGTTTCCATTTTGTTCTGTTTTCTTTTATTTTCTCATTAATCGAGTAGATATTTAGTTCTTGCCTTACGTCTTCGTTTCTTTGTCTATCAAGTCTGGTAATGCCTTTCACTCTTCTGAGAAATCACATTTCGCTAGCTTGGATTCTAGAGTTGTCTTTTTGCGTCATTACCCAGCTTTCGCATCCATATAATGGAGTAGGTGTGGCCATTGTCTTATAGAATTTCATCATAGTGTAGCTTCTTGTCTTGTTCTTTAATGTTCTGTGAATTGTTCCGCATATATATTGAAATCTATGAGTTTTATGATCTATGTCTCTATCTTTCTCGAAACTTGTATAACACCCTAGGTAATTAAAATGACTCACTTGCTCTAATGGATGATCGTCTAATGGATGATCTATTTTTGTCCTTATGGGGTAATTGCCTTCAAACGCCATAACCTTCGTCTTTTTTGTTGATATTTTCATATTATAATTCTTGCACACTAGATATAGTTTGTAGATGGCTCTTTGTAGATCGTTTTCAGAGTTTTGGATTATTAACTGATCATCGGCAAAAAGTATTGCCCGTTTTTATTTGCGTATGCTGATTGATTTTTATACCTGTTTGTATTGTTTCATCCCACTGAACGAAAGTGTGCAGTGATCTCTAGAGATAGTGGACTGTATGTGGATATCTCTCGTAACTCGTGGGTGGCTGCGGAGATAAATCTTGTCTCCAGGTTGTAAGGCTGAAGACGTTCTTGTAGATGGAGATCAGGGCGTGTCGTGACCTCTTTGAAGTTCTTGAAGTTCTCGTAGGTGGAGATCAGGGCTTGACGTGATTTCTTGAAGTTCTCGAAGTTCTCGTAGGTGGAGATCAGGGCTTGACGTGATCTCTTGAAGTTCTCGAAGTTCTTGTAGTTTGGAGAGAGCGCGTAACGTACTCTCCGGTTTGAAGTTTGTTAGGTTGTAGGTAGTCAGGTTGAGTGGCGTGAAGAAAGATCACAACACACTGTCGTTTTGAGCATACGTGGTATACTGGTTTATTACCAAAAATTCACAAGCTTTTATACACCTTCAAATTACATTGGTTAAATGGCAAATTAAGTTTTGTTATCTTTCGGCGTCCTAGATTGTAATTTACCTGACCTAGCTGTGTGCTTGACCTTACGGAGCGCGTTTGTTATCATATTACGAGACTGGTGTTATGCTTGCGTGACTGATTATTGTTGTAAGATTTTGAAATTATCACTTTGATCCGCGCTAAAGCGACTCAGTTGTTTTAATAACCTCTTTAATAGTTATTAATTACTTAATAATGATTACTTTATCAGCAAGCACATTAGATTATTTTCCTGACTTAGTTGTTCAAATTAATGTTTGATTACTTAATTTGCAAGTGGAAATTTTACCTAAGATGTTTTAACAACAAGTTTGCTCTAATTCCCTATTTAATGGTTATTAATCCGTAATTGAAGAGTATGTTCCCTAAATTCCCTATTAAATCCCTACAACCCTACTTAGCTCTCTTTTATGTTGATCGTAGAGTCAACACCCACTCTCTTATGATGCTGTCGATATATATATTAAAAGGCGTTGGTGATACGCTACAACCTTGTTTTAGCCCTTGGTTTGTTTTTATTGGTTCTGTTTCATGTGTTTGAATTTTAATTGTGATATTTGTATTTCTGTACATACTTTTAATTGCTCTAATCAGATGTTTTGGATACACTCTTTTTTCCATAATATCAAATAACTTATGTCTATCGACCCGGTCGAAGGCTTTCTCAAAGTCTATAAATGCAATATGCGTTTCTAAATTGAATTCTCTTCGTTTTTCGATTATTTGTTTTATCATGAACACATTGTCGTTAGTAGATCTGCCTTTTCGAAAACCGTGTTGTTCTTCTCTTATGATGGCTTCTGTAATATTTTGTATTCTATTGTAGATAATTTTGGAGTATATTTTATAAATTGTGTTTAATAGACAGATACCCCTATAGTTTTCGCAATTGTCACGGTCGCCTTTTTTAAACAGTGATATCATTTGTGCTGTTTGCCAGGATTCAGGTATTTTGGATTTTAACCAACACTGATTTATTAGATGTAGCAATCTTAAATGTAGTAAGAGACCTCCATATTTTAACAGTTCCATGTTTATTTGGTCTGATCCTGTTGCTTTTCTATATTTTAATATTGTTATTGCCTCCATAAGTTCATCCATTGTTATGTGGTCTATTCCGGATAAAGTCTGTTCTTCAAAGTCCTCTTCTACATAACTGCTAGGGTTATACCACAAGTTTTCATAGTGTTGTATCCATTGTTGTTCATTAACAAATTCTAAGTGGGCGGTATCTTTTCTGCTTTATTCATTTGTCTTATTACCTTATAAGCAAAAGTTTGTCTCCCATGTAAATCGTTCTCAACTTGGCTAATAAATTTTTCCCATGATTGCTGATGCGTCAACCTTGTAATCCTTTTTGCTTCATTCCGAGCTTCCTTGTATATTTCCTTGTTTTCGTCTGTCTTCTTTTGCATGTACTTGTGATATGCCCGTTTCTTTTCATTTATTGCATTTTTCACTTGTTGATTCCATTGTCGTAATCCTTGTCTGCTTTTTATTTTCTTTCTCTTGCCCAGAGCTTCATTAGCTGCTTTTTCAATACAAGTTCTTAACCTGCACCATTCTTCATTTATATCTGTTTTTTTTCATAACTTTCAATCTCTTTTTTGTATTCTTTGTAGAGAAACAACACAGTAAAACATATAAATTATAACACTTCGTTAGGGGCTAGGTGAGCTAAGCGACTGAAATTCATTTCTAAAAAGAGAACTTTATCTGAATATAACTCAAGAGGATGCTACTTCCAGAACGAAAAGACAAAGGGAAACATTATGATTTTAAAAAGGGTTGCCTGTGTGTTTTAGTCTTCTCTTACCCTTCATAAGAGTTTGTTATGTGATTCGTTTAGCCATTCTCCTCTGCGAAAAGTCAATAAGAGAGTCGCTTCTTGGATAAAAAATATGCGTCAAGCGAAGTCGTCTGGGCTTAAAATTTAATTATTTTGAGGAAGTTTGAGTTTTTGAGACGCCGGGGACTTGGAAAATGGTTTACTTATATGAAAATAGCATGCCAACCTTAGTGATATTGATGCCCAGTCAACTTCTAAAAAAAATGTCGCTCATGGTTTGATATTGACTGGCAAACAGTGGATTTCTGGGGGCTCAAAGGAATTTTTTTGACATCAAGGGATTTTTTGCCGGATTTTACCTTTTTTTCTCGGAGCCCTTAGGTCTGGCTAACTTCTGTTTGGACTCAAAAGTTTTGTATCGAATCCAGCTACGCTTCTGATTTTTTTGGTCAGGAAAGCTGATAACGTTTTTTTTTTTGGCGGCCTGACGACTAATGGCGCCAAGACTCGTCAATAGTGAACCATGTCGGATGAACTTTTTTTTAGCAGTTTCCAAAAGTCTAGAGCATTGCAAACAACTTTTGTTTGAACCTTTTTTCATAAAAATGGGTATTTTTACAAGTTATGGATGGTTGAAAATTTTTGGTTTTGGAGCCGATCCTGAAAATTTGAATTTTCAATTGTCCATAACTTGAGTTCTATTCCACTTGGGGCGCTAAAAATTTAGGGGGAGTTTCGGGGCCCCAAAAGAACCTTTTTAGTTGATTTTGGGCCAAATCTAAAAAAAATCTAAATTCGGCGTGGAACGTGCCATATATGTATATATAAAACATTCATTTTGTCATCTATCTAAATTCCAATGTAAACTATTTATTTTGAGTGTAACCTGTTCTATATATTGTCATGGTGAACACCTTTATATGTTCACCACGACAAGTCAACACGTACAATATTTGAAAAGAGTCAATATCACTTATTTGAAATATTATAAAAAAAAATCCTGCAAAGTCAATAATTACTGATAACTGCTTACGTTGTGCTGCTTTAATTACTGCTTGCACTAGTGAGTATTAGTATTTAGTTAAGAACCTGCATGTCTAATTGTATTACTACTTACTTCTATTAAATTTGGTACTTGTTTCCTTGGTTTACCCTGAGGAATAAAGAAAGAACCTCCCATAGCTGCATTAATTAGTAAATGGCCATTTTCTTAAAGATCTTTTGACTGAATATCCTGAAGAGAGTCCATTTTCTTCATTTATTCACTCAATTGTTTTCTAGCTAATCGTACTCATTGCTAATTTGTTAAAAGTTCTCGAGCATTTGATGTTTCTATGGACTTTAACTCTAAATTTGTTGAGAAATACAAGAAGATAGTTATATCTTAACTTTCCGGAATTTACAGGAATTAAATTACACGCCTTAAACTTGATATTACTTTTAAGTAGCGTAGACTTTCTTAAATAAAACAGGAATAACAATATATATTCCAATCACTGTGTTCATTACATCTCTAAATTAATCCTAAACATTTGAACAAAATTGTTCTAACACGTACTACGGTTTGATGTCATTTAAAAAATGATTTACAAATAATCTTGGACCATGTATTGATTTCACTCGAAGCTAATTTGGACAATTCCCAAAAGATTATTTCTTTCTAAGTGCACGAAATTCAATATAATTCGCTAAGAAATAAATTTCCACCGATTTTAAATTTAATATTAGATAGCGCAAACTTATAGCAACAGCGAGAAAGTTGTCGAGTGAGCTCTCTCTAGTAGAAAACTCGCTTCCCTTTTGTCCCATAAAAGGACTGTCAGATGTTAACCGTCCAATTCTCTCGATAATGGAATCTATAGCCGGAGTGATTCATGGACATACAAAAAACAGAAATAAACAGCTCAGTGAACTTCATTGTACGTTAGAGGCCTTTTATATGCATTGTGTTAGCTCATCGTGTTCTTTATTTGTTTGAAGCGCCAGAGATTCCGAGAATATTCGGATATGGTAATCGTTTTTCTGTTGCACTTACCACCGCCTCACGTTCGGCGTTGATCATTAACGACGTGAGCACCATGTCGGTTTTTCTGTTGACTAGTTCGGCTATCAGCCCGTTCCATCTTCCCATTTCATTAGTGCCCCATTTGCCGTCCTCAACGCGAACCAGCTCGTAGGTAAATCCCAATTCTTCGGAAAACTTCTGCAGCAGGTCGATGCAGAAACCAGAACAGCACTGGTAGTAACTACCGTTGCGGTGCGCCTGGTTCGCGTCGACCCTAAGGAAATTATAAGTCAGAAAAACTGTGCATCTAACTCGTGAAATTTAAATCAATAGAAAATACTTCCTTATTAATTTATAGGGAAATTGAAACGTGTATTAACCTTGATTTAATATTTTACAATATTTAATTCGTAATGAGTCACTGAGGTCTGGTTTCTTATAAAGTACCTAACTCAATCCCAGCACTTTTAATCTACTACATAATGGTAATTGAAACTAAACATGACGCAAAGCATGTTTTAAAGCTATCTGGAAAAATTTGAACTAGTGTCGAATTGTTTTGTATTTTTTGTCCTTTTAGCTCCTCTAGCTCTCCAAAATTGATACAAACTGCTTGCATAATAGACATGTCGTAGCACAGCTCTTTGTCTGTGTGAAAAACCTACTTTAGTCTCATGACTTACTGCTTACCACTTCGTACCGAAGCGATTTTGGATAAGTAAGAACACGATACGAAACCATGCTTTATTCCTGCTATCATAAACATGTTTAATTACGTTAGCAACTAACAAGTCAAATAAAAATTCAAGATGAATCTGATTTGCTTTCCGAAATACTACAGCTTCAGAACTTGCTCCTTAAAGCTTGATATTATTGTGTTAGTAGATCAATAAAAGGTGGTATGAAGTTTGTGTTGAAACTGTCAAGAAAAAAGTATCCTGATCGAGCTTAATGTAACGAATAACGCTTCAAATCCAATTTCAAGGATTGCTGATTAATTTGTTTTCTGGAACTCAATGTAATATATAAATGAAATTTCTTACTTAAAACGAAGTTTTACAAATTGTTGCAACATTTTTGCCTTTTGTAAGCATTTCGTTCCGATCTGTAACTAACATCGGACATACGGAAAACGTTCGATCTAGAAGTAACTGTTGAACTCTCCGCGATGGAATGTATTGTCTGTTTTTAAAGGTGGTATAAGGTGTTTATATTGTAACCCGAAATGTAAACAGTAGCGCGAAATGTGTTTACTCTTATCGGACCTCGGCGGCTTACCTCAAAGGAACGCCGCTACGCTTAAATGAGTCTGGCAACATCTTATTAAGGAAGAATGATTTATTACTTCCTAGACCTTTCTACATAAAAAAGAAGGTTCGAGTTCTTTTAGGAACTATCGCGAATACAATTGAGGTGTATATAAGCGAGCTTGCGGTCGGAGGGAGATTAGACGTAAAACCGCGAGTGAATAAATAAGGCGAAAGACGGACCAGTGAAATAAAATACATTTAAGAGTGAAATAAATTAATTAGTTAGGAAATAGTTAAGTGTGTTATATAAATTAGTTCAGTAATAGTCTAAGAAAAATTAAGTAGTGTGTAGTGAATAATTAGGACAGTGTAAATAAATTTGAAATAAACGTTACATTGGTGACGTTTATTTCATCAATTTAATAGCGGCGAGACAAAGGAAGAAATAAAGGCGGCCGTTCAACAGAACTCGATCTCTATCAATCGAGTAACACCCCCAACATTCGACGGAAAAATCCCGTGGGCCAGCTACAGGAAGCAATTTGAGGCAGCAGCGGAGGCTAACGCTTGGTCCCCTCATGAGAAAGCTGTCTCCCTAACGGTAGCCTTGCGTGTAGAAACGTTGGAAGTTCTTCAGACGCTATTCACCGAGGAAGCCGGAAATTACGAGGAGTTGCTGAGGCGACTGGAAATGCGGTTCGGCCAAACACATCTGGAGCAAGTCCATCAATCCCAGATGTCCAATCGCCGTCAGCGCTCGAACGAGACCCTGTAGGAGTTCGAAGCAGACGTAGCCAGACTAGTAAGGCTAGCGTATCCCTCGACACCGGAGCAGATGATGGAGTGCCTCGCAGTACAGACGTTCGTGAGCGGGCTGCGGGACCAGGAACTGCAAAGGCCCCTAAAAAAAGTTCTTCAGCAGATCATGGAGGTGCTGTCGGCGAAGAAGAAGGTAGTGCGCTGCTGGAATTGTGGCGAAGTGGGCCATGTGAAAAGTTCTTGTAAGCGGTCCAAAGCAGCGGCGCCGGCAAAGGCACAGGAAAACTAATGCGGGTCGATAAGCAGGGGGGAACGTCGACCCGTAGCAGTCGAAACCCCCGGTCGAGGAATCCTGGATTCCAGTTGGATTACTCTCCAAACCGGAGAGGAATTACTGTGTCACCCGGCGTGAATTATTGGCCATCGTCAAGTCCATTGAACGCTTCCATAAATACTTGTGTGGAAGGAGATTCCTGATCCGGACCGATCACGCTGCCCTTAAATGGCTCCTCCAGTTCAAGAATCCCGAAGGACAGACAGCTCGCTGGATCGAGAGGCTTCAGGAGTATGACTTTGTCATAGAACATCGGCCTGGACAGAGTCATGGAAACGCAGACGCACTCTCGAGGAGACCATGCCCTGATGAGTGTCCTCCTTGTCATAGAGCCGAGGAAAAGTCGGAGAAAGTCTACCGAACTACCGTGGTCGCCGAGGAATGGACACCATCCTCGTTACGACAAGAACAAGAAAAAGATCCGGTTCTGAAAGAAATCCTGGCATGGAAATAGGGAGGACAGCGTCCGGAGTGGCAAAATCACCTGGCTCGCCAAAACTCAAGAGCTATTGGGCAAAGTGGGACTCGTTAGTAGTTGAGGATGGACTACTAAAACGTGTACTGGAGAGCCAAGACAGAACGGAGGAAAGACGGCAGTTGGTAATTCCCTCCAGTAAAATCCCGGAGGTCTTGCGGCACCTTTACGACTAATCGCCTGGTGGAAATTTGGGATCATAAAAACGCTGCAGAAAGTACGATAGCGATTCTACTGGATAAATTGTTCAGACGACGTGAAGGACTGGTGCAGGAAATGTACTACATACTTCGCAAGTAATGGGCCACAAAGACGACCGAAAGCTCCCATGAAACAATATAACGTCGGAAGCCCCTTCGAAAGGATCGCTATTGATATAGCAGGACCCTTCCCTGAGACCGAAAATGGGAATAAATAGATCCTGGTCGTAATGGACTATTTTACGAAGTGAGTAGAAGCATACGCCCTCCCTAATCAGGAGGCGGAGACGGTAGCTGATGTGCTACTGAAGGAGATGATCTGCCGGTTTGGAGTACCCATGGAGTTACACTCGGATCATGGGAGAAACTTCGAGAGTGGTCTATTCCGGAGGATCTGTGAGAAGTTTGGGATACGAAAAACAAGAACCACAGTCTTTCACCCTCAGTCTGACGGCATGGTAGAACGAATGAATCGCACCTTCAACCGCTATCTGGCGAAAATGGTCTCGTCACATCAACGAGACTGGGACGAACACGTGCCGTTCTTCCGATGGTCTACCGCTTGGCCGTTCACGAGTCGACAGGACAAACTCCAGCCATAGTCCTGTTCGGGCGAGAACTTAAACTGCCCTGTGATCTGATCTTTGGCGCTAGACCAGACGAAGACGTTTCGGGGGAAGATTACGTCTCCAGGATGCAGAAAAGGATGAACGACATTCACGATCAAGTCCGGTACCAACTAAATATCGCCAGTGATCGCATCAAAGAGCTTTACGACATAAATGCTATGAGGGGTTGCACGACGAAGCGGGGAATCCCCGGCTAAGAAACACGGTGGCACGGGAGAATGAACTTTCGTTCGGATAATGTATGAGCGCCTACGGGGGCACCGGCAAAGCACGGTATGGGGTAACCTGTGAAAAACAACAGGACTTGTTCAGCGTACCTGAAGAATACTCGTTGGCGCATTGTGTGTCCGCCGACCTGGTAATGTCACGAGGTATCGCCAGTTTTTTCCCCCTGTTATTTTGACGCCACGTCCCGCTGTAAGCGTGGGGCTAACTGCAGGTTCCTACATGGGCCTACCAGGGATCCGTTCCGGGACGAAACGTCTCTAAGGCGGGGGTAGTGTAACGCGAAATGTAAACAGCAGCGCGAAATGTATTTACTCTTATCATTAAACTTAAATTGAAAAGATAAACCGCAGGATGGTGAGTGCTTGAGTCTCCAATTTTTGTTACCGTAGAACTGAAGAGTTTTCTGTCAGTTGTACATTGGACGGAGTCATGTTCAACATATTTAAAAAGCGTATTTAATAAAGGACAGAAGTTCAGTTTTTTGCGAGTATTTATAAACATATATATAATTTTGACCTCCTCGTTGTGTCGTAAATTAAACTGATTTATTTTAGTGGCTTCGGAAATTGGGGTACTTGGGGCTGTATCATGTAATAAAATTCGTCATTTAGTTCTATACAAGACATGATTTAAAACGATTCCTTAAGGATATATGCAGATAAACAATGAAATCCTTGTATTTTTCGGTGAATTGTTCAAGAACATTTGGTAGGTTTCAGAATTAATGAGATATGTAGCTCAACAAAGTCAAATACATTTTCATTTATCAGAAGACAAATCCGGACATAGCTTTATCTTCTCACTTCAGGAATTATCCAATAAAATGTAATCCGCACTCTGGAAAAATTTTAGAAGCCTAATTGCGTCCGCCTTTAAAAGAACCACTGGGCTCAAATGGGTTAACCAACAGCCAGTATCGTTCTAAGCTAATTTTCCCTTCGATTTATTTTACCGGGCGATTTTTTTGCGCCGCAAAGACTTTTAGGCCGACTTCATCGCTAGTTCGGCTGTCGAATGACAAAGAGTAGTCGTTTTCTTACGTCGCGAAAATAGTACGGACATGTTTTCTCTTTTCGCCTGCTCGAAGTTAAATGTAATTGCCTGATCGGGAAGTGCCGAGGGATAATTTAAGGCTGTTTGTAAGCCAGGAGATATTCCGAGGGGTTCCTAAGTAAATGTATTAATTCGGAAAAGAATTCGTTGTTTTTTCAGTCTGTATCTGAAATCGGCTCGATTACGTAAACCTACATATATCGCAGCTTTAGAAATCGTTATATTTTCTTCATGTGATATAATAGGACGAAAGGACAGTTATGGGTAAGGTGAAAGTTTTACGTCTTTTCTCTTTTCGTATATTTTACTGTCGTCCCTAGATACATATTACATATTCTAACTATATTTATTCGTATCCAGAAGAAAATTTTGCATCATGAGTCCGAATCACCATCAGCAAATCATTCTGTATTTCTGATCGCACGAATATGCGATTTTTCAGAAATCTACTTGAAATAATGTTTTTTCGCAATATTTTCTGAAGTTAAGGTAAAAAGGTACAATTTTCATTTCAAATAGTTACTACGGAGAAAAATTCAAGTATTTAGATTTGCTGTAGATTACACGAAAACAGAAAATGTGAGATAGCATTTAAGAATATATAAAATGCAATGAATTTATTTACGAATGGTTAAATTTTGCAACGTTTTAGTTATCGCAAATAATGGTTGGCGCACACATAGGTAACTGAATAGGAATATTGGGAAAAATCATCTAATAATTTAAAAACTAATCACCCTGCACTACGACGAATTTTAAAAAGTAATAATTCCATATAATCAAACATCAATGAGTACATCAAAAACACTAATTTGAACAAAATAAGCCAAAACACAATCAATACACTTTCTCAACGTCAAATAAATCTACACGATACTTAGACGATAACTAAAATATGACTAGAATAAGATATTAGGTTAATATGTACCGAATCAGTTTGATAATTAAACTTTGTAAATATGTAAAAACATAGTGTTCTAGAGTTCGTGCACGCTTCACTTGACCTTTCTTCAAACAACAATGAGACGCGTTCTAAAAATACTCCTATTGACATACAGGATGTATCAAAATAGGACACATAACAAAGTTCTGTTCTTACTGTTACAAAGTGTAAAGTTATCTAACTTTTTTCAAACCGATTTCTTAAACTTCAGTGCCAACTTTCGAGCTTTAGACGAATTCGGAGTCATTGTTTCATCATCTACTACGATTTTTGGAAAATGACGAGTTATAATAATTGACAATAACTCGATTCTTTTAAATTCAACATTATATTTTGTTGCATCACCGCACTACATTTTTTGAGTTATTTACCGATACCTATAGGGTTAGTGGAGTCTATTTCGAAAAAAATGAGAGATATGTTGCAAAGTATGAGATGTTGATGTTTTTTTTTCAGAGAAAAGATTCGAGTAGGCCGCTGTCGTAAAATTTGACATATTCATATTATTCTGAAAAGACTATGTTTCAACAAAATGTAATTGTAATAGAAACATCAGTTCATGTCATCTGCAATTGTTGGACGATCTCAGAAAAACTCTTTCCCTCAAACACCCCCAAAGAACGAAACCTATAAGAGTAAGTGAATAAGGAGGATAAGGGAAATTGGTTGTATTCACCCCCAATTTCCCTCTCTAAGCGGGTAACACCGCATTGATAGATGAAATTATACCCTCAACCCCGAAAAATTGACAACCCTGGGTGGGATTTCAACCCACAACCTCTGGCTTGACGCACCAGCGTTCTACCAATTGAATTACCGGATCAGTGGACCACCAACCCGTTGGTTTTTTTTTCGGGGTTGAGGGTGTCATTTTATATAAGAGTAAGGTTTGCGGATCGCGCGGGCCAAGGAATAAATAATACGTCCTTTGACTGTCCAATGATTAGGATAGGATTGACTCAAAACTTCTCGCACCATCCCATACTAACGCACTGGAGCACCAGCATGTTGTAACCACATAGTCTTTCTGGTGTTTAAATACACTTATTCTAACATTTTGGAAAGATCTTCGCAAGGAAATTGTAAGTACCTCTCACCATTCAGCACATTGCCGAAAAAGTAGGGTCCTATAATGTGATCTCTTATAATTTCTCCTTAATCATTAAGTCACCATCGATTTTGGTGATTAACAGCCCTCAACTAGTGATTATTTTCGATTGCATAATAGTGCCTATTATGTGTGTTAACTTACCCGTTGTTTCTAAACGTTACTACAACAGAACACAAAATTTTGTTTAAGGTACTAGAATCCTCGTCAATTATGCCATTCATTTGAATACAAAACGCAACTCCGTTTGCAAAAAACACCATAAAATTCTTGATGTAGGTTCAGGTGATATGGGAGGAACTTATATTTGAATGTAATTCTGTTCACAACACTTTGGGAAATAAGTCCTTCCGCTACATTTCCCTAGTGCTTAAGTGAGGATTTTCATGCAGTATCAATACAATTTGAAATTCATTTTTGTCACTTATGCGATCACCAACAATTGTCTTCTTGGTATGTCACATTGAGTTCAAACCGATCTTCTTAACTCTTAAAAGACGCCTGTGAAGTTCTTGCTCCTGAATGTTTTTGATGGTACATTCTGCTTGCTAATAAACGATTTCTTGCAGCTTCGCCAGTTTTTCTGTTTCTTCTTCTTTCTCTGTTGATTAAGATTGCTCCTGTTGGCCCATTGTTTGTCAGCTGTCCTCCTATCGTTTGGGTGGCCTTCCTTGGAGTCTTTTGCTGTATGGTTTGTTGTTCCAACATATTTTCGGTAGTCTCTCCATACCCATTCTCTCTACATGTTGGTGCCATTCCTTTTGCTTTGTTTTCACAAATCGGCTAATGCTTTCTATACTACATTACACTCATATAGTTTTATTTCTTTGCCTATCTCTTAGTGAGACACCTTTACTGTTCTAAGTTGTTTCATTTCAATGCTACTTATTTTTTGTTTTGTTCTTCTAGTATCTGACCTCGTTTCTGCTGCATATGTTAGAATTGGCCTCACCACTGTTTTGTATATCTTCATATTGTTTTCCACTGTCATATATTTGTTCTTCTGTATTGCTCCATAAAGACATACGTTCACTCTCGCTGCTTTGTTTGCCTGTGTTATCACTTCTTTAATAATATTTCATACTGCTTGTCACTTCTACTCATAGTTAATGAAATGTCATAATTTGTTGTATTACTCTGTTGTCTAATCCTTGCACCTTCTTGGTTCTTTACTCATCACCATCCATTTTGTTTTTTCAGGTGAAATCATCGTTAAATATTTTCGATACAATGTTGAAAGTAATAAGATATCCTTGCAAGTCGTTCTCGTTGTCCGCCATATGTACTGCGTCATCTGCATAGCAACACTATTGTTATTTTGTGTGTCCCATTCTGCAGCCTTCTTTCTTTTTCACGTTGTGGATAATCTGTTACATGATGAGATTGAACAGTATAGGGCTGGGTGAGTCTCCTTATCTAATTCCGGATTTTATAATAATTATCGGATCTGTTGTTCCCTCTGATGTTATGCCCTTTGTTGATTTGTTCTCGTTAATATATTTAATCAATTCGATTATATTGGGGTGTATGTCTTGGTCTTCTAATATTTTCAGGATGTCAGTCCTTCTTACTCTGTCGAAGGCATTCTTCAGGTCAACGTAGCATAGATACGCTGGTTTGTTTTACTCGACTGATTTCTCTACTAGTTGTCTTATAAATGTTGCATTTACTGTAATACCGTTTTTTCTGAAGCCTTGTTTTTCTTCAGCCATATTTATTCTGTTTTCAATCTCGTGCTCAAGGACTTTAGTCAGTGGTTGTAATGTAGTACTCATCAGACTTTTTCCTCTATAGTTCAGGTTGTTCTCCTTTCTTAAATATGGGTAGTAGTAGAGACTCTTTCCATTCGATCGGTATCTTCTTTGTTGTTATTATATTATTAATTATTATTAGTGTTAGCAGCCATCTTCTTAATTTTGTTCCTCCGAATTTTATAAGCTCGTCGTATATTCTGTATGGTCCTGGCGATTTTCTGTTTTTAGGTATTTTATTGCTTCACTGATTTCTTCTTCGGATATCTCAACTGTGTCTAAATTTACTTTGCTACTTCTTGTGTTATTTTCTTCATGTTCGTCAAGGGCATATACGCTTGAGGACTGTTCAACCTATTGTTCTTTTGCGACGTTTACACCTCGTAAGAACTCGTTCGTATCTGTTCTATGCCTTCTTATCATTTCCCAGACCCTGTTCTGTGCTCCGTAAAAATCAAACTCTATATCCTTGGTAAATTTTTCCAGTGATCTTTTTTGAGACTATCTATTTCTTGATTCACCCTATTTCTTGTTCTTATGAATTTTTCGCTGGTACTTTGCGTATTTTCCCTTTTGTACGTCAAAAAACCCCATGGCATGCCAGGCTGAAAGGTAGATTTATGGGTAGGATATATAGTAATATAACACATGATGTGTCAAAAAAATGCATACGAGGTTTGAAAAAATACAAACGACAAAATTTTAAAATATTCGCAAATAACTTTTTCGCTGTACATTTCTCAAAGATATGTTTTATACAAAAGTTGTTTGTCTCTATAAGGGCAACAAAAAATCTAAATAACATTTTTCTCTCAGACGCGAAATAATTTTTTTTTTATTTTTTGACAAAAATAACTTTATTTTTGTACGTTTCTCGACAGATTGTTTTACACAAAAGTTGTTCACCTTTATAGGAACAATAAAACACCTTAGTAACATTTTTCTCTCAGACGCGAAATAAAAGTGTTTCTTATTTTTTTTTATTTTTGAAAAAATAACTTTTTTTCTGTACATTTTTCGAAAAAATGTTTTATACAAAAGTCGTTCGCCTCTATAAGAGCAACAAAAAACCCAAGTAACATTTTTCTCTCAGACGCGAAATAAAGATTTTTTGATTTTTTTTTGAAAATAACAAGCCGCCATTTTGAAACCGCTGGACCGATTTGGCCCATTAACGAACTCGACCGAGATTTTCGGCCAACTGATTTTTGTACGAAATTTCGTTGTGATTCTTTAAAAAATGCGACCTGTAGCCTGCCGACAAATTTCGTTATATCCGATATATATATATATATATATATATATATATATATATATATACATATATATATATATATATATATATATATATATATATAAATTTTTGGGAAATGATTATGTATGACCTCTAGATACCAAAAAACTGAAAACCGCATTTTAATTCCTATTTTTTCGACTTCGATAACGAATGCAATACTAGATATAAATCTACCAAAAAGCTTGTTTCTTTTCTTTTGCTTCTACCTTCACATTGTCTTTAAACCAGGGGGTCTAGTATCGTCGCTTGTTCCTTTTTACTAAACTTTCACCAAGAACTTCTGTTGCAGCATGTTGCACAGATTCTTTTACTCTTTTCCATATGGTCTCTATATTTTTCTCATTTCTCATTTCGTGTTTATTCAGCATGTCTCTCACTCTGTTTTGGTATAAGATTTTTGTTTCTTTGTTTTGTAGACTTTCGATGTTAAGTTTGTCCTCTGTTATTTGTCATTCTTTTGACTTTGAAATTTTTATTTCTAAATTTAGTTTTGCTAAAACTAATCCATGATTAGATGAGACCAAAAGCAGACTAGAGTATATGAATATCAATTACATTTTTTGGGTGAATTTGACGGTTCATTACAAACTAGTCTACCATAGATATGCGTTCCCTTGTATCCGACGATTTTGTGTTGTATTGGGTGGTTATAGTGTGTGTTGATAATTTGCAAGCTGTTCAATAGACACATTTCTATGAGTTTTTGACCATTGGCATTTGATGTTTTTTCATTGAATCTTTGCTTGACTCTATCGATCAGTATATTGCCAACTCGTGCATTAAAATCTCCTATAGTATTACCGTTTTACTATTGGATGCTGTAGTGTCCAGAAGATTTTGTAGATTTCGTAGAATATATCGTTCTCTTCCTTGGACTTTAGATATCAGGGGCGTAAACCGGTATTCAATTTAGTGTCTCTTTTCCTAGTTTTAACGATACTTTCATGATATGTCCGTCTAGATATATTATGTTTGTTACGTTGTTTTTAAGGTTAATTTTTAATAAAAGTGACAAGACTCTTTGTGCTTTCTGGTCTTTCTTTACCCCACTGTAGAAAAAGATGTGCTCGTTACCAGCGACGTTTTCGTTGACTTTCTCCTTTGTTTTACTAAGGGCGCATATTTCGATGTAGTATATCTTCAGTAAAAATGTCGAGATAAAAAAAACACGTTTAAATGTGCTTCGTGGATTTCGAAAAAGCATTCGATAGAGTACGACATATAAAATTAATGAAGATATTAGAAAGCAAAAGTATTGATGACAAAAATTTTCGTGTCATTAGGAATCTATACTGGAATCAATCCGCAAACGTAAAAACAGGGGAATAAACTCACCAACGATATATCTATAGAACGAGGAGACTCGGGTGCATTATGTCCCCGACAGTGTTCAATATACAGGGTGGTCGTGATATAACCTTACAAAAAAATTCTGGGTCATTAGGAGGATCCAACAATTCAGAAAAACCCATATTTGGTAGGTCCAAAATGATGAAGAATAATTAACCCCTATCCACACTCATTTGACGCCACTGAGTACAAAAATAAATACATACATATTTAACCAATATTTAATTGTTAGTTACCTAGTTACAATACATTGACAATTTGCTTTCAAATTTGATAGACGTTTTCTTTTGCCAGTGATTTACTTGTCAGTTTGCATATGTCAGTTGTCATTTATATGTCGTCGCCTTTCTTTATTTCAATGTGTTTTTTCTCTTATAATCATTCTTGTACAAGAAGTCTATAAAACCAGCCTTTTTCAAGACTTCACTTGCGTTTGTGTTTGCAGTTTGTAAGTAAATATCAAATTTAATGGGTCAAGACACTAACGGATATTCATCATTGTGGTTTTAGTTAGAATCTGCCGATAAACACAATATTCAACAAAGAACAACGATCTCAACTTTAAACGGCAAAAGCAACGTCAAGTTTATAAATCGGCTTTAATAAATAACAAAAGAAAACCAGTGTTTTTTTCTCGCATATTCTTGATTTGTAAATTTCCTTTCTACAGCAAATTCAAAATTATTGAATTTGACAAATGTCATTCAGTTTACTAGTTGGCACAGGTACCGATTATCGTTACTAGACAACCAAAATCACATTTTTTACCCCTATTAACTCATTGGCGTACAGCAAATTTTGTACAAATTTTCAATTATTTTTATCTCGAAAACGAAAAGGCTTTTACTAGATTTTTTTTCGTATATGAGTTCTACTCATCGTCACCTATTACCGATTTTTTTTTGTAAGGTTATATCACGACCACCCTGTATATTCAGACCAAATATTTAAAAAAACACTACAAGATCAACCATATGGGATTAAAATAAATGGAGGAATGCTAAATGTGCTAAGATATGCGGATGATAGAGTAATTTTATCAGGCAGGGTCGAAAGACTTCAGATTATGCTGGATCGTATCCACGAGGTGGGGGAAGAAATCTATCAAAATTAACGTCAATAAAACCAAATTTCTAATCTGCAGCCGTAACCCACGCCCGAGTGCTAGACTTCAATTAAACAGTATCCCAATTGAAAGAGTTCACAAATTCTTGTATTTGGGGATCATTATAACGGACAAACTAGACCCAGACATAGAAATTCAACGCATAATACCAATGACGAAAACAACTTTTATAAGAATGAGAACATTTCTATGTGATGACCACATTAACTTAGAATTAAGGCAAAGAATGGCTAAGTGTTATGTTTGGTCGCTTCTGTTTTATGGAGTGGAGGCATGGACCCTGAAATTGTCAACAATGAATAGCATAAAAGCACTACAAATGTGGATATATAGACGAATGCTTAGAATACCTTGGACGGCACGCATAACCAACAAAGAAGTGCTAAGGAGAATCAATAAAGATAGGGAATTACTAAGAACTGTCAAACATAGGAAAATGTCTTATCTGCGTCATGTGTTAAGAGGAAGTCGTTATAGGATCCTGAAATCGATTATGAGTGGAAAAATTAAAGGTCGAAGAGATGTCGGAAGAAAACAAGTTTCTTGGCTCTAAAATATTAGAGATTGGACCGGTATACGAAATGCAGGACAACTCCTACACATGGCAGAAGACTGTGAAGCCTTCGCTATGGTGATCACCAACGTCAGATGATACTGACAGGGCACGTGAAGAAGAAGAAGTATCTTTAGTTCGTTTACGATCTCTTGATCTCCTTTAGCCCCCGATGCAATGTTCCATGTTCGCATTCCTAATACATTCCGTCTCTAAGTCCTGTTCCGTGCTGTGTTCATCATCATGAAGTTCGTCCTTTTCCGAGGCATCCGGTAGTTGGAGGGTGTTGAGTAAAATCATTGCAAATAGGTCGCGTGTCTTGTTTGGATAGGATTTTTAGGGACCTGCCGTGGTCTAGATAGATCCAATGTGTTCTGCGTTAACAGTGGCACCTCGAGTAGGATGTGATTCTTCATCACACATTGCTCTTGATCTAGCGTTAGCTCTGGTCTCAACAGCTTTCGCCAGTTCAATAACCACATTTCAAAAAGTGAAAGTACACGGATTTGTCGAATTTTACGGCAGCGGCCTACTTCATCCCTTTTCTTTTCTAAAAAACCATCAAGATTTCTTATTTTGCAACAAATCTCGCAAATTTTACAAAGTATACCCCACTAACCCTATTTGGAAAAAGCTGTTAAAAAATGTCACGCAGTGATACAAAAAAAAACAGAATGATGCGTGTTAAAAAATTGAATTATTCCCATTTTTCAATTTGTTATTTTTAAAAAATCCTAGTAGGCGATGAATCGTCGACTCTGGGTTCAACTAACTTTCAAAAGATGTTCTGAAGCTTTAAGAATTGACTGAAAAAGTATGGGTTAAGCTAACTTGAATAATTATGAAGATATGATTTGTTTTGTGGCTCTATTCATAACCATAATTGGACAAATAAATTAATAGAGGTCAAAACCTATTGCAGATAAGTCTAAGAAACCCGGTGAGTTATATCGATAATTGAGTGGGGAATAAAAAATATAACAAACATGAGAGTCTTCATTTACAAAAGAAAATAGAGCTTAGTTGTGTATTTTATATTGGGATATCCTGTATATAAACACAAAAATATTTTTATAAAGTGTTTCATTGTCTTGTAAAACAAGATCAAGTCGACAGCTTGGATAAACAAAAAGTTATGGAGCTTGCACGCCCTCCTGGGTTACTCTGTACGTATATTATTTCACCAAAGTAGACATGAAAGAAAGGGAAAGGCAAATTATGCCCGTCCCGTTTCTCATAGGGCTCGATATCTAGCAAAAAAAGGGCAACATCCCTCCTTTTTTTATAGAATTAAACATTCAATTTTATAATCTCACATGTGGTCGTCCATTATGATCTAGCCTTTGAGGGTGTATAAGGCGTTGAAATGATGAAGGAAAATTATTTTGAAAATCGGATTGCCTAGGAATAATTTTAAAGTTTAAGGTAAATATCATCAGAATGACAAATAAAGTTTTCCTTCGGGGCGGACGCCATCTCGGCACTTTATTACCCCTAGGTAGGAAGGTGTTGTAAAGCTTAATACGCCAACTCGACACTGAGCACCCTACGCCGACAAGCCAACTCGCCACCACGGCATAGCCATCTCGACACTTTATTATCCCTCACTAGGTAGGACCATGTTGTAAAGTATAATTCACCATCTCGATATCGAGTTGTATCCGAACATTAAATGTCGATTCGGGGGATTTCAGGTGGGTCAGACAAGTTTCGGGAAGCTTTCTGATACGTGAACGTCATGTGATACGCTCGAAAGTACGTTGGAAACGCAAGGGGGCAAGGATCAAACATGTAGGGGGGGGGAGCAATGATCAAACATGTACTCACTGAACCTAAGATAGGTATCATGAGAATTTGCTGTAGAATGTGTAGAAAAACTATTGTGTATTGTATATTGTATCTAGAAAATTGTGTTAATCGGTTTAAGGCGTTTAAGCCCTTAGTGTCGACTGGGCCTGTCGGTTAAGGCCATTAGTTGCGACTACCTGGTTTCTGTAGTGTTGAGTTGGCGTATTAACATTTATTGCCGTAAAGGTAAAGTGTCGAGATGGCCCTACCGTTCCTTCGTTGAGGTATTAATAGTAGTGCCTCTCTCCCTTTAGAGATAATTTTTGAATCACCAAATGAATGGAGAATGTACGAAGCTATGACAAATATGGTGGAGTTTCGAATAATCCGTTATAAAGCAAAATTCTATTATAAGATACTAGAGCATGTAGATTAACGATATATTTGGAAATCTAGAAATTTATCCTTTCCATTTATTAGTTTACTGTATATTATTGTAAAAAAGAGGTAAAAATTAGCATATGAAATATAAGCACACCTCCGTTTTAACAATATTCTGATGTATTTTCCGAGTTGTGAGCTTTAAAGCGATCCGTGATAAATTTTTATTTTGATTGCTGCGCTAACAGAAAACGTATTGCGTAGAAATTTTTACTTGGAGAATTTTCTGTTAAAACACTGTACGGTCTTGTGAACCCGAAAAGCTCCCGAGGATTACCCTCCTCGAGAAAAAAAAACAAAAAATAAATTTATCGACGTTCACCCCACGACGAGACATCGTATCCCAATTCTATTTCAGACAATTCAGAGCTTCTGTATAAATTTACAATTGTATAAGTCTAAAGTTTTCTCGCAAAATGTCTCCGTTTCAGTTGTATTGACCCTAGAGGTTAGGGAGAGTCTCCTCTGTCACCCATCGGATCTGCACCTGTACCAACAAATGGGAAATCGTCGAGCGATTCGGAAAAAAAAACTGAAATTGAATTAGCTTGAGGTTTGGCCGCGGGGCTTTTTTAGGATTCGTTTGAATTGACAGATTTTACGTATTGACAAATGAACAGGATAATTTATGCAGGTTTGTATTTACTTCTTCGATTCGACAAGAGTTTTAATAATTTGATACTCAGCTATTTGCTTATAATTTCGATGCCTTAATCCTCCCTGTACTCTTGTATGCTACCATAAAAGTTCGCTATCTCTGAAACACGTATTAAACTCGGAGGTAGGTAGAATACATAATCCACACATTTTATTAGAAGAAATAAACAGGGGTGACATTAATTTCTCATTATCAAAGTGCTGATGTTGTAGACTTGTATTTCCTTATGCATAAATAAGATTTCCACTGAAGGGGCAGTCTTAATGTAACTGTTAGAGTAGAGGTAGTACCATATAAAAATGGGAACAGCGCAGAGACACGTTTTGGTAAATTCCCCCGCCTAATACCCCACCGACCAATGAACACGACCGGTCGAACAGGGACATCACGCGCTCAGATTACTGAAACAAAATGCAATATTCTCATTATTATCCCGAGAGCCTTTTTTGTGTTTATGCTGAGTCAAGATATTTTGGTGGTGAATTATTACGAGTATTGACGTTGTATTCAAGTGTGCTATTTGTATATAACAAAAACAGTTCTTTTCAGAACTACCATTTAACAAGATTTTGCGATTTTCTGTAAGTACATATTCTCATAAATTTCTTTGGGTAACCTTTAAATGAACGAAACTCTAGTTGAATACATTTTATGTATCCACTTTTGTTATCAGCATTTTTTTCAAAAGAAAAGAAATATACAAAATATAAGTTTTATCAACGGTTTTATCTATTCCGTGAAACCGATATTTTAACGTATTTAAAAATGTACTCACTTTCTCTATGTTTGTTTGAGAGGATAACGTTTTCAGATAACGTTGGAAGCTAAAACCTTCTTAGGCTGTGTAGAAAATTTCGGGTATAAACATTAACTATTAGGTACTGTTATTAAATTAATAATTAGACTTAACGATTCTATTTACGCATTATATTGAAACCTTCTCAATAGTACTATGTTTACAGTGGACAACTGATTTCACGTCGCATGTAGACTTAGGCTACTTGTCAACAGTAGTAATTTTCCTCAACACATCGTTGTACCATTATTTTAAGAAATAGTGAATAGCGGAATACTATATTAATCTTACATTGAACTTGAATTCTTTTTCGATTTAATTATGGTGCTGCAAGCTCAAAGCCGAGAACTCGTGTTTCAATTAATTAAGTTCATGGAAAATGAAGCCAAAAATGGTATATCCTTTCCGTTGACCAAAGTATCGGAACGTGTTTGTGCAGCTCTTGGTATATCCAAGACTACTGTAACGAAAATTCGACAGGAAGGTGCTGAAGTTGAAAAGGAAAAGAGCGGAGGGACCTTTGTAACACTACCCAATTGAAAAACAAAACCATGCACGGCGACCCAAGTTACCACTCTGACATGGAAGATTTTTAACGGCGACACATTTATAATTATTATAAAATCAACGAAATTCATCCAACATTAAACCGTTTGTTGATATCCATGAGAGAGGACCGTCTATTTGGGCGTGTACATTTAGCACCAGCGGATTAGAGAGGTAAAGGAATAAACGATAAGAAGGGACCCGGCCGGTCGATCGGTGCCTTTACCTGCTTGTATGAGAATTTTAAAGAATTAGTTTACTGTAATAATGTACAACTATTTAATTATGATTTTAAAATTCTTTAAAAGTTTCATACAACCAGGTAAACGAACTGGTGGCCGTCGGCCCTTCTTATCGTTTAATCCCTTTACCTATCTAATCCTCTGGTGCTAGATGTAGCCGACCGTCTATTTGAAGGGGACGACTACGAGCTGAGCGCGCGGTCAAATTTTCTAGTGCGAGATCACGTCTAACTGAGCGCATTTGCGGGCGACTACCTGAACCACTTTTATGACGGTCACAACTTACCTAATAGAGCGCGCGCTTATTATTATTTTTATCTTATTACGGAATACATGTTTGAGTTGTATCATTGAAATAAAAACACATGGTCCAAGGACCAGATTCTGGAAGGGGAGCCAACTGGCCAGTTTATGACCCCTAGAAATTATCAAGCAACGCCCCTAAGTAAAATTTGCAATTAAGTTGGACAAGCCAACTGGGCGTATGGCGGTCAATGAGTATCGACCAGCCAACTGGCCAGGGAAGATAGGTCAACTGAGCGGTGGCAGTTACTGCATTTTAGAGGTGCAATAATTAATTAAATAATTATCTACATTTTGTGGTATAGTAGGTATCTGAATACGCAATATCTGAACGCAAGAGGGCAAGGATCAAATACCGCAAATTATAACTAAGTTTTAATGAAAATCCAAGTATTCCTCTTAAAATAGGAACAGTTATCCTTAAAAGGGACACAATTAATAACAGGTAGATACATTGGCTAGTCGGCCTGTCTCAAGAGGGTGCGTTGAAATTTACCTAATTTCGTCACAGCTCAGATGGTCGGTCGACTTTTATTATCCCAAGGGTTCACCGTCCAGTTGGCCTACACCCTCGTGGAAGGGCCAAAATCCGACCCAAGTAGGCGCGCTCAGTTCGACATGCCTCTTCGCGGACATTGCGCTCAGTTGGTAGTGTTTTAAATTGACCGTGCGCTCAGTTGGTATTTTCCCTTTGAAGGCATCAAAACATCTTTAAAAGGACTTCGAAAAAACTTGGGTTCAGGTAATTTTCAAATGACGCCCTCGTTTTTCTCCGCCGAGCTCTGCCATAATTTACCTGGGTCTATTAATAGCTTCTGTAAGTGAGAGGGTTGTAATGTAAGCAACTAAGTATTCAAACTTTCCTTAAACAGATTTGTGGACTTCTATAGACACTCTAAGTGTGCGAGTTTATATTTGCATCACTTATTGTTAACTAGAATCTGTTTTTAACTGCTGAATGCCTTTTCTGTATTATATCTGTATAATTTTTAAGCAATAATGTTCGTGGTTTGTACTGTGGTAGGTATATATACAAATTCACGCATGCTTGTAACGGTTAATAAATAACCGCACTTTTAAAAATCGCAAACAATACAAACAATACAAAGAATTCCAAGACCTACACCAATTTTCATACACGGTGTAACAAACTACTCCGAAATGAATAGAAAATTAACATCAGTGATAGCTGACGAACAGTTCTATACGAAAACATTAGCGGATAACAACGTCAAGGTAAACTTAACAAATCCTGACGCATACAGAAGTTTGGTAAGATTCCTTCGGGATGAAAATATAATATTCCACACCTACCAATTAAAACAAGAGAGAGCATATCGAGTGGTCATCAGACATCTTCACTACAGCGTTCCTATTGATGAGATAAAAACGGAAATTGAAAAATCAGGCCATCAAGTGAGGAACATAATCAACATAAGAGATCGTACGACAAAAAATCCACTCTCTCTATTTTATGTAGACTTGGAACCCAGAGAAAACAACAAAGATATTAATAAGATAGAATTCCTCTCAAATAGAAAAATTACAATAGAGCCACCAAGAAAAAAACGAGAAATCATACAATGCACTAGATGTCAGGAATACGGCCACTCAAAAACCTATTGCAATAGTCTATTTATGTGCGTTAAATGCGGCAAACAGCATGATTCAAAAACATGTTCAAAACCAAAAACAACACCAGCCACTTGTGCCTTATGTGAAGGTAGTCACCCAGCAAACTACAAAGGTTGTCAAGTCTACAAACAACTCATACGAACCAAGAATCAAACTATTCGAAGGAGTGATAGACAACAGAATGCATCCGAACCTCCCAACGGTATCTACATACCCCAAACCCAAGTTACAACCAGAACACCAGAGATGTCCTACGCAGAAGCAACGAGAAACCAACAGCCACAACAAGAACTACCTACTCAAAGTCAAAATCCAAATTGTTTAGAAACGATGATGTCTACTTTCCTATCAGATCTCAAATCCATGATGGCACAACTTATTAACCAGAACCAGATCATACTGAATCTACTTACAACAATTGTTAAAAATGGCTAAGTTTATACGTATAGCTACATGGAACGCAAATGGGCTTCCAAACCACAAACATGAATTGGAAATATTCATGAGTCTCAATAGAATAGATGTGATGCTTATATCAGAAACCCATTTCACCGACAAAACAGTGTTTCAGATCCCACAATACCGCACTTACTCCACTGAACACCCAGACGGTACTGCTCACGGTGGCGCAGCTATTCTAATCCGAAGAAGCTTGAAACATGATCCACTACCAAAATACGTTAGTCACGAAATACAAGCAACGAACATCAGAATGTACACAGAATTATGGAGTTTCGATGTATCAGCAATATACTCACCACCTCGGCACAATATTTCTCCAAACCAATATGAGTCATTTTTTCAAAATTTTCAACAACGGTTTATAATAGGAGGTGACTGGAATGCGAAGCACTTTGGGCATCAAGACTAATAACTCCCAAAGGTCGTAATCTAATGGAAGTGATAACAAGCAACAATTTTGACGTAGTTTCACCAGGTTCACCGACCTACTGGCCAACAGACAGAAACAAGACTCCTGATGTCTTGGACTTTTTCGTCACAAATGGAATTAACAATAGCCACATACATGCGGAATCTTATCCTCCAGACCTTTCATCTGACCACTCACCAGTTTTAATGACCCTTCACACAATACCTCAATCGTATGAAATTAAATCTTCATTCACGACGGAGAAAACCAATTGGGTTAAGTTCCAGCAAATACTCAAGGAAGATGCAGTTATGAATATAATCCTAGAAACGCCCGATGACATAGAAACAGCTGCAAACAACATAACAAAAATGATTCAAAAAGCAGCATGGGAAAGTACCCCAACACACTCAAGGACAGAAGAAATTCAAACAAAATTACCCCTTCAAATTCGGGAACTGCTGGTAGAAAAACGAAGAGCAAGAGGGAAATGGCAAAGATCACGGAATCCACTAGACAAGACAATACTCAATCAACTCACCAGAAAACTACGTGAAACCCTGCAGCAATATAAAAATTGCCAATTCCAACACTATATAGAGAAAATGAATGACAAAAATGAGCACAGTATCTGGAAAGCTACCAAGAAATTCAAAAGACCCACTTTGAGGAAATCTCCAATTAAAATGGCCAATAGAGAGTGGGCTGTCTCAGATGAGGAAAAATGCAATACATTTGCCATACATCTTGCACACGTCTTCACACCAAATGACCCCTATCCTGGTACCAGCGATGCAGAAGTTGAAGCTTTTCTGGATGTTCCATGTCAGATGTCCTTACCAATTAGAACTTTTACACCAATAGAAGTAGCCAATGAAATTAGAAGACTGAAAAACAAGAAGGCTCCTGGCTACGACCTCATAACGGCAGAAACTCTGAAAAAACTACCCAGAAAAATTGTCGTACTGCTCACAACACTGTTCAATAGAATGATGAGCATATCCTACTTCCCCATCATATGGAAGTATGCTGAGGTTATAATGATACCCAAACCTGGTAAACCAGAACACAATGTGGAATCATACAGGCCTATAAGCCTGCTACCAATCCTGGGTAAGCTCTTTGAGAAGCTGCTCCTTAAAAGGCTGACTAGTACCAGACCACCAACTAGGTTTCCGAGAAAACCACTCGACAACACATCAAATCCACCGCATCGTGAACACAATCTCAACAGGCCTCGAAGAAAAAAAATTCTGCTCAGCAGTATTTCTGGACTCATCCCAAGCATTCGACAAGGTATGGCACAACGGACTGCTATACAAACTCAAACAACTCCTATCACAACCATATTACATGATTAAATGTTAAAATTTAAAAAAAAACTTAAAATGTTAAAATGAAAAATGATTAAAATACATGAATCTCAATAAATTCCATTAAAAAAAAACTTTTAAAAATAAATTGACATATTTAATAAGTAAGCTTGATAGAAAACTTATTTAGTAAACACGGTTTTATATAAATATACAGGGTGTTTCAATGTTACACCGATGAACTTTAGCATGCGATTCTCTGATTAAATGCAAATAAATAACTATTTCACGCTGCCGCTATCGTAAATCGCTCTTATACTTATGCATAGATACGTAGCATGAAAATGGCAAATAACATTCGTGTATTACTTTTCCTTGACGACGGAATGTAAATACTGTCATTTACATTCCTAGGAAAATTAAAAGAGTAAATAAAGTTGATTTATCCCTAGTTACGCATGTCAGACTGACATATGTATGTCTGACACATGTCAGTCAACTTATGCCAGGTCCAAACTAAAGTATACATTTCATTTTTTGTGGAATTTTAAGGAAATTTTCAATGGCAGCGTGAAAAATCTAATAAGCCACACGGAATGTATCGACTGTTAACATCCTTGGCAAGTGACAAGCCTCTGCTTCGTCTCGGCCTGTACACACTTGCCTCGAATGGTAAAACGTCTTTACATTCCTTGTGACTAATAACTATTATAAACATAGGCCGAAATTGATGCAATATATTCTCGAAATTAATTCATATGAAAGGTGTATACGAAATAAATGTAATATAATTTTTGAAAAGAACACCCGACGTGAAATTGGAAGAACCGGGTTCAAATCCCGGCTGAGCTACAAATTCCATTTTCAAAAATTCGCTTACATTTGTTTCGTATAGGCCGAAATTGTTTCGTTTTTAAAATATAGTGTGTTAAAATTTTATTTTTTGTGATTTTCTGTTTATTTTAGGCGTGGTCAATAATAAACTTCTTTATATTTGGTACATACATTACATATTGAAGTATCAACAAAATATCCCAATCATAATTAAAAAATTATCAATAGGACAGAATTTTCTTGGGGGATCATTGCCTTATTTACCCACCCAATTTTCCGTTGTACATTTTTAATATCTCGTTCGGATCGCTCGATATTTGGTAAATAATAGAATTAGCAGAGCACGACGTCGATGGAACATCCGCTAAATCAAGATGGCTGTGAAGCAATTGCTTGTTATTTCAATGTCATGCTTGTTGACAATCATTGTGGCTACCACTTTATTTTTACTCGAGTTTTATAGGTTGCAAAACCCATTTGTGTTAAATAATGGCCACATTTCAAGAAAGACCGAAATGTTTATCGTTTATAGTACCGCAGGTGTTTGAGAAGTGTTAACTCTATGTATTTTGAATAGCACTTTAATCATGTGGCGGCGTACGAGTCGCCTCGTAGTCATATGGCAATGAACTAAATTATGGTGGGAATTTGAAATCTTTCTATTCCTATTCCAGTTACAAATACTTATTCTTCGACAAAATGTAAGTAAATAAACTGTATATAAACAAAATATTGTAATATTATATAATTTTACACTTATATTTTGTCGAGAAACATAAACTTGTGCAATCAAATGAAACGACTGTTTTTTTTGTGAAAAAAAAACAAACAAAAACTTTTGCTTACAACAATAATAAAATTAGTTATAAAACAGAAACAAAAAAAAGTAACTGAATAATATATACAACAGGAAGAAATATTCCCTTGTTGGCTAATTTTGCGTATATTAGTCTTCTTTATGTAAATTCTCAGCGAGACGTTGCATCTAACAATGACATGGAAGATATCAGAAACCAAAGCAGAATCATACTAAGAAAAACGAATTATTATTATTGTTATTTTGTAGTAGTGGAACTTGGTTACAACGCGACCGATTAGAACGCGAATTTGCTTACAACGCGGATTTTCGCCTGGTCCCGCCAAACCCCCTTAAGGAACAATGTATAAGAAGACCTTTTACAACGCGGCCGAAACCCGCTTAGAGCGCGGATCCAGAGATGCGAAATAAAAGAAAAAATAGTCATTTTTATGATATTGTACACATATTTTTAATTAAATCGTTTAAAATTTGAACAAGTAGTTAACACTCGACATCCGCGCAGCTGTTGTTCTTGAAAATACAATAAGATATCCCTAATAGGATAACCCCTAATTGTAGGCTTTATCAGTGGTTCGGTGTAATCACCATTTAGCACCCAGCTACCTGGAAATACTAAATGCGTGTTTACCTGAATAACCCCTTAATCGACATCTTTTTTTTCCCGAAATTGTATTGTATACAAGGAGTTTTTGTGGTTTGTCGAGATTATGTAGATTACTAACATTAAGACTGCGTTTGAAATTATAAAACAGTGGCCACCCTTGACGAATTTCATTCGTTGTGTCTCACTGTTACCGTAAACATGTCGAAACGCAAAGCATTTTCTTTATCTGATAAATTGGAAATTATCAGTGAAGTAGAACGTGGTGCGAAGATTTGTAAAGTTTCCAAGCGCCGAGGATTGTCGCAGTCTACAGTAAGAACGATTTACAAAACCAAGGAGAAGATTCGTTCACAAACCACTTTTGATATTAATCGTTCGAAGAGGATGCGGACGACTCCCTTCGAAGATTTGGACGCAGCACTACTAGTATGGTTCAAGCAACAACGATCACTAAATAACGCAGTAAGTGGCCCAGTTGTTCTTGCTATAGCGGAAAATTTGGCGAAGCTCTTAGGAAACGGTGATTTTGAATGTTCAAAGAGTTGGATCGATCGTTTTAATATTCGCCACAACATTGTTTTTGCTAGGATGTGGGGAGAATCAAACGATGTAGACCTACAATTAACACAAGACTGGTTAAAGACCAAATGGCTGGAACTAAAACAAGGCTATGAGGACAATGACGTCTTTAATGGGGATGAAACCACATTTTTTTTTTAAATGTCGCCTCAGCATACCCTCAAATTCAAAGATGACAAATGTATTGGGGGAAAGTTAAGCAAGCAGCGCGTGACAGCTTTCGTGTGTGCCAATGCAACAGGGACGGAGAAACGGAAATTGCTAGTAATTGGCAAGTCAAGAAATCCTAGGTGTTTTAAACACAGCAAGAAGCTGCCAGTTAGGTATGGAGCAAACAAGAAAGCCTGGATGACAAGCGAGCTTTTCGAAAAGGAACTTCACTCTTGGGATCAGGATCTTGTAAAGCAGGGCAGGAAAATTCTTCATTTGGTCGACAATTGTGCTGCTCATTCAAAATTACAAGCTCTCGCCGACATTAACCTTGTGTTTCTACTTGCGAATGTGACCAGTGTGCTTTAACCGATGGACCAGGGAGTTATAAGGAGCCTAAAAGCTCACTACAGGAAACTTCTAATGCAGCACATGATGAGTGATGAAAAACTTGACTTCGACAATATCACAATACTAGATGCCTGTAGGTGGTTAAGCAAAGTATGGAATCGAGTGACTGTTAACACGATCCGTAACTCGATCCACCATGCAGGGATATCATCGCAACTCTTTGACGATGACGATAATCTTCCTCTTAGTCAATGGACACCAAGACTCTCCTCAGGAAGTGAATCAGTTCCTACACTTTGAAGAGAACTTGACCACTAACGAAGAACTGCGAGATGAAGACATTGTCCAAAATGTGCTTGAAAATCAAACCCGGAACGAACTGGAAATAGCTGATTCGGAAGACGACAGTGAAGAAAAACCAAAACCCATCAGTGATGATAGGAGAAGCATTAGAGAACTAATTTATTTTTATCAGTGCCATGAAGACAACGAAACAATTACAGCTGCATTGTCTTCCATAGACGATGACCTGGACAAAAAATACAAAATTCTCGAACAAAACAACTTCAAATTGTTGATTTTTTTAAAAATACTGAATGTTAAAAATAAACAATTACGTATATGTATACTATATGTATTTTTATTGTTTTTTATACACTCCTAGTAATTATAGGCCAATAAGACCAAAAATAGGAAATATGTAATTCCATAGTTCACGGCCCTCTTATAACGCGAATTTGCTATAACGCGGAATTCCGCCGGGTCCCTTGAATCGCGTTATAACCGAGTTCCACTGTATACTAATCTATTATTCCGCGTAGTTTTTGTGTCTTTCTCCCCTTCTTTGTTACATTAATCGATTGTTCGACATATTTATCAATTATGATATCGGGAGGGCTATGAGTAGTATACATTTTATATATTCCTAACTTTGGTCACAACTTTGACAATTAACCATTTCAACTGGATGGTCTTTACAACAACGACAGTGACATAAGAAGCTACAAGCACCTTGAACTGTCCCTTAACCCAGCCTTTGAACTGTCCCAAATCATTAAACCCAGTGTATAAATAATATGCTTTTAACTATAGTTTTAGTGAAAAAATGTCCCTTTTAGATCAATAACGTTCTTACTTATACTATGGTCATAATACAAATGAGAAATAAAAACACCGCTTGAAAAATTACCGTTCGATACTTTGAAGGAATCGAGGAACTGCTCCGGTTTTTAAAAATTTAGTACTGTTCTATGTAGTTGAATAATATATCAAAATGACTGTCACACACAAAAGAAGGCTCAAAACTTGTCAAAGGACTAACTCCTTAAACATTGTGTATTGGACATTTCTATCATTTTTTTACTTACTTTAGTTGTTTGGAAATCGACGAAAAGGGACATTCACATATATTATTCCAGACGTGAGTTATACTGTACAACATCGTCCTACCTAGTGAGGGATAATGAAGTGTCGAGATGGCTATGCCGTGGTGGCGAGTTGGCCTGTCGGCGTAGGGTGCTCAGTATCGAGCTGGCGTATTGAGCTTTACAACACCTTTCTACCTAGGGGTAATAAAGTGCTGAGATGGCGTCCGCCCGTTTTTTAAATGTGACACCTGTGGGTTACTATCCAACTTCTACTCATAACAGTAATTTTTGAGCACAGAATCTAGCTTTGGTAGAAGTACGCAACACACCACACACCTAACTGGTCGTCAAGGGCAGCGTAAAAATTTACTTTAAATTGACTAGAATAGCTTCAAAACGTTTTTAGTTTAATATAAGTTTTGACCATGTCGATGTTTTATATGATCCACTACATTATATAAAACTACCTTAGAAGGGCTTTTTTCTAAAACGTCTGAAACTTCATATTTTACTTTAAAAACTCGTGCTGGATAATATTAAAGTACCGTGCTCCGCAAATAACTAGGATTAACTGATAATGGGATATAAACTTAGCAATAAATTATGTAATGCTACGGGGGCAAACTTCCTCCAAACTTTCGCAGGTCTTAAACCGTTTTATTACGTCATTCAAATCATTAGTTGTAAAATGGGCAATAAATTATTTAAAGGTGCAGTAATGTGAAGAGCAGTATTGATCTTCAAAGACTTGTTGATTTATCGTAAGTACTTCATCTATAATTAATTGCAAGTAGGAGATGATCGATTGCAGTCGATACACAAACGTCATTAATAGAAGCGTAACTGGAATCAATTGTATGTTGTACGTCCCTATTTACTGAGTTTACTGTGTCCGTTTCATTCGACTGCATAATTAAATAATAAAGGTTTATTTATTAGACGCAAATTGGCAAGCTTGCCACCTCAAACGTTGTAAGCAAATATGCAATGCAATATACCTAATGAAAATTTTGTATTAATCAGGGCAAATATAAGTGAAGCAAGACTTACTTATACATTTGACAAATATTACACCAAAGTCTAGCGTTCTTCTGCATAGTTGTAAAGCGAGCTCATAATATTTAATTTATCCAGGCCATTTACACCGCAGATTAAACTTTCGTCAGATTTACAGAAATATTCACCTTAGTTTGAGAATGTCTTTGCATAAGAGGAAAAGTTTAATTAATTACAAAGTTAAAGGAGTAGCACCCGTCAAGATATTTTAGGAGCCTCGGTAGTGCAGTTATACTTGAAATTTGTAATTAATACCGTTTGTTCGAGGACTTTGCTTCTCGACGTAATATCCCACGACGTAAATAACTTCCAACGTTTGTTACTTTTGAAAATAGGAGTAAATAAATACCATCGATTGCTTATGGAGTAATTCATTGCACTTAATTAAAGTCTAAAATTCTAATAATGTGAGCTAAGTGAGAGTAATCATGAACATAATAAGTACAAGCAACCTAATAATTTGTTTCTATTTTACGTTATTGTTTTAACGTGCGGTTTATGGAAAGTTTTGATTGAGCCGAATTTTCCCTTTTGTGGATGCACATTCTAATTTGGTAGCCATTTCGGAGCCCGTAGGGGTTGTTTGAAGGTTCTTTACGCCACTGTCAAGATTCCCAAAGGAGAAGCGCAGGAAAATCGAAGGTTGTGTTTCATGATGCGGTCTCGGAGATTATTTCTCACTTTAACAGAAAATAGAGCATAAAGATATGGTAACTTACTCGGAAATCTCCAGGTCGGTGGCCACTCTGCAGAGGACGCCGCGGTCCATGGAACACTTGCCGGAAATGGGATCGGGAGGCGCCAGATTTATGTAGGGGGGCTCCTCCAGGAAAGTAATTTTCAAATGGAACTTTTCGGGAACACCCTGCGGCGGAGTATGGCTGTTGCCCGGCCACACAATATCCTTTATGTCCAGACCTTCCTTCCCTTCGACCTTAGACTTCCACACGCCGATCTGGAAATAACGTAAAGGGGACGAATTATAAAACTTTCAATTTACCATTCGTTATATTTATTTTAGGCAGCAATAAAACCCAAATTCGTTTTCTACCAGTTGCATAGTGGTTGACACATAGTGTGCAGCGAGAATTGTATAAATCGAACATTAACACCTTGCAGAAATTGCTACTGTTAATACCGACAAAACTAGTGTGCTGATGTCACATTGCCAACATTATAAATTAAAGATATCACATCTCAAAAAAAATCATACAAATTATGCATAATTCATTAAAAAGTAGAGGACTGTAAACTGTAAAGAATATTATACTATCACAAAGAGAAAAAAAATAAAAATTTAAAGAATTGAGATGCAATAACCATATCATTCGTATAAGAATATATCATATGAATTAAGAGCAAATAGTGAACCACTAGACAATATTTAAAAAAAATCCCCTACAGAAACCCATACTCAGAGATAGGGGCAATTTAAACCAAATAGATATCTCGAAGTCTAACACTCCATCCAAAGAAACACAAACCTAATGTCGATATTGTTTAATTTATTACCGAAATATGTTTCGAGTAACTGGAGCCCATCTTCAGTCTGAAAATACTTTATTGCTAAAACCACCACCAAACAGCCCAGTTGTACGGTTGTAACTGGGCATTATGCCCCGTTACAATAAAAGTGACAGTGATACTCCCACCACCTAATTTAAATACTAGGAAACGTGACATTTCGAATATTTAAAAGGAACATGGTTTATTTTTTGAAGAAGCACTACACAGAAGTGCAACTGCTGGAAGCTTCAAAAAGATGTCATTTATTAAATGACAAAGCGGTTAGTACACACTATTCTGAGATTACCACTATACTGTGTTTTGAATCCGATAGAATTAACTTAGTTGATATTAAGAGAAAAAAAATAAGACTCAATAATTAGAACCCCAATAGACATAAATGACAGGCCAATGGTCCGCACGTATTAGTTAATTTGCACAGAGTACGAATATGCAACACTAGTTAAAGTTTACAAACCTGATTTTTCATGTCGGGAATGACGACAGTTCTATGTCTGACTAATGGAAATAGAAAATATTACATACTTCAGGCGAGAATTTTTTTTCATGACATTGTGTGTAATAAGCTTTACTTTTTTTAATAGGTCTCAGATATTATTCGGAATAGGAATACCATTTTCCTATCGAATTGAAACCTATGCTAAACTTTTTATGAAGCAATTCGTGTGACAATATCGAGATATTTGACGAAAAAGCTTGCAAAGTAAACATCGGGCGAGAAAGTTCTCTTATAGTTTTTTGCTCATCATGCAATTATACTCATACATATAAATAAGGTAATATGAAAAGTCCGAACACCATCGGGGAGCTGAAAAATTGCGTGGAAATGACGCGATTTCTTTATCAATGAAAAAATGAGTTCATCATCATCAATCGGCTATTCCCGTCCACTGCTGGACATAAGCCTCCCATAGTAATTTCCATCCCCTTCTGTCCTGAGCAGCGTTCATCCAGTTGGAATGAATACGTTTTATATCATCCGACCATCGGGTTGGTGGTTGACCTCTGCTGCGTAATGCATCGGCTCGCGGTCTCTACTCTGTCACCTTTTTCGTCCATCTGTCTTCACTGGCCAGTTCAAATGTAACTGGCCAGGTGTCCGGCCCAGTTCCATTTGAAAGTAGCAATCTTCAATCTTCTGGATGGCGTCGACTACTTTGTCTCTCAGAGGAAGACCCAGAATTACTCTCTCCATAGCTCTCTGTGCAACTCTGATTCTATTAGCTGTCCGTCTTGTCAGGGTTAAAGTCTCGGCGCCGTAGGTCACCACAGGCCTTGGTTATCACATTGGTTAAAGACTTTCCTTTTGAGGCAGATGGGGATATCTGATTTTCGGACATGGCTTAACTTTCCGAAGGCTGCCTATGTTAATTGAATTCTTCGTGGCGATTCACAGGTTTGGTTCTCTCTACCTAAGCGAATCTCATGGCCCAAATACTTATATGAGTGAACTTGTTCTATCTTTGAGTTGTTAAGAGTCAAATAAGTACTTGCAACCAGATCAGTCAACATAGTTTTGTTCGTGTTAACGCTCAGAGCCACCTTTTCGGAGGCTCTAGCTCCTTTAATATCATTTGTGCTTCACCCAGACAATCTGTAACCAGTATTATTTCATCAGCGATTCAAAGATGGTTGGGTTTTTCGCCGGTAATATTAATGCTGACGTTCTCCATGTTAGCACTTTTGAACATAAATTCAAGCAGGGTTGTAAAAACTTGGGGGAAATAACATCTCACTGTCGCACACCTCGTCCTATCTTGAAGTTTGGAGTGTCCTCGTGCAGTCTGATGCAAGCAGTTGCATTTTTGTACGTATTTATAATGATGTCTGTGTAATGATGGTCAATTCTACAGTCCGCCATAGCCTTGAACAATGCATTGTGATCGATCGTGTCCGAGGCTCTTTCGTAGTCGACGAAGACAAGAACTAAGGATTTGTTGTACTCCACGCAATTTTCGATGAGGACCTTAATTGTATGGAGGTGGTCATCAACGCCGTAACCAGCACGGAAACCCGCCCCGTTTCCGTGGTTGGTAGAAATCTAGCTTCGCTGTCAGCCTCTTCGTTATAATTCTCATGAACAATTTATACAACTGGTCGATAACTCTGGAACTTTGCTATATCTCCTTTCTTACGGATCAATACAAAAACAGCTCTGTTCCATTTCTCTGGTGTTGTACAATTTCTCAGACGTGCATTAAATAATTACACAATAATCTTAAAAGTGTCTTTCCTCCCATTTTGATGTGTTCGATGCTGACTTCATCATCTCCAGGCGATTTATACGCGAGGAAAGTAATGACAGAACAATTGGGAGAGGGGATAGTAATCACGGCAACTGTTTCAACACATTTTTTGACGTGATATACGTCTTATAAATCGGTGTGCGGGCTACCTATACCCTACACTTCCCAGAAAACATTGTGACGTTACGCCAGACCCATGAGTGCGAACGAGAGTGAGAGCGTTTGACTTGCGACGCATCTATCTCTCTTCCACTATAGCGTCCGAGTGAAAGAGAGACCGTAACCACACAACCAATGGACCACCTAAGTCCTAAGTGGGCGGTGCTAAGAAACATTTCCAAACAAAT
This sequence comes from Cryptocephalus moraei, assembly GCA_946251905.1. Classification (NCBI taxonomy): domain Eukaryota; kingdom Metazoa; phylum Arthropoda; class Insecta; order Coleoptera; family Chrysomelidae; genus Cryptocephalus; species Cryptocephalus moraei. Next base: position 8,484,777 of record OX276453.1, read on the forward strand.
CGATAAAGCGTGTAATTTGCCCATAAGAAGGTTTCATTTTCAAGTATTATTAGTTTTGACATGAATAAGAGTGGCCAGTTCAATATTTTGTGAAAACTGAGGACGGCTCAACGTTTTAACAAAGTATTTTTGATAAAAGGTTTCTAATTATTATTTTTCGCTTTTTTGAGGTTTTGTTTTTGTTTACAAGTGTGATTTATTTTGTGTACTTTTAGTTAAATAAAACCATTTGAAATCAGAATTCTAATTGAAAATGGCATGCAAACATGTTTTGAAGATCAGCAACATTATTGAGTTTTTTGAAGACGAGAATAAAATGATAAAAAGTGGTGAAAATGCATTGGAATCCAATCATGTAAAAAGCATGCATTTTGATGCTGACGCTGACTTTATGATTATTACTGTATTCACTGTAGTCGTCACTGTATTAATTTAGTAGTAATTAAATAGTGTCCTAAAATTTTCGGAAATTTTCAAAGCGCAACATATATAAGAAAAAGTACTTCATTCGATCTTATTCATGTAAATTGTTATTCTTTATACAAAATATTGTCACGGTTTTCTCAAAATTTCTATATCTCAAAAATTGTAAATTCTAGTGTTTCAAAGTGAATGTTGTCAATACAAACAAATCGAATAACAGGGCTAATTCTGAAAAAAGTTTTTTGAAAAATGTTTATTAGTCATGCTCTCAAAATTGCTAATTCACAACAAACTAATTTATTTGTGAACAATCTATAAACACTGCAGTTTAGAGCGTAGCTTATGCTATTTTTTTACAAATGCGCATGTCCTATGTAAAATAATTGCCGCGCACAGGCGAGTTATGATTCAAAAAGTTTTCAAATAATAATAGCGAGAGCTCCCGAAAGCCGTAGACTACGCGTAAGGACCAAAAATGAGGTCTGATGCGACGAGCGAGCTTTTGATTGCTACCGGCGTTACATTTGTCTTGCAAATTAAAAGTTATCAAGCTTGTAGCTCCGGCTGTAACAAACACTTTTGGATAACATTTTTCAGAACGAGCTCTGTCCAGAACACTATTCAATCCCGAAAACTAGAAATATCTGAGATAAAAACTTTTGAAGATTGGATTTAATTATTCAATATTTAATCAACAATAAGTGTGAAATGCTGTAGAATTTGCAATTTTTGAGATACCGTAATTTTGAAAAACCGTAACAATATTTAGGCTTGAAGCTAGCAATCCTTACATACTAGAAGAGATCAAGAACTTTTCTAGCCAACTTAACAGCGGCGGCTCCTACGATTTTATTCTCTACTCATAAGGAGGTAAGATTTCAGTAAATAGCATTGGATTTTCTGCACGTAAACTCATTTTTTATTGACAAAAGAAACGCGGTTTTCCACGCAATTATTCAGCTTTCCGGGGAGTTCAGGCTTTTAAAATTAGCTTATTCTTATGTAAAATTGTACGATGAAAAAAACTATGAGAAAACTTTTTGACCCGATGTTTGGTTTGTAAGCTATTGCCCTTTTTCGTAAAACAATACCCGATTTCCTCACACTAATAATTTAATAAAAGGTTTAGCACAGATTTTACATCAAAAGAAGATAGGTTATTCTCATTCCATATAGTATTCAACACTCATTAATAAAAAAAAAACAGCTTCCTATGTTCAATCAGTTTTTGAAGATTTTTTGGTCATACTGTAACGAGGCAAATCCGTGGCTAAGCAACCAAACTGGCTATCTCATGATTAACTTAGGAGTCTCTCACTAGGAGCCTTAGCTTCGCTGTCCGGTATCTAAGATGGCGAGAGATACAACCCGCCAAGAGGTGTTCGTCCAGTAGCGAATGGTAAGAACTCAATTTCTCATTGGCGTTCCGTCGTTGAGGAATCCGTTTCATTTTCCGATTTCGCATTTGCGTTCCGTCGTTGTGAGATCCGTAAGGGGAATCGGTTTGGGGTAGACTCCATTTCACATAAGAAGAACCGTGGGCTAGAGTTACACGGAACGACATATTCCGTCGGCTATGTTTGGTTTCCATAGTTTCATGTAATTCGTGTATAAGCAGTGGCGGGAGGGTAAAGGTTTAGCGTAGGCGCGTTGGCGTGTTTTTCGGCATTGTCGCTTGTCGCCCGGCGTTCGCGTATCTAACGTAACGTAACGGTCGTTTATTTTATTATTACTACAGTTTTGTACGTTGTGCATTGTGTATTTTGACTAAAGCGAAATAATTTAGATTAAACTATTCTTGTTGTTTACACAACATAGGCAACTAACAATACACGAATTAATATTATCCCCTAATACGATTACTACTCGGACCGCTACTGTCCAGATGCCGATCGGGCGACTTCGCGACGGAGATGCGGCCTGCATGGAACTCAAGGCCACGGTTCTTATTATGTGAAATGGAGCCTACCTAGTTTACTGCAGGATTGTGTCATTGGCGTCCCGTCATTGGCGTATCAGTCTAGGTATACCTGTCATAGACCGCTCTATTTCCGTTCTCTTGCCTCCGTTTAACTAAACCGCTTTGCCGAAACTAGAGGCTGCACGTTTCCTCGCTTTTCCGAACCTAACTATTTTTATTGTTCATTGCCTTGTAGATTAGTTATTTCTCGTATTTTCTATATTTGTGTATTATTTCCTTATTTTCAATATTTTGACTAAGTTGGCATTCTCCGTAGTTTCACTGTTTAGTCTATTTCCTTATTTTCAATACTTAGAATAATTTAACATAGTTCCGTATTTGTAAATAATTTATACTTCCCGTATTTTCAATAATTATTATATTTTCCGTATTCTGTAACAACTAGAATATTTTATATTTTTCCTATTTCGTAAATGTCTGTTAAATTGTTTCATTCTTACTTCGAATCTTTCATCCGAAAATAAACACCTGCAAACAAATAGTTTTTGCTCTTTTATCTCTCTCTCCGTTTAACCCGGAGATGTAAATCTTGCTTTGATTATACACTATTGTCGTTCCGATTTAAAATAAATTAATGTAAGTAATTCCCGTTTATTCGTTTTATTTTTATGGACAGCCCTGGCATTTCTCCCGAGTTTAAACTCACCCGTGGCTTTAGGGAGTAAACCCTTAAAAATCTGAAGCCCGAGGTAAACCGACTTTAAAACCGAAAAATATATCTTCTTCCAAGTCTATTTCAATTTTTATCAGTGCGCCCCTTTCTTCACCTTTTCTTCTCAGACTTCGTGGGAATTTGGCCCCCGTTCTAATATCTCCCTATACAGGATATTACAAAATACAGGTTAATTACACAATATTTCGTATTTCTTACAATATTTTGTGTCCATGTACCTATATGTACATATTTTAATCGGCCATCATTTATTTCGACGAAACGTGGTACGATACCCATGATATACTACGTGGAAAACATTGGGTACATTCATCTAGTAGCTGCCAAACAAAAACACCATTCAACAGAGGAAAAATAGATGACATCATGCACTCGCGAAAACAGTTTTCTTCCTAACGTTCTAATGCTGTGCCCCAGAATTATAGGTAAACGATTCTGGTATAGAGTATAGAGTACTACCACAATAAAATGCCTGATCTCTTGAAAGTTAAAAATGTTTGTGTTTTAAGTAGATTTAAAATAATAGTATAATTGTAATAGATAACACGCCCTGTCAACAATTAAAAAAATTCAAATAATATTAATGCAAAAAGAGAAAATAAAGGATTCACGATGATATATTATATAAATGATATAAATATTTTGAGGAGACTTGAAAAAAAGTATCATTTAGGTGTTTTGCAAACCTATAATTTAAAATTCAATTAAACGTGGTATTGCTGTTGAACTTATACATTAGTTTTATCAGGAATAGTCAAACTTTTCTAATCAATTTAGGTTTAGAATTAGAATTACCTATAACTAAATATTTACGATCTAAATAATACATATAACGATAAAAAAATTAATATAAAAACTCATTACTTCCATTACCCGTAATTTTAAATTAAGTGTAATAAACTTATGCCAGATTACATCAAACAGTTCTATTCATGACTGACATAAGTATTTACTCTGCATGAGTTATTTATTTCAAACGTTAATATTATTCTAGTGAAGTTTCTTATTTCCGTTATGTTTATTTACCCAACAAATGCAATTCACGATTGACAGGTATTCATCTTACATAGATATAAATTTACAATACGTAATTTGAACTAATTATAAAGCAGTAATTTTTTCGAAACATAATTAAATGTGTTATAGCTAATTATAGAATAGAAAAGGCACGGGCGAATTTCAACAAACTAAGAAGAGTACTCTGTATACGAGACCTAAAGCTAGACCTGAGAGTCAGATTGTCAAGATGCTAATATGTTTTCTCGACACAAAAACTCTCTCACAAATACCGAAGTCATGAAAAGGATAAACAAAGAAATGGAAATCATAGAAACAATTAAGATCAGAAAACTACAGTACCTCGGACATATTACACGCGGGACAAGATACGCCATGCTTCAGTTGATTATGCAGGGAAAAATCCTAGGAAAGAGAAGTATATGAAGAAGGAGAATATCATGGCTACGTAACCTGAGAGTATGGTACGGATGTACATCAAGTGAACTTTTTAGAGCAGCTGCCTCCAAAATCCGAATAGCCATGATGATTGCCAACCTCCGTCGCGGAAACGGCACTTGAAGAAGAAGATAGCTAATTATACCTTTTATTTTTAATGACTCATGCATTTTTTTTTTTTTTTTTTTTTTTTCTAGAGGGAAAAACCCGTTTATGGGGGAATGATGAGGTGAAAAATCCTTTCTTGAGAGGTAAACGGTGTGGGGGTGAACATGTATTAGTGTCAGTATAAATGGCTAGTATGAAGAGTGTTGTTGCTCAATCATAAAGTATTTTCCAGCGCATCAGACACTGTGGGGGTCCACGGAGGTTACCCACTAAAAAAACCCTCTCTTATGATGGGACCGATGTTTCTTCTGGCTTGGAAATTAAAAATGCATTGCATTTGCATTTTCTTGGATTATTTCTTTATTTAAAAATGGTTAAAATTTAACTTGAATTTAAATTTAAAATTCAAATTTAAATGAATGAGTAATATCTAAAAACCTATCTTGGATTTTAACTACCTGCGGTCGATACTTATGATAGGGATTTCGAAAGATACCTACGATTATGGGAATGATAATCCTTATTGGAGTAAGAGACTCAAACGTATACTTTGAGACATTGTGTAGGTACAACATTTGCCATTCTTTTGGCTCCACTTAATCTCAATTTACTAAAATTTGTTTAGAGGCTGGAGAAGAATCGCACTTTCATCGACGGGGCTTATTTTTCAGTTATCACACATTCTTGAGTTTTATGACAATCCACTGAAATTCTAATATGCACTTTAAAATTATTAATTATTCTTGTCACAGGTCTTCGTAAAAACATAGGCCTTTTGTTAAAAACTTCGACGACGAATAATTCAATAATTCCTCTTTATGAACGTTCTGAAAATTCTTGTCGGCAATATACACTTTTTCAGTGCCTTCAGAGTCACGGTTTAGAAGGAACGTTTGCAAATAGGATTCAATTGATGAATTAAATATCAAATTGACACACGAGAAGAGGGTATGGATATTTTTGTAAAATAAAGCATTTTGTGTGTGAAATGGTTTGTTAAAATTTCAGATAGTATTATTAATTATATAATATAGGATAAAATGAGACACAAAGACACTTTTTATGTAATATTTTTACCCTGATTGGTTGAAAACAGGTATTTAAAAGAATAACAAAAAGAAAAAACATACATAGGGAAAATTTGCCTTCTATTTTTTGCCCATTATTTTTTGGGGAAACAATGCAGAAGGCTTGAACTATACTGGCTGTACATTGGTATATGCGTATAAGGATTTAGTTAAACAGTGGGTCTGTTCCAAGGCGTGCAGGTTGATAAATATCAGGGTATGTTATCATTTCCTGCTTATCAAAATTGAACTTACACACACCATAACGTTAGTGGAATATTAAATTTGCCGTGTATGAAATAATATAAATAATATTAAAGAACCAACTTTTGTCTCACAAAATTCAATTCAAGTTTTTTATTTTTTATTTACCTCCAGTATACCGTGATTTTCATTTTGATTCACGGCTGTCTGAAATTTTTATTAATGTACATAGTTGAAGCGAATTTATTTGGGTTCTTTTTATTTAGTATTCACCAAATAATAGAAAACTATAGCTTTTAGGAAAAAATCAATGTTAATAATATTTTACTTAAGTAAACGAGATTTGAGGATTTGTCTCTTGTACAATTGATTATTAATTAGTTATCAATTATTAATTTATTGTGAATTTATTCATTAGCACGATAAATAAAAAAATTACTAGATAATATCATATTAAACCAGTAATTGAAAAATGACTAAATTCTGCTTAAAGAAAACGTTTAAAAAATGCCCCATTTCGAACTAAATAAAATGTGATTATAAAATAAGATTATTATATTGGTCAACTGCCTGCCATTAATACTACCGAACAACTATCACTACCCATGAAGAATTGGCATCTGGGGCTTGGGTAGTGTTAGTAATAAAGTTTATTTTTGAGATATCCCACATAAAGAAATAAAGTGCTAACCTATCTGTATGTTGCATTTAAAACTACAACGTGATCAAGAAATACTGTGTAAGTTGGAAATCCACAATTTTACTTTAAAATGGTAAAACTGGAATCACTTCCGGTTGCTGACAGCTACTTCGACGTTTAACAGTGACAGAATTGACACTTGAGCGGCGATTCAAATTTTTATTATAAAAATATAAAAATGGTGCTATTTACATTAGAACAGGATACTTTTATTGGCATGGCTTATTTTCGGAGTTTTCCCATTTCTGGATGACAATTCTCCTTGGAACCCATTTTGCACCAATTTGAAGAAATGTTTCCTGAAGTTGTGTTCACTATCAACGTATTTAAACAACACTGCATGCGCTTAGTTCAACGATATTTGAATACAGGCAATGTGAAGGAAAGAAAACCACCTGGTAGACCCTCCGTACTCACTGAAAATGTGGTGCAAGATGTCAGGGCCCGACTGCAACAAAGTCCTCGCAAATCGGTTAGGAAGCTTTCCCTCCAAACAGGTTTGATCCTTATCAAACGTTCACCAATTTCCACTTATTCCTAATTTCCCGTATTCCGTTTCGTGACTTTACAGGATTATCATATGGAAGTTATTCCACTGTGTTGAAGAGCAAATTGAAATACCACCCGTACAAATTTTTGATGGTCCAATCCCTAAATCCTCCTGACCGTCCACAACGCGTCCTGTTCTGTAACTGGTTCAATCTGGAAATAAACAATGATGACATCCTGGATAAAACCTTTTCTCCGATGAAGCCTGGTTTCATCTCAATGGCTATGTTAATTCTCAAAATTACAGAATATGGTCTGGTGAAAATCCACATGCTGTTAGAACAACAACTTTACATCCTACTAAAGTTGGTGTTTGGCTGGCTGTATGGCGGCAGAGAGTAATTGGTCCTGTGTTTTTTAACTTCACAGTTTATTCTGAACAATACATTCAGGACATTCTCCAGCCATTCGTTGCCCAATTAACCGTAGAGGAGCGCGAAAATGGCTACTTTCAACAAGATTCGGCTCGAGCACATACGGCTCGTGCCACAATGCAATATTTGCGGGAAGTTTTGGGCCATCGAGTCATAAGTACGGGAATCTGGCCAGGTAGGTCACCAGACCTGACACCTCTAGACTTTTGTTTCTTTGGGCACCTTAAAAACAAGGTGTTCAGTAATGTTCTACATACACGTGAAGAACTGGAAGGTGCCATTATCGAGGAAGTTGCAAATATTTCTCCTCGGATGTTAATTAATGTCTTCGAGAGCCTAAAACGGAGAGTGAATTTATGTTTAGAGCATAATGGGGCTCAATTAGAGCAGTACCTTTAAATATTGAAGTTTTTTGTGGTGTGGTAAATAAATATCGGAAATAAATTCACATAACCTAAAATATTTGTCTTTATTTATCTGTCGCTTCCGACAGATTTCCGGTGTAGCGTTGCAAACCCTTGGGCAAAAAAATCCTCCAGGTAGGATTGCCAACTTAAACAGTATTTTTTGATCACTCTGTATTTTTTGAATACTCATTGTAAAAGAAAAACATTAAATTCGTACTATAACAGGTTTCACGAATTCTAAATCAGGAAAGATCGATCAAAAAACTTTTTTTCAATGATTTTTATAAGAAAGACTCAACTTCCTAGTTCTCTTTTTTGTTTTTTTTTGTGTCTATCTTTAATAACAAATACAATTTGTTAAACACTTTGTTAGGTATTAAGTACAAAGCATTTCATTTATGCAGTACATAAAATTTTATAGAAATACATTTAGGCTTCTCTTGCGCGGCACTGAAGTCAATAATGAATTAATTCGATGTAACCAGCAATTGTTACGACCTAATTCAGATTCAAGGCACAAGATTGCTGGATAAATTACTTGAAATTCTCAAGCCACAAACCAGCATTTGGCCCTTTCGGCGGCACTAGCGCATATTTATCGATATCAGATTAGAGAGGATAGTTGTTATTAATTTACAAGCGAAGAGGGTTATTTAATACCCCAACATTTCACGATACATGATCGTTCCTTGTTTAGTTTTTGAAATCGAAGGGCACAGTTTAATCATCGTGTTGTTCTCTTAATGAACCATTATACTTAGTACAGTGATTGCGGTGGCAAGATGGATGGAAATTTATCTCGAATGGTTTCCCATGCATTCACCTATCACATTTCAAGCTAATTTCTTGTAAAGTTGTAACATCCAGAGCAAAAGAACGTTCTAAGGGATTTAGCAAGTAGAATGGAAAACTCGACAGAGCAAATATTTATTGGGAAAAATATATATAATGATACATAGGAGAAAATTGTGATGTTGGATATTATCGTAAGTATGGAAACATTATTTAATTTTGAAACAATTTTTCAAAATATCCTAGCTTTTCCATAAATAACGCTTCCGGCTTTATCTACAGATACCTTTCCAGCCTGAAAGTATTTTTTTAAGATGTATTCCATGTCACATTTTCTTAATTTACTTGTGAAAATAATACGTGGCAATATAGTCATTCCTGATTACTTACTATGACACAGGAAGAATAAATAAATTGTTTTCTGTAATCATGGACACACTTTTAAATTCTTGCTTTTCTCTGTCTCCACCTGTTTAGGGTACATTAGCAACATTGCTTCATCCAACCCATATAATTCAAATAAAGTGTGTGGTCGTCTGGTCCAATATTTGGAAAAATTTGAAACGTATTCGGCCAGCGGGAGCATCATTTGAAAAGTGTCGGAAAATAAACGTATTCCAGATAGGGCATGTCTTATTTATTTCTCATATCGACGGAGTTATAACGCTATACGTCTTGACAAACCGTTCCCTCTCCCTTACCTCTTAAACCGCTGAACCAAAAACGGTGAAAAAATTTTCCAGTATAGTTCGTTATATTATCTAAAATTTCTTTGTCAGTTTTGGAAATTCTGCTTGTCCGAAATCGTATTGACGTGTTTACAGTCCTATAATTGTTATTCAAAATGTCGCAATGATTGTGATGTCAGGAGTTGGAGGAGAAAATGGGCTGATAAAGTTGCCTAAAGTTACTAAAAATCATCGATAACTAACCTAATCAATCCAAGAGCGTAGGCTTTCACGGCCGGAGTATGGAAAACTGTATGGAAAGTATGAAAGTATGAAAAGAACGTATTCACCAAACGAGACGTAACGTAGCACTTACACACCGTGAACTTTTAGGAATACATTTGACCCTAAGGAACTCCATGGCACAGGAACATTGCGACAAAATCGACAGGATCACATACGATTCTGCAGAGGCAACGATGTCCACGTCAACGGAAAAACAGAAGGAGTGGATTAGGAGGCTAATACCAAAAGTATCCATAAAGTTAGAAAATCCAGGGACGGTGGTTAACCTTTCAGATTGCAACCTGACACCCGAAGAACGATCTATACCGGAAAAAGGAGGAAACTTTGCCATCACCCCAACAGAAATACCGACAGAGGAGATCATCGCAAATATAGAAGCCGGTATTAGAAATCTCACACAGAAAGAAGCGGAAGAGATAAGAACGGAGTGTTCCAGAATTTTACAACGAGGCAAGATCCCAAAATGCAATTTAACAGGTGCAGAAAGAAAGGCGATACGTGATCTTAACAAAGATCCGAGCATTATTATTCTGGCCGCAGACAAAGGTACTGCAACGGTCATCATGAACACAGACGCCTACATAGAGAAGATGACGAAGTTGCTGGACCTACAAAAACAAAAAGGGGACCCCACGGCAAAGATAGTAAGAAAAACTAACGACTTGATCAAAAAATCCACCTTGGAAGAAGAAGTGAAAAATGCGATACAGAGGTCTGAGGCTTTACCCCCACGAAAATAATGGCCTGCCAAAAATCTAAAAAGTGGATGTACCATTGCTCCCAGTAGTAAGTTTCATCGGGTCAACAACGTACCAACTAGCTAAACATCTTACCACTTTGCTAAGACCTCATATAGGAAAAACTGAGACTTACATCAGAGACTCAACACATTTTATAGAAAAATTGAGAACTATTACCCTCAACGCCACGGATCTACTCGTAAGTTTTGACGTCGTATTCTTGTTCACACGGGTTCCGGTTAAGGAAACGTTAAACTACATCTCTAAACTATTCCCAGATGACATCACGGCCCTCTACGGACATTGTCTCGCCACTAAATACTTCCAGTGGAACAATGGGTTTTATGAAGAAACTAATGAAATGGCTATGGGGAGCCCATTAAACCCGGTAGTGGCTAATTTCCTCATGGAAAAATTCGAAGAAAAGGCGATAAAAACTGCACGTAAAAAGCCAAAACAGTGGTACAGGTACTTTGACGATACCTTTGTTATTTAGGAGAAGAAGAACTACAAAAATTCCTGCGACATTTGAACAACATAAACCCAAAAATGCAGCTCACAATGGAAAAAGAAAACAATTGGACGTTCTCGTCATTAAACAGAACAATGGAACATTAGACACAGAGTGTTTAGAAAACCAACACATACGGACAGATACCTGCACAAGAACTCCAACCACCATCCTAGACAAAAAGGGAATTGATTAAAACCTAGGCTACTAGAGCCACACACATCTACCAAGGGGAATATCTTCAGGGGGAGAACAAACACTTAAAAAGGTGTTACAGAGAAATGGGTATATAAACAAGAGGTCACCAGGGCCCTACGAAAAAGCGAAAAAACTACGGAAGGCAGAGAAATGGAACAACGAGGAGTGGTATACCTACCTTACATAAAAAACATCACAGATAAAATAGGGAACGAGATGAGAAAGAGAGGAGTAAAACCGATATTTCGCCCCAGCCGGGGAATACACGAGAGTTTAAGGGGCCCCAAGGATGAAAGGAACCATTTATCAACACCAGGGGTATACAGAATCCCATGCAAATGCGAAAAAGTCTACATTGGCACCACAAAACGATCCATCAAAACAAGGATAAAAGAACACAAGAGGAACCGTAGCCTAGGACAAGCAGAAAAATCTGCGGTAGCAGAACACACTTTAAAGGAGCTGACCATCAAATCCTGTTTGAGGACACACATATTTTGGTCAACACTCAGCATTTCCACACACGACTACAGAGCGAGGAAATTGAAATTTTCAAACATAAGAACAATTTCAACAGGAAAGAAGAAACTTTAAAGATAAACAATGCCTGGATTCCCATACTTAACACAACGAAAATTAAACCGTTAAACAGAGAAACGGTCAAGGAACGGACAAACATACCTCTTAGCAGATAATCATGGGAGGACAAAAACAAACGCAAGGATGTCAAGTGTCACGAATTGTCAAGTCGAAGGATCTATCGAGGGTAATTTTGGAAGCAGTCGATCGCTTAGAAGACTACCACATCGCCTCTGAAGGTGTTTGCCGCAGAGGCAAACGAAACGTTAGGTTACTTACCTTACCTACTTACCTATCTGGAACCAAATTCTGGGCCAAATAGCCCGGAAGAACGGTGCACAAACCTAAGCCACTTTACGCCCCACGTTTAGGTATGTAAACTTAGCAAATTAATTGTCATATTTGTATATTTTAGGGTAAAACGAACAAATAACATAGTCTCACTTTTCGACCAAGCTAATTTGAAAAATAGAAAGTCAACATAGACATACACTTGCAGCAGAAGTTTACGTGTAATCGTCTCAACCATCACAAACGGTCGAATGTGAAAAATGGTACTCTTCAGAAGAATACATAAACCAATTTAACTTTTAACACAAAATTAGCCTGTGAGGCGAGGTAAACACACAGACCATTAATATACCTAGACCCGGTGTTCCCATTAGAAACTGATGTTTGTTTACATGCCAACATAGCCGATAGGCGCGGTGTAAAGGGGGAAGGAAATATGGCCGCCGTTGACGAATTTTGACAGCGTACAAAATAGCTATCCATAGGCGTATCAATAATAAGGGGCAAAAAGGAAACAAAAAAAGAAGAAAATAATTTAATTATCTATTTAGATCATCGGGCAATGAATCCCTTTACATGCTAGGTAACAAAGGTGCGAAATAAGCGAAAAATGAGGTATAGAAGGACATAGAGTATCAAAATCATCATGACAGTAATAATGCATATAATAAGTATAGTCCAAGACCCATCTGTCAGAAATTTGCTTCAGATTGACGTAAGAGGTAACCACAATGTTTTTACATTAATACTTCGGGAATAATGTTTAGAATAAGGATTGTCTTATCCCCCAAAGCGCAGAGGTCGGGAACATTGTTTAAAATGCAGCAATTAAAAAAAATGAAAAAAACGCGTTTTCTTGACTTGTTTTGCTTTTAACTTTTTAAGTATTGAATTTAGAAGAAAGCTGAAAAGAGAAAAAAGTTGCAGAATCACTTTTTACGTAATACGGCGTAGGTTAGAAATTAAAAAAATTATTAGCGGTTTTGCCAAATAGTAATAAACAAAAAAAATATCGGTTCAAATAAGTGGTTTTTTAATTTACTATTTTAGGCACTTCAAAATGTAGTTAGGACTTCCATATTACAGTAAATCTTGAAGTTATAAGAAAATAATCCTGTAAATTTCGTTTCCATCGGTTTATTAGATTTTGCACAATAATTTTGCAATCCAGAGAAATCGAAAAATATAGAAAATTTTAAAAATTGTTTAATTATTTTCCAATATTCGATTTTAATAAAACTGGCTGGGCATATATAAGAGGAAACAGGCTTTTATGTGCTTTTGTCAGAATTAAAAAATATTTATTAGAACGGTCACAGTCATTGTTTAAATTTGGTGTCGTTTTTTTTACTTATAAACAAATAGATTATCTCGGCGAATTTTTTGTTAAATGAAATTCTGAAAACATAGCCGGAAAGTACTCGGAAAGACGCCTCTTTTATTCATAATAAGTTGCTATTTTGTTCATTAGCTGCGTCCTAAACCAGGCTAAAATTGGTTGAGGTAGCATGGTATGATATTACGCGTTTCGGTTTAGAATTTTGCAGGGAATATGACCACGTAAAGATTTTCCGCTAACTTATACACACCCTGTATTTTTATTGTAAAATAAAATAATGCTCCCATACTTTACAATATTTTGTAATATCATAATTTCTTTGTATAATGAAAAAACAGTCTATGTCGATTTGTCCTCGCTTAATTTTAGTTCTTTGCCTCCTGGAGTGTTATACAAGTATGTGACATTCTGTAGTTGAAATATATATGTAAACGTTTATCTATTTTTCAGTAAATGAGTTCTCAATTAATCCACCATCACTTCAGGTACAGCAAAGACAAATTCGCTGAAATGAAATGAACCACATCAATCAGCCTCAACCCGCGCTTTAGGAAACCAGATATACTAATACTTCCAACATGAATAATAGCTCGGAATTAAAATGCCTGCTTAGTAATTCGGTTTGCCTGGCTCAGTCTCGACACCTAACATAATTAAAATCATAATCAATTAAATTAAGCCGATTATTTCTAATCTCCGAACTCACAAACCGAAAGTTCCCCGCACAAATTTCCTAAAGTTTAATTCTTGTTGTGTTTTGTTTACCAAGTGCTCCTTCTTCGTAAACTTCCATGCATTGAATTTAAATGGACATAAATTCATTGTGAGAGGGGCAACAATTGTGAGACGACGACTGATGAAATTCTGAAGGGTTCTCGGGTCTTCTAAATATTTGCTGAGAGAATTTAAAAGTTCTTATTCATTAAATGTATTTTATTTTTCTGAGAAAATGAAGATTTTGTATTCCGGATACTTTAAAACACCGACCATATAAATGGTACCTATATGGTAGATCTAGCCGGTAAAGTGGTTGTTTTTTTATTCCATAGATTATTTTTAACGTATAAAGGATCACGACATTGTTTTGAAGATCATATGTCTGTTGTGATATCTCAGGTAGTAAATGGAGTGACTCTCGTTCACCGTATCATTTATTTTAGCATGACCACCAACTTAGCAGTTCGTTGTATGCAAGTGCCGAAGTGCCCAGTAATTATTTAATAAACCACAAACATCTATTAATGTCATAAACAATTAAAAACTGGATTGGTAGGCGGAAAGACATATTTCTGAAGTTGGCACCTGTGTACCAGATTGAAAACAGGGTAATGACACGCCGAAAGAAAAAAAATTCTACTATCGTTGAACCATCATTAAAGGTATGCCATTAGAATATATTACATAATATGCAAAAATACCAAAAAAAAAAAATGGTAAAGGCACATGCATGGAACAGAATACTGCCATCATCCGGTAAAATTAGCCATAAAAATAGTGGTCAAATTCCAAGTCAAAGGCCTATTCCACAAACAGTTTTGACGTAATTTTCAGGGACAATACTTATTTAACTGCATGAAAATTATTGATAGTTCATAAATTGTTCAAATGATGATGAATCAGTTGCCTCTTCATCAAAATCACATGAGCCTTCCTCTGTTGTATCCAATTGGACATTTCAGCAAGACTGACCTTGGCAATATGAACACGCTGGAGAACACAGTAACCCTACTCTTCTACGGCCACATTTGGGACTACAACCGTTTTTGTAACAAAAATGGTGTTAAGAAGTTTTTCTGGAGCAGGTGGGAGTAAGGTTTGAATCGGTTCCAAAGTATTATTCACTAATTTCCTATCCCAGCCTTCAGGGTTCATTTGATTGTCTTGCCATGTCTGAACTTGATCGTATACTCCATACAAGTGTTGAATGGCAGATGCCGATGTTGGAGGAAGACAAGATAGTTGTACTTGCTTCTTGTTTCGTGTATTTTTGACAAAGGTTAAACACCTGTATTTATCTATGCAAACAATTTTCTTGGAGCTTCTTAAACAGCAAGAAGGAAGCGAATTCCTTTCGTAATTATTGTTTGAGGAGAAGTGATCTTTTTTCTTCCAATTTTAATACTGACGTTTTGCCCCTTCTGAACATTGCTGATTTAGTATCGCAGCTGGTTATCGCATGTAGAAATATATATATAAATGAATTGCTGTTCGTTTGTCTCGCTAAAACTCTAGAATGGATGGACCTGGGAATGCTAATTTTGATCTTGAAATATTTGTGGAAATTCAGGGATGGTTTAAACAGTGAGAAACATAAATAATAAGTGACGGAAATACTAAAAAAGATATTTATTATAATTTTGGGTACAAATCGCCAAGGCAACCAATCAAACAAATAAAAATATAGTGTCAGTTGGTTGTCAAATAAATAAACATCAAGACGATGATTAAAATCTATCATCAGTTTGTCAGTGTGCGAGAATTTTCTTGATTTTAAAATGCCAAGGAGAAGACGACATGACTTAGCTCGTCGAAATCAATCAAATGTTCGACGAGCTACCTCACGTACAAATCGTACTGACGACCAGCTAGAGACAGATAATAATAAATGATAATTTTCGTATTGGTATGACAGAATTGCGTTTAACACTAAATAATTATGAAGTAGATGGGATTAGAATGGAACGAATTCGGGCACAGCAAACACAACAGCAGCGAGCACGACACAATGAAATAGAGCGATTCCGCAGGCGCAGTGTTCCTGTAAACCTGGAACAAGTAGCATTGCACTACGACCCGGAAGTGTATTATTGTGCCGACCAATCCGTAACGATTGGAGATATTACAAACATTTGTCAATATTGTAAAGCGTTAAAATACAGCGGTGAATCTATTAGGTTATGTTGTGCTGGTGGTAATGTAAAATTGCCACAACTGTTCCCTCTGGGGTGGAATATAACTCTAAACATTTCTTGGCCAACATCAAAGAATATAATAATTGCTTTCAAATGACGTCGTTTGGTGCAACGCATATTGTACAGGAAAGTTTCATGCCCATTTCCAAGATAGTTTTTGATAAATTATTTATTAAAAATTTAAAAAGATAATATACAATTACAGATACAACGACTGTTTGCGGAATCATCTTGGAGTTTTCCAGTTTCGCGCATGGGCAATTATACGTCGCGTGCTCGCGAGTAAAACCATCATCTTTATATATTTACGCACCGCAAAAAAAGACAAAAATACAGTACATCAGAAAGCCTTAAATTTATTATGTGTATAACTGTGTTACATTTAATTTAATTTAGACAAAAATTTTGTATCAAGTTTTGACCATATTTTTTTCAAAATATATGTAGGTGATACGAAGTTCTATAATCTATCCCCATCTATAATTTTTATTTATCTTTTTTTTTTAAACTTTACGTGGCATTGCAACGCATGCCGGGTACGGCCTGTAAAATATAGTTTTGGCATTTTGGATAAGCAGATAAACTTTTTGAAGAGTATATTTCTGTTCGCTGTTGAGCCTGTCCAGGTTTCAGAAAGTAAAAAATTTTATCAACTGGAGTCCATGCAGTGAGTAGTACCAACAAATCAACATTTTCACCAACTACAATTGTTGCATTAAATTTTTCTCCTGCTGTTTCAATTATGAGGACATCTGCGTCATTTTGTCAATTTGTCACTTAACATGGAAATGAACCGAGATTTACTATTTATGTTAGCGAAAAATTGTTGTTGGTTTGCTGGAACCGGGAACCGTCATAAATTCATCAAAGATAATGTCGGAACCCGAAGTTATTTCTGTAGTTCGACGACGTTGTTCTGCAGCTTTAATATTCTTTATGGAGTCACTATAGCCATATTGAGAGGGAAATTGTAACGCCCCGTTGAGAGGTTCCTGGTCAATGATAGGCGGAAAAATCAGTAGGAAGGGGTTTTTGAGATTGGATTTTGGGAAATAAGTGGGAGAGTTAGGGCCCGCGAGAGAGGAAGGGAGGACTTGGTTTCTGGCCTCGGGGGAAGCAAGTTGCTTCCCCCGACGCGCTATTTTGAGTTTAGATCATGTGAGTTCAAATTTTGATTGGTATTAGGGACTAATAATGAATTGGTTGTTGTATTGGCCTGGGCAAATTTGTAAAATTAGCATACCGCTCCGTTGACAAACTTTTACTACACGAACCCTACTAATTTGATGGGTAAACTGTAGAAGTAAAATCAGTGCAAAATCAGTGCGTGATTTAAAGTGCCTTTCGGAGTGAGTAATTGCTAAGCCAGCCGCCATGCGCGACTGCGTACAGGGCGATCTGCCTTGCGTCCAGCCAGCCGCCGAGAGCGCCCACATACAGGGCGATCCGCCCCGTATCCGGACGGATTCCAGCCGCAGGAGATCATCACCGAGCCTTCTTCGAGTGTTGTGATTCACGTTGAGTAACAGGTATTTTCCCCCCTTTAAGGCCTTTAGGTAGTGAACTTAAATCGATCGATTTCCCCTCGTTAATTAGTAACAAAATTTAGTAACTTTGAATTTATACTTCTTTGCGAACTTTTAAGCCTATTAGAATTTGGAGTCTATATGTAGACTACTCAATCTGAGATTTTGGAATAAGATTTGTTGGAATTAATATTTCAAAATTGATTAGTTATTGTTTTGGTTTTTTGACATATTCAATTAAACAGCTATAATTTGATTTTGATATTTCATTTCGACCACACCTGGGTAATTCATTAGTTCGAGCTAGTCGGCCAAGGAACATCTAAGAATAAATAAGTAAGTACCAAAATTGTATGCGTTTCAACTTTTTCAGGGCGTTTTAGTTTTATATCATATTGAATGTTTGACAGGTTTTTATTAGATCTGGCTTGACTTAAAATGCCTTGGTTATTGTCGAAAAAACAAATGTTAATTTTCCAGGCTTGTCTGTAATAATAATTCTACTAGATACTTTAAATCCAATCGTATTTTTATAATTCTGTTTTCTAAAGCTACATTTCGACAAACATTCTTTAATTCATCCAACGTAAACTGGCAATCATCACTACTAACTACAACAAAAAACCAGAAATTTTGACCTTTGACCCCGAATAACTTTCTAAGCACACATGAGATCGATGTCCTCATCGATCCCATGACACTTTTGACACTTCGTTTCTGATGGCGAACCCAAGGTGTCCATTAAAATTTGTCTCTGTCGGTTTTTTTCGCTATTTCAAATGTCTAATTTGACCGGAATAATACCCGCGAAAGAGCAATGAAAAAATGACATGATTTCCGAATGTTTGCAAAATTTCCGAAGATAACATGTAGATAAAAATTGATATTTTCAACGAACGTTAGTTCGTTGAACTATGTTATCGGGAAAACACTAACTGCCAATCTTTATGCATTTTAAAATATTCTAACCTCAATCATATTATGTATGCCAATATAATTTTAATCTTATTCATTTTTTTCTGAAGAAGGATTAGCTATTGTCATCAAAACTACTTTGTAGATAGTCATCATACCAGTGAAGTACGTACCGCAAAATGAACTTCTTCGTTAAGTTTGGAGTAAAATAGTAAAATTTTTTATCCAAACTAGCACGCATGGGCGCCGCTACATAAGTGCAAGGGGGGGCGGTTGCCCCCCCCCCTGGATTTTACCGTTTTCTTGGTTTTACTGAACTAAAAGCAATTGATGTTAAAAGCTCAGAAGGAATCATTCCTTGCACAACTATCGTTGTGCAAGACCCATCAGGTTCTTTAGGCAAGACCTTTTCTACGAATAGTCATATGCTATCCCAATGTAATAAGGCGAGTTCATAGTATTCATCCCCTAAATAATTATCTCCTATTGGTAAGTAATGGTGACTGGTGAGAAATATCTTCATTTTAATTGAATGCAACGTTTTTTATTAAAAAAGAATATACCCCTTCCTGACTTATTTCTTAGCGGCGCTCATGCTAGCACGGTGGACCTTCTTATCTTCCACCGACAATTATTCATGATGATATTTTTCTTTATTTTCCAGCCGCCTTTTCCGTTGTGTATCGATTTGGATCGTCATCTTTTTCCGTCGCTTTGTTTATATACTTAAAATTTTTCATTTTCACCTTACCAATTACGCCGTAGCCGCAATTAATACTTTGAAGCCATTTGCCAACGACTTTCGATCCCGAGATATAAGACGATAAAACTACCTTTCCAGATTAACAATGAATAAATTATGCTCGTAAACAAGATGCGATTAAAACAAATTTCCTCATCACCAAAATATTAAAGGTAAAATTTTTCGTTTAATTCTTATTCTAGCCAAGTAGTGTTTTCCGTGCATATTGATTAGTACTTGCAAAGGGACCTGATATGTGATTACAGTTGAAAAATATTGCAAAAGTCCTTTCTGCAACTTCAGCTTTTGTATTTAAGTTCGCAATTGGACATCTAGAGTTTATTGCTTTACCAATAAAAATGAATAGTGGGGCAGGCATAAAACTTTGAATATGATAAAATATCACTGACTGTTTATAAATCCCATCAAGATATATATAAATCAAAGTGAGAGAGACCAAGGATGGTCACTGTCAAATTTACGACTAATAAACGCACTATGGCTACCCATAGCTGACTGTATCCCAATACATAAATCTAAACCTTTACCAACCTCCTCCCACACGAGCTGTCTGCTGGTTCCGGGTCTCAGGTTCATGATCTTCAGCTCGGCCGTCTTCAGAACGCCGTCCTGCGTGAACTCGAGATTCGGCCTACCCTGCTCGGCTTCGACGCTCACGTTGCGCAGATAGCGAAAGAAGCGATCGCCGGTGTCCCACCGAGCGGCCCCTGCGCCCTCGCAGGAGAGCTGCGTATTTAGCGATCGGCCGGCGTTCTCCGGATCGCTCGTGAAGTCCTCGACGCCGTACGCGTAGACTTTGATGGCCGTCGTTATTTCGTTCACTAGGCTCGAGGAGGAGGTGTCAAAGTGAACTCCTATAACCAATAAGGAAAGTCTTTATAAGGAAGTTTAAATTTGTTGCATGGGATATCTTAGAATTTTACTCTTCACTACTGACTATAGTCCGCATTTTCAAATGGGGCGATAATTTATTTCGATGGCTCGGATGGGGGACATGTTGAGGTTGCAGTTCTGGGGCTTCCTGGGAGATGCTATGGTTTAGAGATTAGTCTCGCAAATTTTGTAGATGTAACATCAAAGCGAAGGCGATAATGAGAATGATTTTATTTATCTATTTTTTTCTACCACTTTTTTCGATTCTTCTTGTTTTCTTTTCAAGTTTTTATTCATATCTTGAGTTGAGAAGCAATACTGGAAAACAAATTTTGACACTTTGTTAGGAGCTGGCCTATATGCATGTGCTAAGTATCATATGTAAGCTACATGATTGAAATTCTTTTCTAAAAATAGAGGTTGATATAAACACAAATCAACAGGGTGATTTTTTCCGAACGAAAAAGATAAATGGAAACGTAATGATTTGAAATGAAACCAAATTAAAGAAATCACTTATTGGTGAGTTTATGACAGCCACTCATTCTTCTACTGTTGATTAACTAACTATTTAAATTCACCATCGATATTAAAACTGAGTAATTAGCGAACATGTCTCTATTTGACATTGTAAACATTAGTAAGTCGCAGTTAGTAAAGTGCTGCCTTTTATCTTAAGACAGAATGCTTCGCACGCCATTCCCTTAGTACTCATTGCATGTTTTTGGGGGTAATTGCCTCTAGTACGTAGAACGAGTACTTGCGCGCCATCCCCTGGTACGAATGCACGTTTAGTACTAATGTATTACGTTTGATAGGATATAGGATGGGTACTTTGCTTGCTATCCCCTAGTACCATTTCGCATCCGACCCTAGAAGTTTATGAGGTCGTTGTTTAATAGTAGCTGGAGCTCACTGTTCTCCTAGTAGCGCCTGCGTGCCCAGCACTAGATTGTATGAATTATGGTGGGTATTTTGGGCGCCATTTCCCCTGACATCCAATGAGCATACCTGAGGAAAGTAGAGAGAAAAACGATCTGCTTTTATACTATTGTATCGGATATTTGTTATAACAAAGATAACTTTACCAAGTATGAACTAAGAAAATCCAGACTCAGTTTCAGTTCACCTCACCCTCGCCACCCACACACACACACACACACACACACACACACACACACACACACACACACACACACACACACACACACACACACACACACACACACACACACACACACACACACACACACACACACACACACACACACACACACACACACACACACACCATGATTTAACATGTAAACGCGTATATTCTTTTTTTTTTAAATTGCATTGTATTAACTAATTTACTTATATCTTATTATTATGTATTTAGAGATAATTTCAACTTTAGACTACCTTTGTTACCCCTTTACTATACAATAAAACGTACAATTGATTTTAATCACTCAATTCTTATAATGCATGCGACATTTCCAAAGATTTTATCTCAAAAGTGTGATGATAAAAATAATTTAAGTCCCTCAAGACAAAATCGGCTATCGGACAGTGCCGTGACCAATTAGCCATACTAGAGAGTTTCTGCCAACATTCAAGTGATCTAACAACATCCAAGAAGTCCAGTATCACCAACAACTGATGATGGAACCTTCTGGCATATCTTCACTGGGCTCTAGATCCGTGACACCAGTCCCTATTACGGCTGATTGGTTGGCGAGTATGGTTTAAGAATTGCAAGAGTTGTGACGTGCAGTAAATATATACTACTCAAATAATTATTCACACAGGTAGTGGTTTTACCTCTTGTATTGTAACGACGTATTTTTTAGAATACGGGATAAAATAAGTACTCAATGCAGTTGCGACACCACGAGCGAATGACCCGTGTGCGCGTTTTAATCGCACAATTATGAGTTCACTGGATGCATTTACTAGGGGGTACGAAGATGATCAATGAAGTCGACATACAAAGACTGTCCACAGTGGGTTAAATAGTATTGTACATAGAGCACTAGGAACAAAATCTTCGAAAGTGTTATTTGGAAGTAAACCGTGAACTCTTTTCGAATCGGTATTGTTTAATGAATTACAATTAGAGTATAATCGTGTTAATTTTCAGACTTTTAGGCAAGAAGTATCATCTAAAGTTTCTCGTTAATCAATCGAAAGCCAAATAGTGTTAAATCGGGGACTTGAAAATGAACTTTCCACTTACAGCCAGCAGTAAGTAGCTCCTCCAAAAGTTCAGAGGACCTTATCGTGCTATCAATAAGTTGGCAAATGAAAGGCATGCAGTCAGAAAGTACCAGAGAAGTATCGCAAATGTCGAGTTGTCATTAGCGTTGATAAGATGAAACGTGTTACCTTGAGAGAAGAGATGAGGATCTTTCTTACATGTCAAAAGTATGTTGACATACCAGAACTTGTGGAAGTTTAAAGACTACATGTCAAGGGTATGTTATCATGCTGGGATATCATTTGATGTGCGTCATCAGTTCATATCAAAAGAGTGGGAAACATTGAACTTGGTGTTATAGAAATGATTTTAATGTTGCGTCATCAGTCCATATCAAGAAAGTGGGATATGTAGAACTCAGTGTTAAAGGAATGATTTTAATGTTGAGGCATTAGTGCATATAAAAAAATTGGAAAATTTAGAACTCTGTGTTATGTCAAAAGTGTGGCTGCACATTCGGACATGAAAGAAAGTGGACTAATTTTGATCTGATTCGTTTAGAGGATAAAGTATTCGAAGAGAATGAGGAAGCTCCGAAAAATCAGGAAGGTCGAATGTAGTGAGTATTTTCGGAAGGGGTGATGATTTATTTCGAAGGTTCTGATGGACAAATAGAATGAACATTTAGTATGCTGAGGTTACAGTTCTGGGACCTCCGAGGGATGCGATGGGGTATTGGGGACTACTCGCTCAACTTTGTAAATGTAACATCGAAAAGAAGACAATAAAATGTACAATCCATTTTAATCATTGAATTCCTATAGCGCACCCTGAAATAGCCCTCCGTTGATTTATTGCGATTTTTTCAAATATTTTCATAATTCAGGTGCTTTAATTCAGTTTCTTCTGATCTATTCTTTTTTATTATTCAACAATAACACACAAAAAGTAACCAACGAAAAACATTCACAATTTATTGAACTTGTCTAATACACTGCAATTTTGATCATGTATGTAAAAAATGATCCCCTGTAGTATGACGAATATTCTTTGGGAATCCCATTCATCTTGGCACGCAACGGTGTAACCTCTTATAGAATCTCTAGCAGAAGTATTTCGTGACCTGTGAAGATAGGTTGCTATCAACTTGCTTCATATTACGAAAATGGTACAGTGTGCGTCCTGTAACCGTACTCTGTTGCTTTATGAATTGTAAGATCCGTGTATGAATTGTAAGACAAATTGCATCGCGGATTACTCGACATCTTTAGCTTTCTTCTTCTTTCATTTTCCAGTCAACACTGCCACATTACGACTATCGCTCACTATCGACTCACAGCCACTTTAATGAATTCCTTTCTTACTTAAATGATAACCTTTTCTACTTGATGACTTTTCTCGAAACGTGGCTGAAACCATGCATTCTTTCTATATCTGTTTCCCCCGTCACGACTGAATATATCGCAGAGGTGGCGGTGTAGACTTCTACATCCACATTAGTTTAAAAGTTCGAACTCTCTTTTTATTCCCACCATCTGCGTCACCTCACGTTCAACACTTTTTTCTGAAATATCCTCTAATAGCCATTATCTCTTCTTAGATACAGTATGTCGACCTCCCCAGCTACCTTTCTACCACTAATTTGAAACAGGCATCTTCTCCTGTACCCCCTTTATCTAACCATAATAATTTTAGGTGATTTTAATTCCAACCTTCTCTCTAACTCTAGAAAAATACGTTATTTGGTTGATCTCATCCACACTTAAAATCTTCATGTTCTCCTTTTCAGAACTGCCTCTTCTGATGACCGGTTAGATCTGCATCTGTATTCTAAATCTGTCTCTAAATGCCGCTTCTAATCCCTTGGACCTGATGAAATTCGGATTAAACTGGTTACCATTCCCCGACCTCCCTCAATGACTACCGCCTGATTATAATTCTATTTGACCCCTGTAAATAATTTAAATCCTCAAAATCACAAATATTGTTCTGTCTTGCACAGTCTCCGGGTTCGTTTATTCCTTATAAGTCGTACACACTCACTCAAATTATCTAATATCTCTCTATCGAAACCCCTTGGGCATCGTCTGGTCCTGAGGTCTGGTATCTCATCCATCTTCTTCACCTCTTATATCAATGATCTTCCATCCGCAATCCATCAGTGTCCTATCACTTCTAAGCAAGCGATTTTCAAATGCACCTTTCCCTTTATTTTCAAGATTTGCCCACTGTCCATACAACAATACAAGAAGACTTGTACAGGAAGTCCCATTGCATGCTATACATTCAAAAAACATTGATATAATCATAAATTGGCACATTTATTGCTATTTGCTTCCGTAACGAAACATTATACGCGAGTGATATAACGTCCTTTAAGGCAGAGGTTAACGTATACTTAACTTATCTATATGCAACTGATCAATTGTTTTTTATTTGTATCGTGTTTGTGTCTTAGTCTAAAAGATGCCCCATGGTCTCTTTAATAAAAATGTTTTTTTCAGATTTTCGTGTAGTAACTTTTAGTTTGGGATAGAATAAAGAATAGGCGGTTTGGTTTGGATACGTAACATAATGAGAAACGGATTGAAAAGTTTCATGTAACGCATAGTAACCCACGTATCGTTTCTGCGCATGAGCATTAATACATGTAAGGATAAGAGATAATTTTAAATACTGCCTAATATCCTTAACTGTCTCTCGGCCGTATCCGTATCATTCCTTTCATGTGACTGGGAAAAATCGATTTGACGATCGACCTTATGCGTATCAACGTTGCTAATATTCATTGGGTTTGTTAGAACATGGAGCGCTTCTATATATTCCTGGTAATGCGATAGGAGCATACGTAACGAACAAAGTGTGCAAGTGAAAATGCGCCTTCAGAATTCCGAAGTTTAATGTTATAAAAATAAGCACAGATAATCTCAATAGACATTTCTTGTTTTGTCCTATAGTGTAATTTATAATATTACTGCTCGTAGAACAAAATCAGAGATTTTAGGAAAGCAACCGAAATTCTTTCAAAATTTGAAAATACCTTTCCATTTTTTCATGTAGAAATGATCTCGCTAAAAACAGCAGGTTTCCCTCTTTCCATTAAGATGAGAAACAACTAAAAACCTCCTTTGTAATATAGTGAAGGATCACTTCCCTTAAGAGGTCACTTCTATTAACGCTCAGTTTCGAAGTTACCCGACACCAATTAAAAATACTTATAGGACAGCATGACTTAATTGTGGTCACCTCCATGAAACGGCCACCCTGATATAAATTTTGTAGCAGCTCATCAAGTAAAAGGCCGTAGAACATAATGGGGAACTTAAACCTCAGATTGGTCTACTATGTAATTTATACTGGGGATTAACTGAATGCTATAAAGTTGTCCATCCAAGTTGACTTAAATTATGGGGATGATTTTCAAATTTTTAAAACTCTGAATAACATAACTGCGCTCAGCATACAATGAGTGAACTGAGCCACATTATTTTGATTTGACTTGACACTAAACACTACGCCCTGTAGAAAACTGAGCTTACAGGTGAATATCTAATTGCGGTAAGTTATTTGTAAGCAATAAAATAAAAATTAAACAAAAGAAACAGGATCGTAGGCTTTCACGGCCGGAGTCACTGGAAAAGTAGATTCCCGGGCTATTAGGCCGTGGTCCATGCAGGTTTCTTGAGCCTGACGTTTCGTCTAGCAGCAGTCGCGGACGCGAATCTTAGAAGAACACTAAGACCGCTACCACACCGCCTCTGAAGATGTCTGCCGGAGATGTAGACGAAACGTCAGGCTCAGAAACCTGCATGGACCACGGCCTAATAGCCCGGGAATCTCCTTTTCCAAAAGAAACAGGTTTACGTTATTATGCGCGACTACAGGCCATTCTCACAGTACTACGTTTAAAATGTTTTAGATTAAAGTTGTAGTTAAAGTTTAGTTGATATTTTGATATTAGAAAAATTTGGATGCTATCTTCGGATTTTTATTAATTCCTTTGGTTTCTTTTACGTTTGGTAGCGATTTTTTTACAGAAATTTTGGAATCCTTTGCAGCTTATTGCATCCAAAGATGTGGCAGCTATTTGTTTTCAAAGATTATATATCTCGTGTCAAAAAGTTAAAAATATAATATAGGTCCAGCCAATTCACAACCAACTGATGCATTAGCAATACTTTTTAAAATATAATTAATATTTTATGTGATTTTTTAAAAGACAAGTACGAGTTAGTCAAATTTTTTATGTTATTACAAATGATTTTACAAAGAATAGAAGGTACCTAAGAATATGAAACATATTGTATCTATACAATGACGACAACACCTAAACTGCCTGGAGTTTAAAGAAAACTTTATTCCAAGCGACTTAATGTTTATTTCACAATAATTGGAGCATGTTTTTGCAACTTTTTTTTTGTATATAATAAAATCAGAATAAAGATATTTGACCATAAAGGAAGATAGTTGGCGCCACATCCTTTAAGGTTCATTACAATAGAACTTTTTCCTTAGCTTTCATCTGCTTCATTAGTTGAAGTAAATTCAAAAGTCAAAAGTAGTACAAAAAGTTTAAATACAATTTCCACTTCACACTTCATATACAACGAAAATAAAGTAAATCAACTATAAATGTTACGGAATAAAGTAGTTGGGATTATTTTATGTTATCATATACATTCTCCAATCAACGGTTGTAATTAATATGCGCGCAGCAACACTGAGCAAAACATAGCAATGAGGATTGCTCACACTAAAATAAAGAAAACTCTAACGCAATATCCGTTTCAATACAAATTTAGAGCGTTTAAGGACGTCAGTCAGTACGATTTATCTGTTTAAAAATGTGTTCGATAAGAATAAATTAAAACCCATTGATTTAGACATGGCAGACTATTGTAAGACTACCTGATATATATACTGATATACTTTTAGTAAAAAGTATTGCTGAGCAGTATTTCAAAACACAATGTTTATTTGTTGTTTACGTCTCCGTTAATGGCCTTTGTTCGTCTTGTCATTTTTAATAGCCTTTTTGTTTCTGTTTTTGTAGTTGCGTCCTACTTTTTGAACGATTCTTTTTCTTTATCCCTACCCTTTTCCAACTTATCTGGGGTAGGGTCCCTTCGTGTTCGGCATGAGGATTCTGGGATGTCAATATTGAAATGTTATCAGCCTCAGATCTCTCTCGACAGTAGACCAGTACGATGTTGGTGGTCTGCCTCTTTATCGTTTCGTAACGTAATGATGCAATTTTATCACATTTTTCATTGAGTAGCTATCCTTTCGTTTTATCACATGTCCATACCACCTGAGTCTACTTTGCTTGCTTTTCTCTTTTATTGGGACGACTTTGAAGGATCTTCTAACATACTCGTTTCACACATGTCTAAGAGCTTCACACCACCTACCTAACGCAGCATTTTCATATGCGCATTCTTGTTACTCATATGTCTTCGAAGCTATACGGCTAAGCTATTCAGCGTTGTTGCATAGTAGGTATGACAACTGTTTTATATGACCGGACTTTTGATTGGAATTTCGGGCTCACGCAACATGCCGGAGAGGAGTTTTCATTTTAACCAGGTCGTTTTAACCTGTGGTTTACGTCTTGTCACCTATTTATTTGGGCTTTGTATTAATTGTAATTAGTTTCTTTTTTACCAATAAATATTACACAGACTTCAGTTAGCTCAGTAGGAGAAATGTAAGCATAATGTGCAAAATCGACCACCGACGACTGAGCCCTTTTCGTAGGCTCGTAGCTAGTGAGTAGCTAGTATTGCGTAGAGGGTAAGAAACTCGCCTTCCAGAGACACGAAAGAATGGATCTTTTCATCTTTAATAAAAAACGTGTGTTGTAAATAGGAATTTCGGTCGGTTTTTCATCATCTGATACGCAGCAAAATACAAAGAAACCTACATTAATTAAATACAATTAATATGGCCAGGGATGAGGAAAAACTTCATATTAAATTTAAGTACGTGGTCTACCAACATAATAACAAAAAAATTGTTTCTTACAGTTTGACTTAATAATAAACAGAGGTGTAATAAACTAGCGTTACAAACTCAATTTTACCCCACCCTACTGTCACGAAGTGACCCCAACACTATGTTACTCTGTACACTGTCCACCGGATGTAAAGCCGAAAAGGATGTACTGGATGCCGCAATTAGGAACACCAGGAACAATCAGTCTCTAATAGGCAACAGGTGCTACCAGCGACAGGCAGAAAAACCAGGATAAAGACTGGGAGCAGGAGAACACAGGAGATATCCTTCATCAGAATCCACACCCGGGTTGCGCACTGTCAGCTTTTACAAAATGAACTTGTGTTCATTTTCAAATTTTCAAAATTTTCCCAATTGTTTCAATTTTTTCCCACTATTCAATTTTAACAAAGCTGGCTGAGCATATATAAGAGGCAACAACCTTTCATGCGCTTTTTTCAGAATTTAAAAATATTTATTAGAACGGCCACAGTCGTATAAAGTTGGTGTCAAATTTATAAATTTGTCAAAATTCGAAGCGAGAAATTTTTTAAATGTGAATTTCAATTTTTTGAATGTAAATTTCAACAAACATATTATACTGTTTACTGTGAGAAACAATTATTTCTTAAGGTATGAGAAAAAATTGTAATTTTATTAATCATTTTAACCATTTTATTAAACACCAATCGATTTTGAGGAGTTATATCTCAGAAAATAATGAACAAAATAGCAACTTATTATACATAAAAAGAAGCGTCTTTTCGAGTACTTCCCGGCTATATTTTCAGAATTTCATTTAACAAAAAAATTGCCGAGATAATTTATTTGATTATAAGCAAAAAAAAAGACGCCAAGCTTAAACAACGACTGTGACCGTTCTAATAAGTATTTTTTAATTCCGAAAAAATGACATGGAAGCTTGTTCCCTCTTATATATGCTCAGCCAGCTTTGTTAAAATCGAATCGTAGGAGAAAATTGAAACAATTTTGAAAATTTTTAATATTTTTCGATTTTTCTGGATTGCAAAATTATTGTGCAAAATCTAATAAACCGATCGAAACGAAATTTACAGGATTGTTTTATGATAGCTTCAAGATTTTCTACCCGTGATATAGAAGTATTAACTACATTTTAAAGTGCCTAAAACAAGAAATTAAAAAAAACACTTTTTTGGGCCGATTTTTTTGGTTTATTGCTATTTTCCAAAACCGCTAATAAATTTTGAATTTCTAACCTATGCCATATCAAGCAGAAAGCGATTCTGCAACTTTTTTCTCTCTTCAGCTTTCTTCTAGATTCAATGCTTAAAAAGTTAGAAGCGAAACAATTCGGAAAAACGCGCCTTTTAATATATTTTTTTTAATTGTTGCAATTCAAAAAATGTTCCCGACCTCTGCGCTTTGGAGGATAAGTCAATCCTTATTCTAGGCATCATTCCCGATGTATTTATGTAAAAGCATTGCGGTTACCTCTTACGTCCTTCTAGAGCAAATTTCTGACAGATGGGCCTTGGACTATAATATCTGTAATATAAATTTTAAAGCGATTACTCAAACTGATTTGTTACCTTTAATTTTTACTATGCCACCCAGTTTTGAAAGTTTCACGATTTGATTGAAAAAAAAACTAAAAATCAATATCAGCAACTCGTATCTTATAAAGTACACGACTTTTTAATGAAATTCTTTCACTGTTGGCACCGGGAGGTCATCCACTTTTGTTTGCGACCCTAATTTTAAAAATACAAAACTGGTTAATTATTCCGAATCCCAATATTTACCAAATCAATCGTAATTAGGCAATTTAACATTAAGTTCTGTATTTTGATATCCGAATGAAATACAGAAAAGGCAATTATAACCGATCATATCCAATTATAACCGATTATGTATATCAATGTCAATTATATGCGAGGTTCACTGTACATAATCAGCACATTATCCCTATTCTATACCCAAGAGGAATTATAAATTGTTTTTATTTGTATTATATGCAATTATATGTCTCATTTGGTTATTATAAATAAATAAAAAGTGCCACTGTACCTGTGCATTAGTTTCATTTCTAAATCAGATTAGAATTTAACTGATTGAATGAAATAAAACTAACTGAAATGACTAATACATTAACGTCCCCATATTTTCGAAAAATATCTTTATTTTGAAATGCCCATAAAATCTATAAATGACGCGAGCACTTCAAATCTTGCGATGTCTATATCGTCTAATAATAATGTCTATGTCGCATATAATATACAGTTTATATTTTTGTATTATTTGTCCCTTGATTAAATTATTTAAAACAATAAAGAGTTCATGCTACCTTGACAAACCTACTTATTACTAAAATTGATGCTAAATTTTGCATTTGATCGTCATAATGTCATTTCTTCAATTTAGTATTTTCAAAAAGTAAAAAATATCCTGCATCAAACTATGAAATCGATACGACTAATTTCTCTGCAGTCAACTGATCACACATATATAGGTACTTATTAGTGAACATTGTTAAGAAAGAACCCTCATTCATTTCAAGATTTTTTGAGACCAATACTAGTATTCTGAAACGTCCCCTAAATTTTTCTTAACTTAAATGGTTTCTTAAGTCCGAATTTGTATTCAGAAACCTTCCTCATCAAAAAGAAATCTTAACTTAAAATAATTCCTAAGTATTTCTTAAAGTAACATAATTCGCCCACTTAATTCCATTCCTGAATCCTCCTCAGTAAAGTTTTATCTTACATTTAAAAATTATTTAAGAAATATTCAAGGAAGCTCGATAGCTACCTTAAATATTTCTTAGCCGAAACATTGAGGTTAGGTCGGTAAAAGTAGAGGTTATTTGTTTTGAAGATGTTTGAAAATGAGAACGACGCTTTCGATGACTATCGGAGAATTGAGCAATTAGAGAAACGCCGCTCTACGAATTGGACGAGTTCGAGTTTAACAAACGCTATCGATTTAGCAAACAGTGTGTGGTTAATGTCATTCTCCCTTTAACAACAGAAATCCAAGAAGTACAAGATCAACGACGGAACGACGAATGCCACTTACTCCTTTAGAACAACTTTCGTCACATCAGGATTGGAGTTGAATTCCACTGTCACCTCCTCCCATTTCCTTTTTACACTGCTGCAGTTACCACATCCGAACCTTTGCATTCAACAATGCTGCAATTCCTTGCCACGAGCTCCTTAAGCAACGCCTTCTCACTGAGGGTAAAATTCATCCTCTTCTCCATTTCAACGTCCTCTAACTTGAAGCGCACGGTTAACAATGAGTAGGAAAAGGCAAAAGGCAGTGGGGCCTTTATACCTACTTTTCTACCCACATCTCTACCCTCTAGAACTGGTACTGTTCTTTTAAATTTACTGAAATGACCATCGCTATCATTTAACTCGTCTTTTTCCCCTATTCTTCTAAAGTGGTCCTTTATGTGTATTTCTCTCTCGTTAATGTGATTTGAACACTACCTGTTTCCTAATACTTTTTACTTTTAAATATCTTTATTAAGCGTCATCTGCAACATGTGTGCATATGTTACAATATCATCTTGTGCTACATCTAATGGTCCTAGCATGCTGGTGAGGGGGAAGGCTGCGGCCCTCTCGATTCCTCCGGTGGTGGTTGTCAATTCTGGTTACGGTCACGGTACACCGCAGAAAACCGTGACTCAGCCATGTGTGTAGGCCCAAGGAGTTGGTCCTGCTCGGGGCTCCTGCTGGGGCCCCTGCTCGGTCCCGGGAACTTTCCTAATACCTCCACCATCTGTCCCTTAAATAACCATATTCCCTTCAATACACGCCCGACGTTTCCCTATTGTTTTCGTCCAATTCCAGGTATACCGTCTCAGGTACACAGTCACAACACTTCTCAATTTTATGATCTTTAGGACTCAACAAATTAACAATTAACCAAATATCCCAAATGTAAACAACGAAAAATAGCGACTTAAAAATTTCTCAGGCCAGATTTCTCTAAGTGACATTTCTGAATACACATCGCTCCTTACCGTTAAGTTAAGAAAAATCTTAACTTAGCCAAGGAAAACCCAATGTCATTTATTGTGGAATCTCGTCCCGAATTCATCCCTAGCCACGATTATCTAAATTCATTTTAACTACGATTATTTTAGCTACCGTTTCTCAGCAGGGTTC
Source organism: Cryptocephalus moraei (assembly GCA_946251905.1). Taxonomy (NCBI): domain Eukaryota; kingdom Metazoa; phylum Arthropoda; class Insecta; order Coleoptera; family Chrysomelidae; genus Cryptocephalus; species Cryptocephalus moraei. Next base: position 8,517,467 of record OX276453.1, read on the forward strand.
TCCATTAAATTAACACTTTCGGGTATTTGAAGACATTCGCAGCTTAAGAGATTTTAAGAATTGCAGCACTGTCACTTAATTGGAAGACTTAATGCGACTTTGTCAGTAGCGGCAAAGGTATTTTCTTAAAAGTTTTCTTTAAATTGCGACAGCATAAAGCTTCATGGTAGGCAAATAACTAGAAGTATCTCAATAAAACATTATCCCATGGCATTCGCGCCCTGAAACGAAATTAATTTAATTTCGCAAAGTCGTTAGGTGCCGTCCCTAGTGAGCCTGTTCCCTTCAAAAAATACCAAGGGAACATTATACAGTGTTGCATCGATCCATTGTGTATAATTCATAATTAATAGCAAAATGTGGTCCGCCTAGAATTACACCCAAGGGACACCATTCTTAGAGTACCATAAAGACCGTTAATAGCTTTTAATCTCACCATTTGAAATTCTCGTTTGAGCCAAATCGCTTCGAAGGGTTTGTAAAATTCATAATCGTTTAGCGCTCGGTTCGGATGATCAATTTTTGTGAATAAATAAATGATAATTAACACTTAACCTGTTAAATAGTAACTGGTACTCCATGAACGTTCTGGCGATTCCTTTAGAGTTTACTGTCATTGTTCGTGTTATAACTTATCGAATTAAATTGCAAAGTTTTTGCCTTGACGTTAATACCTTCTGAATTCTGCAAACCACTTCCATAGTTTTGGTTACACCGGGTTCGATCGTTTTCTATTCGGGCGTGATTCTGGGACTGCTCATGCTTTAATTGGTCTAGTTATTCATTTGAATAGCTTCCATTGCCACGTTAAAAGGGTAACGTCATTAGCATTCAATTAGGAATTGAAAATAGTACACGGGAATTAGCAAAATGGAAGGAGAAAGTCACAGACGCTCCGCTAGGTATTTATTTACACCTAAATTGTAACCGAGGGAGAAACGGACGAATTAATTGTAATTGGGCAATTCGCTATTTTTCAAATTCATGTGGACTTTAATTGAACTGTCGAAGTTTGACGTCCCAAACTGGATTAGAAATAATAATTGGAATAATAATGATTCATGACAATATGCTTATTTTTTTCTGTTAACAAAATATATATTGGTGGAAATATGTTCTCGAAATTAATTCAAAGTGATGGTGTATATGAAACAAATGTAAGAGAATCTGAAAATGACATTTGTGGCTCAGCCGGGATACGAACCCGGATCTCCCAATATCGCGTCAGGTGTTCTGCCAATTGAACTACCGAGACACCTATCAACACGTAAAGAACACGTAAGACACCACATTATTAACGTGAGAGGGATACGGTGTGTTGCGTACAACCAATACGTCCTCCGTATCATCCTGTCAAAAACGTTTAACACGAACATCGAAAATGAAATTGATAGGTGTCTCGGTAGTTCAATTGGCAGAACACCTGACGCGATATTGGGAGATCCGGGTTCGTATCCCGGCTGAGCCGCAAATTTCATTTTCAGATTCTCTTACATTTGTTTCATATACACCATCACTTTGAATTAATTTCGAGAACATATTTCCATCTGTTTCATTTGTATATCAGAGAACACGTAAGACACCACATTATTAACGTGAGAGGGATACGGTGTGTTGCGTACAACCAATACGTCCTCCGTATCATCCTGTCAAAAACGTTTAACACGAACATCGAAAATGAAATTGATAGGTGTCTCGGTAGTTCAATTGGCAGAACACCTGACGCGATATTGGGAGATCCGGGTTCGTATCCCGGCTGAGCCACAAATTTCATTTTCAGATTCTCTTACATTTGTTTCATAAAATATATATTGAGTTTCCGATTTTACGTGAAAAAGCATGGTATTGAATCGTTACTGCGAATCCAGCTAGAAAGCTTCCTGAACATTGTAAAATATTAATGAGTTATTATGGGAAAAACCCGTATATATATGTGCTTCATTGATTTTGAGAAGGCATTTGATCACGTCCAATATTCCAAATTGATTACCGCCTTGCAGAGCATCCAACTAGACGACAAAGACATAAAACTTGTTACCAAACTCTACTGGAACCAAACAGCCATTGTAAACGCAAACAACAGAGAATCCAAACCAAACAATATTGAACGAGGCGTGCGGCAAGGCTGTATACTCTCGCCGAAACTTTTTAACGTTTACTCTGAGAATATATTCAGAGAGGCTCTCAAAGACCAACCAGGAATTGTCATAGGAGGAGCAACAATTAATAATATACGGTACGCCGACGATACTGTGATTCTCGCTGAAAACATCGTCGATCTGCAGGAACCAATCAATAGGGTTGACATAGCATGCAGAAACTGGGGACTATCGATAAACATCAGAAAAACTAAATATATGGTGGTCAGTAAATTAAACCAACAAGAGTTGGACAGAGTACAACGCTTTAAGTACCTTGGATGTTGGATTACTCAACATTTAGATCCATCCTTCGAAATCAGATGTCGAATCGAACAGGCAAGAAACACGTTTCAAAAACTTAAACCTCTGTTATCTAATAACTCATTGAATTTAAAAATTCGTGAAAGGTTTACAAGATGCTATATATGGTCGGTACTTTTATATGGATGCGAAACTTGGACGATGAACGCCAGTATTATTAAATGTGGCTGTACCGAAGGATGCTTAAAATACCATGGACCAGTAAAACTAGAAACGAGGAAGTTCTTCGAAGAATGGGGCATCTACGAATTTTATTAAATACCATAAAGAAACGTAAACTAGAGTATCTGGGACATATAATCAGAGGACCAAGATATGAATCCTTTCGGCTAATTCTCAACGGTAAAATCGAAGGAAAGAAATGGATAGGTTGGAAAAAACTCGCGACAATGGACAGGATTAACAGCAGATCAATTACTACACGTAGCACGAGACCGAGATGAATACAGGAATATTGTCAACATGGCACTCGCCGACGTTTCAACGGACATGGCACCTTAAGAAGAAGAAGAAGAAGGAGATTATGGGAAGTTCTCTAAAACATCCAGGAAACTTTCGAAGGAAAATTTAGTTTTGAGAATTGGTTTCTTATGTACCCGAATATCTTCCTAAAAAAAATTAAAACGAGTGGGCGTGCGAGAGTTCCACTTAAAACTTAGAGAAACTTTGAATTTCATTTGATACTTATTGAATTAGGAGTAATATCTAAAATTCAATGGCGAATTTAACTTTGCGATTCTTTGCGCCGCAGTAAAAATTTCGGAGAGATAAACTTTACGCGCCGCTGAAATCTGGCGAATGTGGTAACATCGCGAGAGTAAACATTTAAATTTCTAAACCATCCCGCAGTGAATAAATTAATGCGTACAACCTTTACATTCGGGGCAGTTTTAAGTTGCCCTAACCAAATTTACGCTTTGTATAACACACAGTTCCTGTAGTCAAATTACAGTGGCGCATTTTCGGAAGATATCGAATGTGCCGGGGGGATATATTGAACAAAATTAGGTCGTTCGATTAAATTTTACCCGCTATATCAATTTGTAAATAATAAACATATTCTACTAAACACATCTCAACTAAATATCTTCCTGAGGAATATCTAAATCAATTAGACCCTACAGCTGAGTTTGCCACACGTAATAGTCGCTTTGATACAAATTAATTAGAAATACAGTCTAGGATTACGTTTTGCGAGTTCAACCTATACACACATCGTACGAAATGGAGGCGTCTTGTGATTTACCTACTTAGAGTGTTTCCGGTGTATTAAGATGCAAATAAATACTTTTACAGAAAAATAGCTAATCTTGTAATTAGGTTAAACGTAATACGTGTGGGTGTTCCTGAGACATTGTAACTAAATTACTCAGTTGATTGGCAACAACTAATGGGAGACGCACACAGGAGATTAATCTAAGTCTGAGTGGCAGCAAGAAGATTAAAACTTAAAAGAATATTGCACACACAAACAATAAAGACACACGGCTACTGTACCCTTCCAACAAATGGATCGAAAGTTAGCAAAATGAACCAACTACATCGTATACTCCAACTTTTTTCTAGTGAAACGTTTCAATTATATCAACGATTATATTCTAATCATCATCAGTCACTCCACAATAAGAAGAATTAGGTATACAGATAGTTTTATACACATATATACATGAAATACGAAATCCCTTCAATAAAAACCACCCTCCATGGCTAACCTGACATTGGGAAACATTCTACAGTTTATGGGCAAATATAGCAGGCACATTTGCATGAAAATTGAAAGAAGAGAAATTACTCCTATTTTGAGGGAGAAATATGACAAAGCTTTTTCCGTCTTAATGATTGGGAGTCAATTCACCCTTATTGCTTAAATGAATGTTTCCCATTTCCGTTCACACTTTTCTCAGTGTATGTCTAGCAATGCGTGGCTGATACATCTGTGGCTAACTTCACAGCCGTTAAATTCGTTTTAATTTTTGTATAATTTTTTAATATAATAATAACGATTTTTATATAAATTTTGAATTTTTTGACGTTGAAATTCGAAATGCTTTTTTTCGCACTGACATCACAACTTAAGTGAATAAATTGTACAATATAAATCAAATAAAAAAAATAACGATTTCATATTCCACTGCTTCGGACTTTTCGGAAACAATGAAATCGTATCGGTTACAATTTAATCATCGTCGCTTATCAGCACAATTACGTTATGAGATATCTCAAAATCTTTCATTACATATTCAAAAGGTCATGCTGGCTATGCTTCTTGTTCAAAGTGCGATATTAAAGGTGATTTTGTGGCTAACAGGGTGTGCTTTCAACATGCAACTTTTAATTTGCGAACTGACGAAGATTTCAGATCAAAAATCCAAGAAACTCATCATAATGGCACATCAATTTTAGAAAATATACCTGGTATTAATATGATCAACAGTTTTCCATTAGATTATGTGCACTTGGTGTGTTTTGGTGTAGTGAAGAAAATATTACTCTTATGGTGTTGTGGTAAACCATCAAGAAAGTTAGCTTTTCATAATATTCATTCAATATCCGAACGTTTATTAAACATTTCCAAAAATATACCACTAGAATTTAGTAGAAAATCGAGAAGCTTAAATGAAGTAAAAAGATGGAAAGCCACTGAATTTAGACAGTTTTTATTATACACTGGTCCTGTAGTTCTAAAAGGCCAATTATGTCATGACAGGTACTTAAATTTTCTTTCACTACATGTTGCGATAACCATTCCATCCACTGAAAAATATTTCAGTTTAATAGACTATGCTTCAGAGCTTCTGAACTAAGTATTTTGTTAATACCTTTAAAGTGCTATATGGAGCAGAACACATGTCTCATAATGTACATAATTTATTTCACATTACAGCTGATGTGAAAAAATTTGGTCCCCTTAATACATTTAGTTGTTTTCCCTTCGAAAATTATTTGCAGTCAATTTTAAAAAAAGTGCGAAAATATGATAAGCCACTAGCTCAAATTGTAAAGCGGTACAGCGAACTTGTTGTCCAAGAAAATGTACAATTAAATAATTCCAATTCATCAAAAAATTATGTTTCATTTGAATGTGAACATAATTCTGGTTTCATTAGAAATATTAGTAATGCCGATGTTTTAAATCAATTTAAAAAAGCCCACTTTTTAAACTTTACATTTCAAATTAAAGAACCCGACAACTGTTGTACTCTGTCCAATGGAAGTATTATTTTAATTGAAAATTTTATTGAAACAAATGAGAAGAAATATAAGGTATTGACTAGAAAATTTATGACTGTAAAAGATTTCTATGTAAAACCTTGCACATCTTCAAGTATCAAAATTTATTCTGTCTCTACACTTGGGTCACCCGAATTGTATGAGACAGATGAAATTTGTTATAAAAATGTCAAAATTTCAGATAAAAATGACGAATTTATTGTGTTCACTTTATTACATTCACAATAATGGTGTATTATTTATGTAATTATAGTACCTATGCAGTTGTTTAATTATTTGTTTTAGTTTGAATAATTATTATGTAAATTAAAAAAATTGTTTACTTAAATGTCCCTTCATCAATAATTTAGCAAATCGAACAGCATTTTAGAATCAAATTTCGTTGTACCTTTTTGTATCGTTTGTATCTTTTATACAGAGGAATGGTTTAGACATTAGAAGACCCTACAACGTGAAACTGCATTAAAATATTGTTGAAGTCGCCATGAGTACTCTCTAACTGTAATACTTAGTTATATTTCTTCAAAACATTACTATAATAGCGCTTGTGAAATAAATCTCTTTTTTTTTCAGAATCTGCAGAAAAATGTGGCATATCTGCCACACGCAAAAATGTGGAACAAGCGATTCAGAATTTCGTCAAACGAAGTAAGGAACGGCGCATGGCAAATCAAAATAAACATTTTTAATGGGGAAAAAATGTTTATTTAATAGAAATGTATATGAGTGCCTGTCTATGTATTTTTTATAAAACGCTTGCTTCTTGAGATAATATATTGTGTTTCTGTAATAATTGTGTTTTAATTATAACTACACCCACAGGTCAGTTTATACATCTTACGGATGTTGTTTTCGTACGTCTGTGGGACGTCCTTTCCGTACGTCTGTGGACGTCCTTTCCGTACATCCTGGGGACGTATGATTTAGTAACATCGTATGTCCCAGGGACGTCCTGAGGACAGTTTTGGACCAACGATGGACGTCCTTGGTCCGTAACAAAGTCCGAAGTGGGACGTCCTCAGTATGTCTTCGGTACGCACTTGTGCTATCTGGGATTTATCTCTCGCTCGGAACCGTAATTACCGTCAGTCTAACGTACTGTACGGTCGAGGAGCGACGTGCTAGTCTCCGCTTATGCAAATGTGCGAGTTTCGTGAGTTACCGTGCTTGTTATGTGTTAGCGTCGTGACGCCTCGTCCTTGGACTTCCCATTGGTTTGAAATTATAATCTTGGTCAGTAAATTGCCCACTTCAAAAGGACTTGTTTATTATTTTTAACAAACAGATAATAACAAGTCATTGCTTCATTTATTGGAAATTAATATAACACACTTAACAAAAATCTTAAATGAGTGTGCTTTTGTGAATCAGCACTCGCAAGTTTTTCAGATTGTTCTGAATTTTCGCTTTACTATTAGAAACCGTCATATTTGCTGCTTCTAATTTACAGTATACATGTTTTTTTCTTAGTAAAAACGTTTACTTCTTAGGAACAAAATTAATTACATATACTTGTGAACAATAAGGTAAAATTAAAAGTTTAACCAAAAATTGTATTCCATGACAGATCTTTCAAACGTTCGATAATAATTATACGGATAGTTAAAATGTGTACTTAGATGTACTTACGTACATAACGAATTGGGGGTAATAAGATGATTAAAATTCGACATACCGATAATCTAACGGAAACGTAACCGTGTATTTGTTATCTGATTATATAACCCTGAGCAGTTTAGAAAAACTTGTTTGTATTAGTTTTAAAGTATATTATATTCATGTATAATCAATAAGTTACAGATCATTTCCTTATTTTGGGTTAAGCACATTTTTTTATATTTTTTATGCTAATATTGCATTTTCTATATTCAAAAATAGGGATTTTTTCACAATTTTTGGTCCAGCGAGTTATGTCTTTCGACATTCAAAAGACCTTTTTAAAAATTATTTTAAAACTTTAATTACACTTTAAATTAGGTAAAATACAATATAAATGAAATGATAACAGAGATGTTACGCGCCCGACGTCTGATGATCTAATCCTGTAGTCCGGTTGCGGAGATTCTTATTTATAGTTTCTCTAGGTGCTGATCTAAGGGATCCTATTCTTCTAAATGGGGCCTTTGTTTGGGGCTGACATTACTAGCGATTTAAACAGGGGTGACATGATTGTTTTTTAATTTTGAGCAATATTTATAACTGTCATGTGTCATGGATCTGTGAAATAATATCTTATGTCATCATAGTCATTATTACATAACATGCTTCAAATGTTAATGTGGAGGAATAATAACAAATTTTAAAAGGCGCCCAAAAATCAAACCTGGAAATTTCTGAAATACAGATCTGTTCGTATTTTTAGAAATCTTAAAAAACTTCGCGATTACATGGAATCCTGAATCATTGCATACTTAGAGACTGCGTCTCCAATAGGTCCCGAATAATTTAAAAAACCCGAATTTTTCTTTCCGAGGGGTGGAAAGTATTTTTGTTAGTGTTATTCTGAGGTACCTTTCGAGTATATAGTTAGAAATTTTGAACTCTGCGCGCTTCTATCTTATGACCTCAAGTGACAAGAAAAAAATTTAAAAATTCCACGTTTCGCTATCCGACGGAATAAAAATGAGGGATAAATTTTATTTTTGATCTTTGAGTAGAACACATTAAACAAAATTTTTGTAGTGCATTGCTAAATAGTCATGTACGCGTCATAACTGCTGTAAATTGTTTCAAGGACTATAATGACATTGTAAATTGCCGCTTTAATCCGACGACTACAACTTATTAAATACATATCGACATCTTCCAACCTACTTCACTAAATGAGCTGAAACTCACTAAACTTCCAATGGACACCTAATTAAAAATCCTAGTAATTTTTACCAATATCTGAGTTTCAATAAAAAAATATGAATTTTTGAATATCAAAATCGTGGCAATATGCTATTAAACCCGTTCAATTTTGTCATTTTTCTTTCACGTAAAGCGTTACAGCTTAAAACTTCCTTATAAAATGTGCCAAACGTCATTAAACGTCTTGAAAATGGTTTAATAAACAACAGTTAGAAAGTTTTACACTTAATTTAAATTGAATATTTTTTATGGATTTGTTAAATAATTGCAAATAGCCACTTTATCAATTGCTGCCAGGTTATTAACTGAACACTTCGAAATTCAAAACTGGTCCACCAAAAGAGCTGACACTCACTAAATTGCGAAAGAACAATTCAATGCATAATTCTAGTATTTTTTTCCAATATCTGAGTTTCACTAAACATACTGTAATGCGAAAAGTAAACAGCGCGAGACGTGTTTACTCATATCAGACCTGAGCGGCTACTTCAAAAGGAATTGCCGCGACGCTTAATTGAATTCTATAAAAAAAGGACAGCTCCATGAATACTCCGGGATTATTATTTAAGGAAAGTGATTTATGACACTCTGGAGCTTTCTACATAATAAAAGATATTTTGAGTAATTACACGAATACGCGAGAAGGTTCCCGACTACAATTGAAATTGAGATGTATATATAAGCGGGCTTGTGGTCGAATTAGGATTATTATTAGAAGGAAGCCGCGAAAGTAAATAGCCAAATAGCGAGAGCGTTTGAAGTGAAATAAATTAACGATTAAGAAGTGTGATATAAATTAATTAGTTAAGTTAGTTTAGTAATAGTGTAAATAAATTAAGTAGTGTCTAGTATTAGTATTAGTGTAAATAAATTAGTAAAATAAACGTTACAATATTATCAATCTTTGGAAGTAGGATTCGCAGCTAATTGCAACTACACTTGTTCAATTGCGTCGTATTTTTAAAATTAAATTCGCTGAAATCATTAGAGATAAACAAATTTTCGAAGACCGATCTTTTACTCAACTGCCATTTAGAATACAATAACTCACCATTGTTCAATTTATTATAGTTAGGAAAACTCAGAACTCACGCACCATTCTTACAAACTACCTTTTGGTTCCTGTAAAATAAAAAGGGTGTCCTGTAAAAGAAATCACTGAGCACAGAAAAACGCTCAACCCTCTTGGCTTTAATGAAATCCAATTTCTTCAAGGATTTCATGAGGATGTTGCCAGATTTTCCATTGGGGTTCCCTTGGCTGGTAATGTTTTCCATCAACGGTAACTATCCAAAATAGTTCAGCTTTTGCCAGCAATGCAAAGGATTTCCAAAACAGAATATTGTATTCTGGTGGTGAATATAAGTATTTGTAATTCGGACTTTCATATGTAAAAGCCACTATATGTTAGTATGTGTTTGTGATTAGGAAACCTTTTTTTTTTTTTTTTTTTTTTTTTTTTTTTTTTTTTTAACAGGGAAAACTCGTTTATGGAGGACTGATGAGATGGATATTCCCATTTATTGAGATTAAATAATCAATCAGAAATGATAGTATCCACCGCATCAGACACTGTGGGGGTCCGTTCGGTTACCCACTAAAAAACCCTGTCTTCCGACATTACTATGTGTCTTTGGCTAGTTCTCGCAGAGAACATAATCTTCAAAGACACATAGTATTAAGTATTTAAAATTTAGTATTAAAATATTTCAAATTGCAAAAAGGACACGTCAGGATTTGGTTTGAAAAATGGAGTAGTATTTGTTACATTTTTTAGGAAAAGGAATGTGTATGGAAAAAAAATGTGTTTTATATAAGAACAATTATAATTAATGGTAGTATAATAGATATGTTCTTCTATACACAATATTACTATTATGGATAAAAGATAATACCTACTATTTACAATGTTATACATAATCTAATAGATTTTTTTTTTCTTTTTTTTTTAATTATTCGCATTTTGCCTTGAACGTTCCTCACTTTCTTTTTGGGACATGATATCGCAAATACAATAATATATAGCGTTATAATTTTTATTTGAAAGTAACATGAGATTAATTATATTATCAACGGTGATTGAGATTTTTAAATATATATTTAATTCCAAAATCTCTCCTGTCCACTTCCAACAATTAAAAACCGTATGCTCGGCGTCATCTATTTCCCCGCAATATATACAGAGATTCGTAGTAGATTTTTGGATTTTGTGGGTAAATGTAGCAAAAGATCCGTGTCCTGTTAAAAATTGTGTAAAAAAATAACTTGTTTTTCTAAATTTAGAGTTAAGCCAAGGTTCAATTTTGGGTATTAATCTTTTTGTCCATTGTGCTTTAGTTGTATTATTTGTCCAGATGGTTTGCCAAGAATTTATTTTATTACGTTTTATTATATTTTTATTATGACCGAGAAAATTTTGGGTTCTTTCATGAATTTGGAGTTGTATTGGAGGAAAACCACAGATAATTTCTAATGCAGGTAATGAAACTGTTCTATAACTACTAGCTACTCTAATCAAACACTTTCTAATAGTAGAATTTATCATATTAATGTATTTTGCAAATCTAATGCCTTCCTCCCAAACGGGAGAAGCATACAGAATAATTGATGAAATAGAGTATACGTAGAGTATACGTTTTCTATCGAGAGGGCCATCAATGTTTGGCATAAGTCTTCCGAGCTCAGTCAGTTTATTTTCAGCTCTTTTACAGGCGTTTTTAATGTGGTTTTTAAAGTTTAATCTTTCATCTAGTATGACACCAAGATATTTAATAGATTTTGATAATTTTATTTCTTTGTTATGGATTTTGAAGTTAATTAAATTTTTAAATTTTGTGCCTTTGAATAGAATAGCTTCTGTTTTTTCAGGTGCTATGTTTAGTTCTATTTTTTCTAGTTCATTAGAAATTTTTTGAAGTGTTTTATTTGCAAGATATGTTAATGACCAAGGCGTATTACTTTTAATAAGTACAGCTAGATCATCGGCGAAAGCAAATAATTGAACATTTTTATCAACTTTTAAATTTAGAATGGTATCAAATAAGATATTCCACAGGGTTGGGCCTAAAACTGAACCCTGTGGAACACCGGTATATATATCAAAATTAATTTTACCAAAACTAGAAATTTTTCGGTTCGAAAAATAATCTTCAATAATATTGATTAAGTATGTTGGTATATTTTTTTGTTTCATATTTTTAATTATAAATTTCCATGAAGCTGTATTGAAGGCATTTTTAACATCAAGGGTAATTAATGAACAAAATTTGTGTTTACAATTTCTGATATGGTTTTTAAGTTTTAACATGGCAGTGACAGTAGAACATTTTTTCCTAAAACCAAACTGAAATTTTGATACAAGGTTATTATCTTCTAAAAATTTATTTAGTCGTTCGTTTATAATTTTCTCATAAAATTTACTGACTGAGCTCAGAAGACATATGGGTCTGTAAGCAGACGAACTGTTAACATCGATTTTACCCTTCGATATTAAATGTAAATTAGCAATTTTCCACTGTTGTGGAATAGTTTGAGTTAATAAAATTTTGTTACCTAAATGTAGAAAGGGTTCTGGACACGATTTATATGCCAGGAGAACTGCCTCAATTGGAATGTGGTCTGGGCCTGGAGCTTTATTTATTTTAAATTTAGGAATTATTTTATTAATTTCATCTATAGTAAGTAGTGGAATATCACCAAGATATTTGTCGTTACGTATCCAGTTTTGGTTTATTGGAGGAAAGAGATCACGTGCGATTTTTATTTTTTGTGAAGTTGGTAGACTAAAAATTTTGAAATTTTTTGTGTATTTAGTAATAATTTTGAAGGCATCTCCCCAAATATTTTTATTTAATTGTGTGCAGAGATTTTTCCAATGGTTACGTTTACTACAACTAATTGATTTTTTTAAATCTTTAATGGAATTTTTATAACTAGTTTGAATAAAAGAGATATCTTGATTTTTACTATGTAATTTAGATAAATGCCTTTTTAGTCTGCCAGATTTTCTACGTAGTTGTTCAATTTCAGGATTCCACCAATGAGGTTGTTTTTGATAATGACTAAAATTTGTTGTAGTATTACTTTTACAGCATTTAATAAGAGAATCATATAAATTAATTTCATGTGTATTAGTGTTATTACAGATTAATTTAAAATCATTAATAAAACCTTGAATATTAATAATGTTTGTTTTATATATGTTTATGTTGTCATAGGATTTGTCGGAGATTTCAAAACTTATCGGGTTATGTCCTGTAATAAAATCTGATCGTGTAATTTTCCAATTAACTAAAGATTTTGCCATACCAGAAGTTCCTAAAGTTAAGTCGATAAATGATTTTTTATTTTTAATTTCAAATGTCGGAATTTTGCTGTTATTGTTAAAAATTATTAAATTTAGTTCGGAAATCCACTTTTCTAAATGGAGACCTCGTTTATCGTTTATTGGGGAGTACCACATATGAGATTTTGAATTGAAGTCACCAAGTATTAAAAAATTTTTATTTCTGTTATTTTTAATAATATTGAAAATTTTGTCTATTTTTAAACTATATTCCGGAAATTTGATTTTTGGAGAAAAATAACACATTATGGCAGAAAAAGTTTCTAGTTCGAGAATTACGAAAGATTCATCTCTTGTGATATTCCATACTTGTAAATTTTTACTTATAATTTTGATTCCAACGTCTAAATTGAGGTCAGTTATTAATTTTTCTTTAATTGCGATTTTTTTATTAGGTTCTGAAATAAAAACTATATCAAATTTATTTTTGAAAATTTCATTCTTTAAAAGATCGTGACATTTACGTTCTCTTCCTACATTAATTTGGGATATAATCATGAAAGCGAAAAAATGGGAATTACGATAATAAATTTTGAGTTGTAATTTTTAATTCTCTATATTTAGGACAAGACATATTATCGTAACGATGTCCTTCAACTTTACAAGTTAAACATTTACTAGAATTTTTACAATTTTTTGAAATATGGTTTTCTTCACCACAATTTGTACAAATAATCTCGACCTTTTTGTTTTTACAATTTAATTTATCATGTCCAAACTGCATACAGTTATAACATCTAATTGGTATAAACTTTTCTTTAATTCTCACTAAATTCCATACAAACTTAATCTTTTTCTCGTTTAGTAATTGTTTGGCCTGAGCATTTTCCATTTTTAGTTTGACCGATTGACGACCTTTATCATTTTTATTAAGATATAGATCTGTGTAACAGTCTTTGTTGACGATTTTGTTAAGTTCATTTATTACAGAATTTTGTGTCCAAGTTATATCTAAATCTAAGAGGTAAATGGTTTTATAGTTTTTAACTGAAATAATTTGATTATTTTTTAAATTGTCTGAAATTTTGTTTTTGAATGTATTTCTATTCTCTATATCACCTTTAAATTTAATAATTAGATCGTCTTCTTTATTTTTACTCAAATTTTTAACTTGAATACCTAAGGTACTGGGATCTTCTATATCTTTTTTCAAATTTTTTACGATTTCGGCAAAAGAATTATTGTTGTTTTTGATAATTATAGTCTCGCTATTGGATTGATTTACGGTTGGCGATTCAAGGGATGGAAAGTAAAGAATAATGTTAAGATTGCGAAAGATGTATTCGCTAATTTTTCGAATTATATTATGTTTATAGATATTTTGTAAGATGGTAAATTCCAGGAATCTCCAGGTAGAATCAATATTTTCAGTCGTCATAATGGAAGACAGAAGATTAACAAATAGATCGAATAAATTTTCTTTTGTAGTCTCTTTCGAAATGATACATATGTAATTTGTTTTAGTATAAGAATTGATGACACCAGCATTTGAATTAATTTCAAATTTATTTGTAAATTTATGAATTGTATTAGTATCGAAAGATGAAGGGTTAAAATTAAATGTTTCTTGTAAATAGATAAATTTTTTATTATTAGCGTGATTTTGATCTTTGTTTATGATAGTGATGTATGACATATTTAGTGGTCGTTTAGAAGTTAAATTTGTAGTACTTTTAATATAAAATTTGTTATCCCATTCCAAATTAGCAATATTTGAAAATAAGTTAAAATTGGTAGAGCTATTGTTAAAAACACTTGAGATTAAATTTGATTGAGGATTGGATTTTAATGGAGTTAAAGGAAAGTCAGTTTGAGTTGAAGAGTCATTGGTTTTAATTGTTTTCAGTAGTAAGAAGTTATTAATTTGATGTTCGTTTTTTTTGAAAATTACAGATAAATCGTTAATGCCTTTTTTCACGTCACTTTTAACAGTTGTATGTTTAGAAATTAATTCGCCTAATTTATTAACTATATTACGAGATTCTTCTAAGAGTATTTTAATATTTGAATATTGAGTGAATTTTTGAACTTCGTCTTCATCACTGTTTGATAATAAAGTAGTTTCGAAGTCCATTTTGAAAAAAGTAATTGACTTACTGTTGTTGCTGGTCTTTTTCGAGGTTGAAAAAAAAGTATATAATTTTGCACTACACTTGTTCAGAAGACCTTCACGATTGGAGAATTTCACTGGTCCTTGTGTGTTCTTTGCAGCACGGCGATCCTCCACAGGTCTCGGGAATCCCTCGAACGACTCCGCGCTCGCTAGAAGCGAGGCAGGAGGAGTTCACGGCCTCGAACGCGAATGACAGCCGGTGTCAAAAGGCCCTCACTCCAGAAATTTCGCTTTTTCTTGATGTCTTCTCGTTATCTTCAATGTTGGTTGTCTCAGGAAGCACTCAGGAACCACTGGATAGTAGATTCAGCACTCACAAATCGATATATACGTAAAAAATTGCTATTTTTAGAGAGCTAATCACAAATGACGTTGAGCGTACAATGTACCGGGTGACCTCCGTGATTAGGAAACCTAAGTTAGAAAAAAACACAAATGGGGTAAAATGAAAATAAACAAATATAAAAAAGATAAATAAAAAGAGAGTAAAAAGAAAATGGAACAAAAAAGAGAACAAATAAAAAAAACTAAAGACTAATGAATTAATAAACAAACAAAAAACATGCCTAAAAACCTAAGAAAAATATCACCCCAAAGAAAAACAAATATAATTTACAATATAATACCGATAAAGCATTCTTAAAGTTATTAAAAATTAATACCCAATAAGAACCTCATCATTCGGGTTTGACAGTTGTAATACATATATTTGGGATGGTCAATCAGCTTTCCCATAATGAAGATTCATAGGAGGTTTAATATCCGGCTTAATATCAAAACCAAGCGCATGCTGCTCGAAGAACATCATATCCTATTCTCGCGAAGGGCGAAAGTCGATATACGGAGCTTTTCCATTGAAACGCCTCTCATCAAATCAACAAGAGCAAAAGAAAAACCAATAGTAGCTCGTTAGTATGACAGAGAAGGAAGTTTTGCGACGTTGCCGGCCGCAGTCCAAGTCCAGGCACCTAACGCGTATCGCTTACGCTTTCGGTCTCGGGTCGTCTCGGATCGGATTTTAGTAACTCTCATATCATAATTGCCGTCCAGTCGAGTGTGCGGAGCGGATGACTGATATTTCGCGAGGAAACAACGTCGCAAAAGTTCTTTCTCTGTTTAGCCAACGAGAAATAGATGGCCTTTCTTTCGCTCTTATGTTTATACCATACTGCGACTCTGTAGAATAGGTCTGTATATTGTTGGCAGTTAATATAATTTTAACTAAGAACTTTTCTGATTGATCATTTCTCGAGGTTTTATGTATATACAGACCGTTTCTAAAGAGTCGCAGTATAGGATAAGTACGAGAGCGAAGGAAAGGCCATATATTTCTCGCAAGTTAAACAGAGAAAGACCTTTTACGATGTTGCTAGCTCGCGAAACATTACAGTCATCCTGTACCGGCACACTGTACCGCACACATCCGAGAGTGTGAAGCGATACACGCGTTGACTTGGACTGCATGCTTGGCCGGCAACGTTGCAACACTTCTCTCTCTGTCACGCTAACGAACTACTGCTGGTTTCTCTTTTGCTCTTGTTGGTTTCCCACCAAGCGTTTCGATAGAAAAGCTCCGTATATATATGGTACGTTTCACGCCAAATTTAGTTTTTTTTTTAGATTTGGCCCAAAATCAACCAAAACGGTCCTTTTGGTCCCTCGAAACTCCCCCTAAATTTTTAGGGCCCCAAGTGAAATAAAACTCAAGTGATGGACAATTGAAAATGAAAAATTTTCAGGTTCGGCTCCAAAACCAAAAATTTTCAACCATCGATAACTTGTATAAATACCCATTTTTATGAACAAAAGTTGTTTGCAATGCTTTAAACTTTTGGAAACTGCTAAAAAACAGTTCATTCGACATGGTTCACTATTGACGAATCTTGGCGCCATTAGTCGTCAGGCCGCCAGAAAAAAACATCATCAGTTTCCTGACCAAAAAAATCAGGAAAGTAGCTGGATTCGATACAAAACTTTTGAGCCAAAACATAAGTTAGCCAGACCTAAGGGCTCCGAGAAAAAAAAATGGTTTTCAGGTTCAGCTTCAAAACCAAAAATTTTCAACCATTTATAACTTGTAAAAACAGCCATTTTTATGAAAAAAGTTTCAAACAAGAGTTGTTTGAAATACTTTAAACTTTTGAAAACTGCTTAAAAAAGTTCATCCAGCACGGTTCACTTTTGACGGGTCTGGGCGCCATTATTCGTCAGGCCGCCCATTAAAAATAAATTCAGCGTTCCTGACCAAAAAAATCAGGAGCGTAGCTGGATCCGATACAAAACGTTTAAGCCCAAACAAAAGTTAGCCATACTAAAGGGCTCCGAGAAAAAAAAAAGGTAAAATCCGGCAAAAATCCCTTGATATCAAAAAAATTACATTGAGCCCCCAGAAATCCACTGTTTGCCAGTCAATATCAAACCATGAGCGACATTTTTTCTAGAAGTTGACTGGGAATTAATATCACTAAGGTTGGCATGCTATTTTCATATAATTAGAGCATTTTCCAAGTCCCCGGCGGCTCAAAATCTCAAAATTCCTCAAAATTGAATGTTTAGCCCAGACGACTTCGCTTGACACATATTTTTTATCCAAGAAGCGACTCTCACCCAAATTGTTGCTCTTGTTGATGTTTTTGAAGGTCCACAACGGTTGATAACAACGCTGAAGCAACCTTTCACAAGAATTGTTCTGGAAATTTGAATTTTCAACACAAATCTTCAAATTCGACTTTTTGCACATTCAAATTCAAATTTGGGATCAGCCCTTAGGTCTGGCGAACTTCTGTGTGGACTCAAAAGTTTTGTATCGGATCCATCTACGTTACTGATTTTTTTGGTCAGGAACGCTGAATATTTTTTTTTTGGCCGCCTGACGAATAATGGCGCCCAGACCCGTCAACAGTGAACCGTGCTGGATGAACTTTTTTTTAGCAGTCTCCAAAAGTTTAAAGCATTTCAAACAACTTTTGTTTGAACCTATTTTTATAAAAATGGGTATTTTTACAAGTTATGGATTTTTGAAAATTTTTGGTTTTGGAGCCGAACCTGGAAACCCTTATTTTTTTTCGGAGCCCTTAGGTCTGGCTAACTTATGTTTGGGCTCAAAAGTTTTGTATCGAATCCAGTTACGCTCCTGATTTTTTTGGTCAGGAAAGCTGATAATGTTTTTTTTGGCGGCCTGACGACTAATGGCCAAGACTCGTCAATAGTGGATGAACTTTTTTTTAGCAGTTTCCAAAAATTTAAAGCATTGCAAACAACTTTTGTTTAAAACTTTTTTCATAAAAATGGGTATTTCTACAGTTATGGATGGTTGAAAATTTTTGGTTTTGGAGCCGATCCTGAAAATTTCAATTTTCAATTGTCCATAAATTGAGGTCTATTCCACTTGGGGCCCTAAAAATTTAGGAGGAGTTTCGGGGGCCCAAAAGGACCTATTTGGTTGATTTTGGGCCAAATCTAAAATAAGAATCTAAATTCGGCGTGGAACGTACCATTATATATATATATATATATATATATATATATAGAACTTTGTATTCACGGCTGAATTAGTTAATAAACTAAATCTTAACGGGGATGCAGCCTTATCTTGGGACTTTTTTAAAAGAACACTCTTATTTCTTTAATACAGGAGCTTTCGACAATGTTTATTGTCTTTATCAACTGCAACTGTGAACATGGTATGTTTGTTAAAAGTAATTATACAAAGATGAAAATTATATACTTACAGAAAACGAGATTGCTGTTAAAACTATATAACACATCAGATCTAGGAAAAAATTCAATATTGGAGTGGAAGAGGCAGGTTGAATTTGTTCAGAGACGTTACAAAGATATTTCAAAATTATTTGACAAAACCCATGGAAACAAATAATTGATAATTGATACAGGAACAAAGAGAACCTTTCACTTTAATGCTATGAGTTCAGTGATGTTTGATTTTATAGAATTGCTACTCATGGGTGCCAAACCATGGAGCGTAAGAATTGTTATTGTTAAGAATTGAGACAGAACAGGAATTAATAATTACGCTCCATGGTTTGGCACCCATGAGTAGCAATTCTATAAAATCAAACATCACTGAACTCATAGCATTAAAGTGAAAGGTTCTCTTTGTTCCTGTATCAATTATCAATTATTTGTTTCCATGGGTTTTGTCAAATAATTTTGAAATATCTTTGTAACGTCTCTGAACAAATTCAACCTGCCTCTTCCACTCCAATATTGAATTTTTTCCTAGATCTGATGTGTTATATAGTTTTAACAGCAATCTCGTTTTCTGTAAGTATATAATTTTCATCTTTGTATAATAATTTTTAACAAACATACCATGTTCACAGTTGCAGTTGATAAAGACAATAAACATTGTCGAAAGCTCCTGTATTAAAGAAATAAGAGTGTTCTTTTAAAAAAGTCCCAAGATAAGGCTGCATCCCCGTTAAGATTTAGTTTATATATATATATATATATATATATATATATATATGGTACGTTCCACGCCGAATTGGGATTTTTTTTTAGATGTAGCTCAAAATGAAGGAAAACGGTCCTTTTGGGCCCCCAAAACTCCCCCTAATTTTTTAGGGCCCCAAGTGGAATAGATCTCAAGTTATGAACAACTGAAAACTGAAATTTTCAGGTTCGGCTCCAAAACCAAAAATTTTGAAGCATTCATAACTTGTAAAAATACCCGTTTTTGTAAAAAAAAGTTTCAAACAAAAGTTGTTTGTAATGCTTTAAACTTTTGGAAACTGCTAAAAAAAAATTCATCCGACATGGTTTACTGTTGACGGGTATGGGCCCCATTAGTCGTCATGCTGCCAGAAAAAAAAGTCATCAGCGTTTCCGACCAAAAAAATCAGGAGAGCAGCTGGATTCGATTTAAAACTTTTGAGCCACGACAGAAGTTAGCCAGACCCAAGGGCTTCAAGAAAAAAAAAATGGTTTTTAGGTTCGGCTCCAAAACCTAAAATTTTCAACCATCCACAACTTGTAAAAATACTCATTATTATGAAAACAGCTTTAAACAAAAGTTGTTTGAAATGCTTTAAACTTTTGGAAACTGCTTAAAAAAGTTTATCCAGCACGGTTCACTGTTGACGGGTCTGGGCGCCATCATTCGTCAGGCCGCAAAAAAAAAACATATTCAGCGTTCTTGACCAAAAAAATCAGGAGCGTAGCTCGATCCGATACAAAACTTTTGAGCCCAAACAGAAGTTCGCCGGACCTAAGGGCTGGTCCCAAATTTGAAAATTTATGTTGCAAATTCAAATTTCCGGTATAATTCTTGCGGAAGGTTGCTTCAGCGTTGTTTTCAACCGTTGCGGACCTTCAAAAACATTAACAAAAGCAGCAATCAACAATTTGGGTGAGAGAAGGTTCTTGGATAAAAAATGTGCGTCATGCGAAGTCGTCTGTGTTCAAAATTCTAGTATTTTGAGGAATTTTGAGTTTTTGAGCCGCCGGAGACTTGGGAAATGCTCTCCTTATATGAAAATAGCATGCCAACCTTAGACATTGATCCCCAGTCAACTCCAAGGAAACATGTCGCTCATGGTTTGATATTGACTAGCAAACAATGGATTTCTGGAAGCTCTGAAATTTTTTTGTTATCAAGGGATTTTTGCCGGAACTTTAAATCTTTTTTCTGAGCCTTTAGGACGGGTAAGTCGAGAATTTTCTCTTGTACATTTGTTCCGTTGTTAATTTCACTGCTATATATATATTGCAGAGTTACTTTTTTCGGAGTTGTATCTCATTTTATCATTTTATCCAGTAGAACGTTTTTAAAGTACACTAATGGTGCAATTAATTTGCAAAATATTGTTCCTCCCCCTATAACTAATTTTTACATAACTCATCTTTTTTGATATTTTGCACCGTTTTGCTATTGAGGGTTATTTGAGTAACAGTTCCCTGGCATATACTGCTCAATGATCCAAAGCAATAATAATTATTACGTAAACCCTGTTTGATTTTTGTAATGATATTAAAAAACGAAATACATATAAGAATAGGTATTCATAGGTATTTTCAAA
The DNA here is from genome assembly GCA_946251905.1 of Cryptocephalus moraei. Classification (NCBI taxonomy): domain Eukaryota; kingdom Metazoa; phylum Arthropoda; class Insecta; order Coleoptera; family Chrysomelidae; genus Cryptocephalus; species Cryptocephalus moraei. Next base: position 8,538,512 of record OX276453.1, read on the forward strand.
TTATTTCATTTGGGTATTTTCATTTCTTTTATTGGTGCTCGAGCTAGGACCTTTCTGCAAAAATATATTTTAGAATTCAAATATCTGGAGCAAGCGCTAATTCTACAAGTAATAACCCTCTTCACCCTCTCCTAGGACTAAAACAGCAAAAGAGCGTTATATTACTGTAAATGAAAAATAGTTTTGTAGTTATAACCCCTAAAAATGATAAGGCACCCCTGTTGTTATTTTCCTGATGAAAATTACTTTTAATAAGGATATACAATTATTTTGAAGTTTGTCATACAATAGAAGTTCTGTTAATTGGTCTAAAATAATGAAATAGTCATTTTTATCAAGCAGTGAAATAGAAAGCAGAGTTTGTAGAAAAAATGGAAATTATACTCATTTGCAGAAAAGTCCACAAATTGTGGATATTTTTATTGCACGACATCCTGAAAGAGATATATCCGAGCGTCTATTATGAGCAGGAATAATCCCTAGTCCTTCCGGGAAAATATAATTTCGCAGAGATACATATTAGTTTTTAAATAATGAAATAATTCCAATTCTAGATGCAATATCTCCCGATGAAAGAAAAAACATATGGTTTCAATAAGCCAATTCATAATTGATAAGGTGTTGAACAATGTATCTTGAAACTATTTTGAGGTAATGGCAGTAACTACCGGTTGAAATATTATTGGGAGTAATATGGTATTAGGTATGCTACTATGTTTTCAACAAACACCGCCAGTAAACACAGAATAATATATAATTAATTTCTAACCATCGTTTGAATCGCCCTATAATTGAGTTAAGCTCTATAAATGTTTATTTTAAATAATTGTAACTTAGTGTTTTTTCTATTATGGTAACGATTTTTGCAGCCGTACCACGAGCATATTAATAATTTATAACCACATAACTTGCGGAATAATTTTTAAAGCTTGAATTAGCAAAAACTTTAGGTCTATTGACTTTGGAAATCGATCCGAAAATTCAGAACTAGAGCCATTTTGCATCAAATATGATACTATTTTTAACATAATTGTCTTTAAAAAACAACAATTGCAACATTTTTAAACAAAAAAAAATTCTTATGCAGCAGGCTGTATTACATCTCAACCGGTCCTTTAATATGGGACTTTATGAAATTTGAATGGGCCAAAAAATTGTAAGGAGATAATGCGAAAACAGAATAAACGTTATCCAAACTGATTTAAAATTAGGTGTAGTCTATCAATACGAAGAAGTCATAAACGACATTTTGTATTATTTTGACAGCAAAAACTGTCCATGAATTCTAATTTTGCGGAAACTGAATAGTGATACAAATCCCATATAAATTTTATAGAAAATGTAGTTGTCACTGTAACACTGGCCATTACTATACTTCTATACTTTAATATTACAATTTCGTCAATTAAAAAAAGAAAAACTGTTTTGCTAGCGAAACGAACTTGAGACTTATCCAGTTCAAGTACAAGATCAAGTAGTAAAACGTCTTACATTGTATTTTATTATTACAGATAACAGTGAAATGTAAACAAAACCACTATTTAACCTGCGCGCAGTTTAAATGTTCCTCTATTATAAACATTTACTTCCAGTAACTGAACCGTTATACCTACTGAAAATCTGTGCCATGTCAACGATTGAGATTTTTAGATCGCACTAACCCTTTCCGAGTCATAAAAATCGAATAAAGCATTTAGGCGGAATCGAACCGTATATACTGCCTTGTACCGTAATGCAGGATTGCTCACGGCACATTTTACTCTTTATTTTTGCTGAGAAATCGGGAAACTTTGGGGGTGAAACGATCCGGGAGCGATCCATGAACGCTCCCTGTTCCTTCCCAGGACACCGACTAGTTCCTCCCGGCTGACAGAAATTCTCAGTTTCGGGATAGGTAACCACAAGTAAGTGATTAATGGTTATTATGAGATTAGTGTGATTTTAAAGGTAGGTAGATTTTCATCCCAATTTTTATTAAACCGAAAAGATGTCCGATTTACTTTTCTGATTCAATTACGTTCAACATTTACTTTCGTTTCTATGATTTTCATGAAGTGAAAACATTTTCTGTTTCCATGAAAATGTTGTCGAATGAGATTGGTTCAATTAACTGAAATTCGCCTAGGAAGAATTAGTGGGCCATTACGAGTTAACCCTCATAAGAAACTGAACGCGGGAAGAATGAATTTCCTTTTCTTTCCAATTAAATTTTGTCATTTCAAAATAGGCGAGATCAGAAAATATGAGAATGTGGTACACTTTGTCCAGTCCCAACTGGAACAGCAAAAAAAAACACTTAATGGCTTTTTAAGTGGTGAAAAGCCATGCCGCCCGGTCCTCCATGGGCGTATCATTACGGATAATTATAACTCTAACAATGAATTCACTTCCAAATCGCACAAAAAAATGGCACACACATTCACACACCACTGCTTTCTGGAGTATAAGTGTAGAAGAAAAGATCACAAGGAAAGCCCACGTGACCGCTGTGTTATGGTCCACTTATGGTCCAGTGGACCATCCAGTATCCGTAGAGTCTCGCGTACTTCCTCGTACACGATTTCACTGATCGACTGTACACCTGCACCTTAGAAGAAGATGAAGATACAAACGAAGGGCCGCCGCCGTAAAAAAAATTTTGCGGTCCAATGGACCCTCTAGTTCTTGATCTGTACATATCCATATATTCACATACATGATTTCACTTGGGCAACTGAACACCTGCATTTTAAAAACACCAGGGCGTTTCTGAATAAGCAAAAAGATAAGTCCCATGGTTTTGTATAGAGACAACGGGCTCTTTTTGAATGTCCTCGGTAAATTCAGATTTTATTGATTGTTCCGATTGCTACTGGTTAGAGTACCTATTGTATACTAACCAACATACAGGTCAAGTAAAATAACGTTCCATGCGCATCAACAATGAAGGGAAAGACACTGTTGACAAGCTTTTCAGAAAATAATGAGATCGAATGTAAATAATTTCGATGTAATAATCGAATAAAATAATAAATAAAATAAGACATTATTGTGATTCACAAATGATTCACGAAAATGTCTTCAAAGAACAGTTAGTAAACGCAATAGAGATTCCAACTGTCTTCCTCTTCCTCTTGCAATAGGGTTGTCCCTGTGTAAAACTGCCATTTAAGCCTCTTGTGAACCTGATGTCCAACTCTCGTGCCACCTCTTTGGCGGCATGCCTGGTGGTCGGGATGTGTTGGGTTTTTGTGTTCGTGCCCATTTTGTTATTCGATCGGATGTCATTGCACGTGCTACGTGCTCCTCCCAGTACCGTCTTCTTGCTCTCACCCACCTCCCAGACAGCACAGAGACGTCTTTAAGACGTCTGATAGACATCACCATTAGGCATGTGCGACATCTCAAAGATGTCCTGTGACGTCCGAAGAACGTCATTAAAGTGTCCATTTTATGTCCATTTCATGTTATTTGTTACAAAACGGTACGTCTCAAAGATGCCTTCAAGGCATTGAAAAGACAACTTTACGACGTTCATTTTTCGTCTTTAAGACGTCATAAGGACGCCTTCTTCACGTCTGTAAGACGTCGTAAAGATATCCTCTGATTTCTTAGTGACGTCTTTAAAATGTTCTTTTTATGTCCATTTCATGTTATTTGTCACAAAACGGTACGTCTCAAAGATGCCTTCAAGGCATTAAAAAGATGTTCGCAAATCCGTAATGACGTCCAAAAGATGTCTGTTTTAAGACTTTTTTTATACAAAACTACGCCTTTAAGACGTCTCTTATGCGTCTTTAAGACGTCTCTATTACGTCTCTATTACGTCTTTAAGACGTCTCTAATACGTTTTTAAGACGTCTCTAATACGTCTTTAAGACGTCTCTAATACGTCTTTAAGACCTCTGGTTTACACCTTTAAGACGTCCAATCTATGTCTTAAAAACGTTCGATGCACGCCTTTTTATGGTAAAAAGGTAAAAAAGGTAAATTTCTGGCAAAAATTTAAAAAAATATCAATTTTGAAACTAATACAAGTATTTATTGAAACTAAAATTGAACAACACAAATCACACTTAGGCTAGATTTTAAAAATTCGGTTTAAACTAAAAGTAGGAGTTTAAATGGAAGATTTGTATACTCATTTTAAGTTTAAACTGGAGTGTCTAGATTAAACCAAACATATACAACCGGGCCTTAACAGAAAAATAAAAATAGATTAAATAATACCAACACCAAGTAAAAATAGTAAAAAGTAAAAAATAGTTTTACCTAAAACTATACACCCAAAATTAAAATAGACAGAAAAATACATAAAAAAGAGAAAACATAGGAAAGTAATAAAAAATAAGACCTAAAATTATTATGAATTTAAGTTTTATTCACAATACGCAATTGGCGATCCGACGCCCTTCTCAATCGCCTGGATGGCAACCTCCTTGTTTCGTTGGCTCCCCTCCCACCATATATGTAGGCCTGTCTTCTGTGCTGCTTCTATAATATAGAGATAATATATTAATATGTCTTATTTTATCATTTATAAGCGAAAACTATAAAGGTGAGAGTACTGAATAAACAAAATAGCTATTCTTCCTTTTACTTAAAATACATTTGCCTTTACGAATGATCATTTTTGATAAATTGAGCTTTGTTAATCTGTTAATAAAGCGTTAAATTCTGCGTCAAATGAATGCACACGAGAAGTAAATTTTTGTTGTGTGAAATTTACATTTAAACTATTTTCGTCAAATGCATTTTCACTTGAAACGGAATTAAAACTCAGAGCAGAATTTATATGTTCATGAGAATTACTATTAAGAGACACTAAATGGTCTGGTTTTCAAATGGTACTTGTGAGTGATGGTTCGGTATAGTATTTTTCACAATCTATCGAATGCCTTCTTAACTGCAGTAATCAGTAAAGTACCCTTCCACTTATAACGCAGCGGGGTTCCATACCGAATGGACGTGCTGTTCAGGTAAAATTAAATAAAAACAGGGACGGATTTAAATACATTACGTGCATTAAACGTAAATGAATAACAACACCACAAAAACTTGAAAAAAGAACATGTTATTGGGTAATTAGTTTTGGGTCACATCATAATATTATCAATTTGCGCGTTTTTAATTTTAATAATAACAAATGTTGGTTTTACAAATACTCTAATATAACATGCCTATACCTACAATTCTATATCGCTGTCACTATCACTGTCATCAAAATTGATAATTAAGCTGTTAACAGTTTGTAAAGTTTTGCATGAATCTTCTACTCTAATAACGTGCTCAACGGAATTTCGCCAAGTGCTCAATGGAATTTCTTGGGCAGCTTTTCTTATACACTCAGGTATAGTTTCAGAAAGCGTTGGCGAAATATTTGCAGTTCTGACTTTTGTTTTAAGTTGATGCCAAACATGCTCGATTGGGTTAAATACACAGTAATAAGGCGGAAGCCGTAATACAGTATGACCCTTACTAAGAGCCACGTAGCACTGAAAAGCACTGTTTTTGGAAAATATAACTACACACGAGAAAATAATAAAAGAAGCGAAGCACACGAAACAGACGAATGATCTTAAAATAGTAAAACCTGAACTTTATCAACACCAGTGTAGGTAGGTACATTATCTTCGTTTCTTAGGAACTAAGAATTCTAATAATAATTTCATTTTACATATAGATAACGAGATACTCAGACGAGGGACATCAGCATTTAACCATAGTTAACGAGAGGTCCAAAATTACCTACTCCGTCCCTTCTCTAGGAAACCAATGAATTTTCGCTCGGTTCTCCGTCAGGTACCTGTTCATGCCATAAAATATGCTGATTTACCCAACTTTCGAGAGGATAAGTCGTTTAATGATTATTGCAGTTAAGAAGGCATTCGATAGATTGTGAAAAATACTATAATACTACATAATAATTCAGGTGTGGAACTACGACGCAGTCGTTTAGCGCGCAAATAATGCTTTTGTAAATTTAATTTATATGTCATATTAATATTTTAATATGAATTATTGATTTTTTAAATTTAATTATTGTCACTTACCTTAAATAAAACACAACCGTCGATAACTTACGATATAACTAGAACAGCTAATACACAGTAATAATTAATGGAGCCTTCACGTACGACTTATTCGGAGTGTAGAAAAATGCGAACTAGGGACACAACATTTAACAAACCAAAAGTAGTTTCCCAAAAGTAGGTACATCTACCCGCTGTCGGGAATTTGTTACCATATAACTAGTGAAATAATGGTCAATCTTCTAAATCACACCGTAAATCTCTAAGGGTTTTTCAAGACATGTGGTACACAGATGTGCCTTTCCCCATCTCTTCCGCGAAAATATCCCAAACGACCGTTTATAACGATCGTGTCAATAGTTACGTCTTAACAGTTTAAATAATTTTATTGTCAACAATTTCTTGCTTGAAAATGAATTTTTCAGAAGGCCAAGAAATAGTGTACTTCGGGGTGAACATCATTTACTTTAAACAGTAAATATAATTAAGACATTTTTGTCCATGTTTCCTTAACTCGCATCCGAATCTTGCACTATTCACGTAAATTTAATTAGGCGCGTGAAGCGTGAGAAGTGATATCCTTCGAATTCTGAAACGAAGAGTTAAGTTCGCACACAAAAAACATCAGAAATATTGTATTTTGAAGTGGTAGGATTCTTCATCTACCAAAGTACTCATTACGTGATTAGGTAGGTGTTTCATTTGCATTTATCTGGATTTAAATTGTTCACAAGCTAAGCTCCTAAAGATATTTACAGATTTAGACGTGACCATCTGCCAAATATGGAATTTATAAGAAATTTAATTCTGTTCAAAAAAGTGCATTTTCTTAACTAAAATTATAAATCTTTAAGACGTCTGCTTTCAAACATTTTAGTGACATCCAGTTGATATAGACGTCCTAAAGAAGTCCACTTCAGGCATAAAAAGATCAGGCATAAAAAATTAAAGTAAATCAGACGTCCTTAAAACGTCCGCCTTTTAACATCTTCTAGACATCCAAAACGACGACTTTAAGAGGTCCACTTTAGGCATAAAGATAGTCAGGCCTGAAAACGACATAGATTGGACGTCATTAAGTCGTCAGATTTTGAACATCTTAGAGACATCAAGTATTGGACGTCATAAAGACGTCCACTTCTGGCATAAAAAAGGGCAGGCATAAAATTGACGTAAATTAGACGTCATTAAGACATCCGTCTTTTAGTATCTCATAGACATCCAAAAATGGAGGTTCTAAAGAGGTCCACTTCAGGCATAAGGAAGGCCAGGCATGAAATGAGACATAAACTGGAACTCATTAAGATGTGCGCTTCTTAACATCTCAGAGACATCCAAAAATAGACGTCCTAAATAGGTCCACTTTAGGCATATAAAAGATCAGGCATAAAATTGACGTAAATTAGACGTCATTAAGACGTCCACGTTCGAACATTTTAGAGACATCCAGAACTGGACGTCCTAAAGAAGTCCACTTCAGGCATAAAAAAGGGCAGGCATAAAATAGACGAAAATTAGATGTCATTGAGACATTCCGATCTGGGCATCTTAGAGACATCCAGAAATGGACGTCCTAAAGACGTACACTTCAGGCATGAAAAAGTCAGGCTTAAAATCGACGTAAATTAGACTTCTTTAGGACGTCCAGCCCTGGGCGTCTTAGAGACGTCCTGATATGGACGTCTTATAGATGTTCTTTTTATGTCTTAAGGAGTCCAGGCATAAAAAAGGCGTAAAACAGATGTCATCTTTAAGACGTTATGTGCTGGTTGGGTTACTATGACGTGTATTTCGAGTTCCTCCCTGAATCGCGGCTTTGCATTCTGTCTCTCAACGTTACTCCGCGTTATTATATGCTCTTAATACCTTCATTTCCGTAGTTCTAAATATTGCCTTTGTTTTAGATGTTTCGGCTGATGTTTCTCTGGCATAGGTGAGGGTAGATCTAACAGATGCGGACTTTGCTTTTCCTTGACATGCACTTGTTTCTCCAAAGGACGTCTCTCAAGTACCTGGATATTCGCGCGGCTTTATTTGCTTGCAACCTTGTTTCCTCTATAAGGTTTCTACGTTCCGAGATGTTCACGCCTAGATAATCAAATTGCGATAAATGGTTGATAATTGGTTGTCCACTGCATGCTTGCATCTAATCGGCTCTTTCGCGATTACCATTGAGTGTGTTTTTCCACCGATATCTGCATAATATAAACCTGCATGATGTGATAGATTTCCGACTGCATTTAGTGCAAACCGAAAAGTTAAAATCAACGAACGAAAAAGTAAACAAAATCAGCTGATCGGTGAGTGTGATCGAACATAGGACGGGAAGAAAACATTACGTAATTTTGCCAACATAAAATATACGCTCGAATTTGAGTCTTCATATTAGAGTTGTTTACCTACTACCCACTACAATTGGTAAGAATATATCACCTGGTCACGTGTAACCAAATTTGTTTTACTTTTCTTTCAAGTTTATTTGTTCGTGTGAAATTATGAGAAAACTATTCGATGTTTACCAAGAAAAAAAATGGACCGAACTAACGTATATTATGATAAAAACAAATAGATATATAAGCTTCACGTATATTTGACAGAAAGTCCGAGAGGTCTAAAAGCTTCTTCAAGTTTTCTGTGTTAAATACGCTATCCACCGGAAGTTGTAATTTTATTTATCGTAGCAGAGCAATGTAGATCCTTAAATGTGGGGAAAAGTTCAAAGAAACGGTAGTAAATTGAGTCTGAGAATACGTTTCTCCTGCTTTAAATTGTTGGCTTATATATCGATATAACACATTTAATTTTCCCGCCGATCACATATGGAAATAAATTTTTAGAAAATGAGCTTCCATTGTAACTAAACTATGTATGTCTTCATAATGTCACCAAATGAAATAAAATTTGGCGCAATTAACGCTATTAGTAAAATTAGGCAGCACACACCAAACTTCCGAAAAAACTAATTAATGTACATATAATGCTCAATTATAATTACACATTTTGGATATCAAAGTACTCTCAGTTCTGATCCTGCGAACGTGTAATGCAATATTATTATTTTTTGGGTTTTCTTCAAATTACAAAATTATGATTGCAGTTGTTTCCTTTGGTTAAATTTAGCATGGTTTTGCTAATGATTGTAAAGTCTTAATAACAAGTATATTTTGAGCAGTATGTGTTTAAAGTATATTACAATATTATAAAAAGCTTACATCCCTAATCGAAACACTACGAGATGAGAGAAAAGTGCAATGACACTAAAAAGTATAATTCCCTAAAAATATTTCAATTGTAAAAAAAACGCTACTAAAATAATGAACACCATGGATTATAACAAAATATTGCCAATATCAAATACAACAAATTACACAAAACTCAAGAATATTTCTGCACAACAAACATTAGGTATAAAGGACATTTCACAACAGAACGAAATGAACATTTATCACCGTATCACTACGAATTGTCCGCGAAGTATCTCATCTAATTTATTTTGAATAACAAAACTAATACTAAACACTTAATTTATATCACATTGTTGTTTATTTATTTTCCACGCACTGCCGCTCAGGCAAGTATTCGTCGCGTTCCGCAGTTTATTACTACCTCTCGGTTCGGCGGCGTCCTATCTTATCTCTGCGTCATGCCGCTTCCCCAACATTCTCGTGGCTCTCGAAGGGTATAGAATTCTTTCTTGTCGAACAGTCTGGAATTCTAAGAACTGAAATCGATTCGTCGAAAACGGACTGCTCTCGACTTGTGTTTATTTTGTGGCGAGACTTTCCTTCACAATATTTATATAGGTGTTCCGTAGGAAAGCGTTTTAGTTCATCTACTTTTTATTTTATAGATAAATAAAACTTGATTATTAATGTAAATTTTATGAATTGATTTCACGACGATACGCTATTAACATGCTATGATTACGAACTTGGATAAAGCGATTAAAAAAATAAATGCTGAAGACAAAGGAACATTAGAGGTGTGATAATAAAAATCAAATAAAAGTTAAACACCGTGAATTTAAATGAAATTACAAATTTATAATGAATATTATCCCGTTTTTAGGTAGATAATTTATTGAGTATTGGTTACCACTTAGATTATGTATTCAAAAAAGTAGGTATCCAAATTCCTTTTTTCAAGCATTTCTAGATTTATCCACTCTAACAGAAACAAGCATATAGAATGCGATTATATAATTTCATTTTGGCTACTGTGCTTCTACTGTTCTTTTTATAATGTAAATTAAACGTCTCGAATAAAAAAAAACTTTAAAATCGCGATATAACAACATTGCAGTGGTTACAATAATGTTAACATAGAATTGGACCAAATTATTCTTTGCACATCGCTTGTAATGTATTTGAAACGAGGCTTCCTGGAATCATGAGGGCCTTGTTCGCTGGAATTAGTGTTTTGATTGATTTCAGTTTGTGCCAAATTGTAGCTGTTTGAAGTCTGTTTAAAACTTTTCTGAAGAAATTCGGGAGTTGTTTAAAGCTATTCTGAAGCTGTTCGAGAGCTGTTTAAAATTAAACAAATTTTTATAGCTTGTCACAAAATGTTGCTGAGGAAATGAGTAAAAATTTTATATTTTTAAAAGCGGAACGCCTCTGAACCGGCATCGTGGCATCTTTTATATGGACTCACGTGTCTTTGGGAACAGTATAATGTATTATTTAACAAGGATATTTGTATATAAATTATATTTAATAATTAATTATTATTAAATTATCACATTAATATTCGTTAAATACAAATCAACTTTTATAATAGTGTGTCTAGGTTTTTTTAGTTGAAACTTGTGGAACTGTACCCATCCTTCACAGTGATTTATACTGTAATGTAGTAATGTTTGAAAGTGTATTGACTCGTGCGCGCGTGTACTCGTTCTGTTAAAGCACTCATCGCTTTGCTCGTAGTGCTTTAAAACTCTCGTGTGATAGTACTCCGCCTTATTAAACTAGTATAATAATATATTATTAGACCACTAAATTGGCCACAAATTTTATTCTGTGGGGTGACTATTTGGCGAATATCTTTGGAATAAAACCTACATATCTGAGTAATTGGGGAGGTAGTATTTAAACGCATGGAACATTTGAGCAAAATGTTCTAGCTCATTTAGACGCCAAAGTGCACTTTTTGTTTTATAAAATTCGCCAAAAGTTTATTTATAAACGTTAAGGATCGTAATTTGTATTATATCTGCCTACTTACAATTCGTAGTTATACCGTAAATGTAGATATGAAATCGTTGGATCGTTGGAGACCATAATGTGTCCTTGCTATGCTACCACTTACCTATATGCTTTCGACAGAATGAGATTAATTCATGTTGCGACGAAAAATTTGTTGTATCTTCGTTAATTGTGATTTAATTTTTGTGCCAAATGACACAAAATTAACATGCCAGTTCTTATTATTTTTACCCCTCAGACACTCAGATAATAAAATTTAAATTCAATCACAATTAACAGAGATACTACAAATTTTTGTTTCGACATGATTTGTAACTAGCTCGATTGAAAATAAATACATATGTGGCGAAACAGCAGTAATTTATTATCCCGTTAGTGACCACAGTCAATGTAAGATTATTTGCTACCCCCATGAAACGCCGTCCTGTACACCCTTCAAATACTTCGAGTTTGCTATCAAAATGAAGGGGAAAACACGACGATTTCAGTAAAAATATTTTCATGTAAATCATAATTAAATAGTTGTACATTATTATAGTAAACTAGTTCTTTAAAATTCTCATACAAGCAGGTAAAGGCACCGATCCCAACCGGCCGGTCCCTTCTTATCGTTTATTACTTTACGTCTCTAATCCGCTGGTGCTAAACGCACACGCCCGTTAGCCTGCAAATAGACCTGTGTCGCGACTGGCAGAGAATGGTTAATTAGAATTATGAGTATGGAACACAAGGAAAGCGTGCATACGCGATATAACTGAGGGCAGCTCGGAACCGCAGAACAGGTATACCCACCGACACATTTAAAACTTATTTAAAGGACAGTAAAATTTATTATTTATTTGCTTTTCATCCAAGGCTTGTAGATTAGGTTTAAGACACTAAACCATTTTTACTTCGCTTTTCGTCTTTAGGAATAAGGGGAACAGACACATCACATTTTCTTTGATAGCCTGCATTTACAGGTGTGCCTACGCAACACAACAGGTTAAAACCTTATCGCCAAATCTCACAAACGCGATCCATACAATAATAAGACACGCTTCACATTCCACATGACCAAAATATACTCAAATGAGATTATTTAACACTTCAAAACACTAGTTAGCGGCTCCTCAGAACATGACATCCCTAATGAAATAAGTTAAAAAGTTACCTCAGCCTCAGTTTACGCGTGCAGCGCAAGTAAACGTCTATTGTGAACTAAAAAAACATTAGCGATTTCGTGCGCATATATAGCTGTCAGTATCATAATTTTCGATATAAATTCGTGATATTTTTGTGAGAGGCGTCTGATAGTAGAATAACTTCAAATAGAGAAATTACATTATTTTTACGGGCGAAGGGTGTATTTATTAAAAAAACAGTTACAAAGTTTCCTTGTTTAGTGGACAAGACGCCTTGAAATACCAAGTCGGTTAAAAAACGGAACTAGCTGTAATTAGACAGATTGTCAGTAGGAAAATAAAACACAGTTGTTGCCTTTTATAAGTAATAAAACATGTTTTGTAATTAAGTAAGGGGTATTTGATTTCAATGTTTACACACAAGAAACTATGAAGATGGATTTATAAACTCTGAGGTTGAGGTTCAGTTGAGTTTCAGTTGACGTTGGCAACATGAAACTTGCGGATGGCACGCTGTCATTTATAAACTTTTGTTGTGGAGGTTCGAAGTTCAGTTGAGGTTCGTTTACAGTTCGGAGATGACAAAGTTTTATGTTGATGGTTCGGCGACGAACTTCTAGCCAATGAAATGAAACCTATAAGATAACGTGATTGCTCTTCCGCATAAACGCAATCAAATGAAATGACAATATTGACGCTAAAGTGTTGTTTATATCGAAACCACTAATGCAAAACGCTAACTACCAAACATTGAAAACACCCTAACATAGAGAGTAAATAAAATAATAAAATGTGCCTCTCTCTCTCTCTCTCTCTCTCTCTCTCTCTCTCTCTCTCTCTCTCTCTATATATATATATATATATATATATATATATATATATATATATATATATATATATATATATAGAACTTTGTAGTCACGGCTGAATTAGTTAATGAACTAAATAGTAACGGGGATGCAGCCTTATCTTGGGACTTTTTTTTAAAAGAACACTCTTATTTCTTTAATACAGGAGCTTTCGACAATGTTTATTGTCTTTATCAACTGCAAAGAAAACGAGATTGCTGTTAAAACTATATAACACATCAGATCCAGAAAAAAAATTCAATATTGGAGTGGAAGAGGCAGGTTATGTGTTCAGAGACGTTAAAAAGATATTTCTTTTTAAAAAAATATCTTTTTAACGTCTCTGAACACATAACCTGCCTCTTCCACTCCAATATTGAATTTTTTTCTGGATCTGATGTGTTATATAGTTTTAACAGCAATCTCGTTTTCTTTGCAGTTGATAAAGACAATAAACATTGTCGAAAGCTCCTGTATTAAAGAAATAAGAGTGTTCTTTTAAAAAAAAGTCCCAAGATAAGGCTGCATCCCCGTTACTATTTAGTTCTTTATATATATATATATATATATATATATATATATATATATATATATATATATATATGTTAGCAATTCGGCGTTTCGGTTCCGATTTTAAAGATGATTGGCAGGTGGTAAATAATGCGCGTGATAACTTTTTATGGGGGTTTTATTCAGAGCTTTGTATTAGAGTACGTATCGTGTCTAAAGACAAAACTCTTCTCCTCTTCTCCTCCGTTGCTCGACCCTTTCAAGTGGTTGTTTACGTTATCGTAGAGAAGAACGCGGGTTCCTACCCTGGCGAGGTTGCCAAATTGACTTCTGGTCTCTAAGCGGAGATAGTTGTTGTCAGATCTAAGATGCACGTATCTAACATATATATATATATATATATATATATATATATATATATATATATATGTAATATATGTAATGCGAGAAGTAAACAAAGCGACACATGTTTACTCGCCCCGAGTAAAGCGGTTACTTCTTCAGAATTACTACGACGTAAGAGACAGCTGCATGAATTTTCTCCGGGATTGTTGTATACGAAAAGTAACTGGTGACCTCCTGAACATTCCCTGCGTAGGCGTTGTTAAAAGAACAATCGTAGCTTCTAGAATATTCTCGATCGGGGTTGGGAGTGTATATATAAGGGGGCTTGTGATCGAGGGAGTCAGTCAGAACTAGAGGAGCAGACGTGAACGCGACATACGATCCGAAAGCGGAGCAGTACAAATAAATTATGTAGTGTCTAGTCTAGTGTAAAAGTAGTTAAGTGTGTTAAATAAATTAGTGTTCAATTAATGTAAATAAATTATCAAATAAACGTTACATTGGTGTCAGAAGTGGGATCATGAAGAAGTTACGCGAACTAAAAGTGGCCGAGTTAAAAAAAGAACTCGAGGAACGGGAATTGGAAACAGGAGGGAGGAAGACTGAACTCCAGGACCGACTCTCGGCATTTTTGAAAGAAAATGGCCAGGACCCGGAAGTTTTCGAGTTCGAAGACGATGACATCACGAAGCAAATCGCCGCCCAGAAGGAAGAAATCGCCAATCCGAGGGAAGACATCACTGCTCAAATCGCCGCCCAGAGGGAAGACATCACTGCTCAAATCGCCGCCCAGAGGGAAGAAATCGCTGCCCAGAGGAAAGAAATCGCCGACCAGAGGGAAGACATCACTGCTCAAATCGCAGCCCAGAGGGAAGACATCACTGCTCAAATCGCCGGCCAGAGGGAAGACATAATTACTCATATTACTGCTCAAATCGCCGCCCAGAGGGAAGAGATATCCGACCAGATGGAGGCTCAGCGTAAGGAGATTGAAGAGAAGATCAAGCAGTTGGAAGAACGACTAGAACAAGTCAGTAGCGGCGAGGGGAAAGAAGACGAAATTAAACAGAAGACGAAGCAGTTGGAAGAACGACTAAGGCGAGTCAGTAGCGGCGAGACGAAGGAAGAAATAAAGGCGGTCGTTCAACAGAACTCGATATGCACCAATCGAGTGACGCCCCCAACGTTCGACGGAAAAATTCCGTGGGCCAGCTACAAGAAGCAGTTTGAGGCAGCAACGGAGGCTAATGCTTGGTCCCCTCACGAAAAAGCTGTTTCCCTTACGGTAGCCTTACGTGGAGAGGCGTTGGAAGTGCTTCAGACGCTATCCACCGAGGAAGCCGGGAATTACAAGGAGCTGCTGAGGCGACTGGAAATGCGGTTCGGCCAAACACATCTGGAGCAAGTCCATCAATCCCAGATGTCCAATCGCCGTCAGAGATCGAACGAGACCCTGCAGGAGTTCGAAGCGGACGTAGCCAGACTAGTGAGGTTGGCGTATCCCACGGCACCGGAACAGATGATGGAGTGCCTCGCAGTGCAGACGTTCGTGAGCGGGCTGCGGGACCAGGAACTGCAGAGGACCCTGAGACTAGCTCGACCAAAAACTTTAATGGACGCGCTCGCCATCGCACTAGAACATGAGGCAGCAATGGAAGCCTCCCGCATTCACGGTTGTGCTCGAGCTGTTACCGAGGAGGTCGGCACAGAAAAACTCGTGGAGAAGGCCGTCCAGCAGATCATGGAGTTGCTGTCAGCACAGAAGACGCGGCCCAAAATAACGGTGCCGGCAAAGGCCCCGGAAAAACTAATGCGGGTCGATAAAAGGGAGGGGACGTCGACCCGTGGTAATAGAAACCCCCGGGCCAGTATAGCCTCGTTTTCCCACCAATTGGAGAGCGGGTACGTCGATGGCACTATCGACGGGAGATCCCACGCCATGCTTGTGGACACAGGAGCTACGAAGACGATCGTACGCTCGGAAGTTGTGAGGGACCGTAGGAAGATTAGGCCAAGTAGGTGGCAATTGAGAACTGCCACTGGGGAGAAGGCAGTAATACACGGTGAAGCGACGGTTAGCATGACGTTGGGACGAGTAAAGTTTGACCATCCTGTTCTCATAGCCGAAATTGAGGAAGACGTCATACTGGGGATGGACGTCATGAGGAATCATGGATTCCGGTTGGATTTCGGACACCGAGTGTTGAGGATCGGTCAAGAAGAATTACTGCTACACAATCATGACAACTTTGTGTTAGACGTAATAATGGCAGAAGATGTGATTCTCCCAGAACGAAGCGAAACGATCACCTCTACCTGTCTGAGGGGTGTTGTGGAAGAGGGAATTCCAGCGGTGATCGAACCAGAAAACGATGACAATCGACTGGCTCGGGGGGTACTGGTAGGAAAGGCGCTCGTTACTCTCTCAAGGGAAGTGCCTGTGCGGCTACTTAACATCAATCAGTACCCGGTCACCATCAAGAAGGGTACGAAGCTGGGCACATGTATAGCCGCATCAGCCATCGTCAGGGGCGTTAGTGAGGAAGAAAGGTCCAGACACACTCCGCAGGACTTGAAACAAATTCTTTCCCAGACCAGTGCGTTTCTCTCACCCATACAGAAACAGAAGGCCAATGGATTAATAAATAAGTACCAGGATATATTTACCACCGAGAATGGAAAGCTGGGAAAGACCAAGGTCGTGACACACAAAATTGACACGGGCGAGACACGACCGATTCGACAGACAGCAAGACGACTACCCTTGGCCAAACGGGAGGAAGCCGAGAAAATCATCAAGGACCTAGAGCGGGACGGGGTCATCGAGCCGTCAAGCAGTCCATGGGCCTCGCCGGTAGTACTGGTGAAGAAAAAGGATGGGACTACTCGATTCTGTGTAGACTACCGGCAGGTGAACAGTGTCACCAAAAAGGACAGCTACCCGCTACCACGTATCGACGACACACTCGATACCCTTGCTGGATCCACGATATTTTCGACCTTGGATTTAAAAAGCGGCTATTGGCAAGTCGAAATGGACCCCGCCGATAAGGAAAAGACGGCATTTACCTTCGGTAACGGCCTGTGGCATTTTACAGTCATGCCATTCGGACTTTGTAATGCCCCAGCGACGTTTGAGAGGCTGATGGAGAGCGTGCTAATGGGTTTGACGTGGAAAACGTGCCTAGTCTATTTGGACGATGTCATCGTGATGGGCAAGACCTTCGAAGGACATCTGAAAAACTTAGAGGACGTCTTCCAGAGACTGCGAGGTGCGGGGCTGAAACTGAACCCGAAGAAATGTCAACTCTTCAGAAGGAAGGTCTCGTACTTAGGGCACGTAGTGAGCAGAGAGGGCGTCGCCGTTGATCCGGACAAGACAAGTACGGTGAAGGAGTGGCCAATACCGGTAGATAAACACCAGTTGAGGAGTTTTCTGGGCCTCTGCACGTACTACCGACGATATGTCCGGATGTTCTCCGACGTCGCTAAGCCGTTGACAAGGCTCACGGAAGAAGGACGAAACTTCTGTTGGGATGAGGAATGCCAGTCTGCCTTCGACGAGCTGAAGAGGAAGTTGACCAGTGCCCCAGTGTTGAGTTTTCCTCTGCCAGAAGGACAGTTCATCCTGGACACCGACGCGAGCAATGTGGGAATTGGAAGTGTTCTGTCGCAGCGCCAGGAGGGACAAGAACGTGTCCTTGGATACTTCAGCAAGGTACTCTCCAAACCAGAAAAGAATTACTGCGTCACCCGGCGTGAATTATTGGCCATCGTCAAGTCCATCGAGCACTTCCATAAATATTTGTGTGGAAGGAGGTTTTTGATCCAGACCGATCATGCTGCTCTTAAATGGCTCCTCCAGTTTAAGAATCCCGAAGGACAGATCGCTCGCTGGATCGAGAGGCTCCAGGAGTATGACTTTGTCATAGAACACCGGCCAGGACAGAGTCATGGAAACGCAGACGCACTCTCGAGAAGACCATGCCCTGATGAGTGTCCTCATTGTCATAGAGCTGAGGAAAAGTCCGAGAAAGTCTATCGAACGACCGTGGTCGCCGAGGAATGGACACCATCCTCGTTACGACAAGAGCAAGGAAAAGACCCGGTTCTCAAAGAAATCCTGGTTTGGAAAGAGGGAGGAGAGCGTCCTGAGTGGCAAAAGGTATCACCTGGCTCGCCAAAACTCAAGAGCTATTGGGCACAATGGGACTCGCTAGTGGTTGAGGATGGACTACTAAAACGCGTACTGGAGAGCCAAGACGGGACGGAGGAAAGACGGCAGTTGGTAATTCCCTCCAGTAAAATCCCGGAGGTCTTGCGGCACCTTCACGACGAGTCGTCTGGTGGACATTTAGGGATCAAGAAAACCCTGCAGAAAGTACGAGAGCGATTCTACTGGATCAATTGTTCAGACGACGTGAAGGACTGGTGCAAGAAATGTACTACATGTTTCGCAAGTAATGGGCCACAAAGACGACCGAAAGCTCCCATGAAACAATATAACGTCGGGAGCCCCTTCGAAAGGATCGCTATTGATATAGCAGGACCCTTCCCTGAGACCGAAAAGGGGAATAAATACATCCTGGTCGTAATGGACTATTTTACGAAGTGGGTAGAAGCGTACGCTCTCCCTAATCAGGAGGCAGAGACAGTGGCCGATGTGCTAGTGAAGGAGACGATCTGCCGGTTTGGAGTACCCATGGAACTACACTCGGATCAAGGAAGAAACTTTGAGAGTGGCCTATTCCGGAGGATCTGTGAGAAGTTTGGGGTACGAAAAACAAGAACCACGGCCCTTCACCCTCAGTCTGACGGCATGGTAGAACGAATGAATCGCACCCTCAACCGCTATCTAGCGAAAATGGTCTCGTCACATCAAAGAGACTGGGACGAACACGTGCCGTTCTTCCTGATGGCCTACCGCTCGGCCGTTCATGAGTCGACAGGACAAACTCCAGCCAAAGTCCTGTTCGTGCGAGAACTTAAACTGCCCTGTGATCTAATCTTTGGCGCTAGACCGGACGAGGACGTTTCGGGGGAAGATTACGTCTCCCGGATGCGACAAAGGATGAACGAGATTCACGATCAAGTCCGATACCAACTAAATATCGCCAGTGATCGCATCAAAGAGCGTTACGACATCAACGCTAAAGAGGGTGGCTACCAAATGGGAGATCGAGTTTGGCTGTACAACCCACAGAAGAAACGTGGTTTGTCCCCTAAGTTACAGACCAATTGGGAAGGTCCCTATGTTGTGAAGAAACGAATTAATGACGTGGTCTACCGGGTAAGCAAACTACCAAATGGCAAGCCGAGAGTGGTGCACTTCAATCGGTTGGCACCCTATGAGGGATCGCACGATGAGGCGGAGGTTCCCCGAGTAAGAAACACGTTGGCGCAGGAGAACGAACTTTCGTTCGAAGAATTTATGAGCGCCTACGGGGGTACCGGAAAAGCACGGTATGGGGTAACCTGTGAAAAACAACAGGATTTGTTCAGCGTACCTGAAGAATACTCGTTGGCCCATTGTGTGTCCACCGACCTGGTAATGTCACGAGGTATCGCCACGGTTTTCAAGAAGAAGTACGGGCGCTTGGAACAACTCAGAGCGCAACTCCCGGAGATTGGCAAGGTTCTGGAACTACGTGACAACGTAAGACACATCTTTTATCTGGTTACGAAGGAGATCGGGTCCCTTAAACCATGTTATCACGATGTATGGCGAACCTTGCATAGGCTACGAGACCGACTGCTGGAGCTCGACATCAGGAAGCTAGCTGTCCCCAAGTTAGGTGCTGGACGAGATCAGCTGGACTGGAGGGTTGTCCGGAATATGCTGGAAGTAGTGTTGAAGAATACCGGAGTGGAAGTTTTAGTCTGCTGTTTTGGGCCTGCACCATGTCGACTCGGGAAGACGGTACCCTGTTATTTTGACGCCACGTCTCGCTGTAAGCGGGGGGCTAACTGAAGGTTCCTGCATGGGCCTACCAGGGATACGTTCCGAGACGAAACGTCTCTAAGGCGGGGGCAGTGTAATGCGAGAAGTAAACAAAGCGACACATGTTTACTCGCCCCGAGTAAAGCGGTTACTTCTTCAGAATTACTACGACGTAAGAGACAGCTGCATGAATTTTCTCCGGGATTGTTGTATACGAAAAGTAACTGGTGACCTCCTGAACATTCCCTGCGTAGGCGTTGTTAAAAGAACAATCGTAGCTTCTAGAATATTCTCGATCGGGGTTGGGAGTGTATATATAAGGGGGCTTGTGATCGAGGGAGTCAGTCAGAACTAGAGAAGCAGACGTGAACGCGACATACGATCCAAAAGCGGAGCAGTACAAATAAATTATGTAGTGTCTAGTCTAGTGTAAAAGTAGTTAAGTGTGTTAAATAAATTAGTGTTCAATTAATGTAAATAAATTATCAAATATTTGGATTTTTATTGTAGATTTGGCCCAAAATCAACTAAAACGGTCCTTTTGGGCCCCCGAAACTCCCCCTAAATTTTTAGGGCCCCAAGTGGAATAGAACTCAAGTTATGGACAATTGAAAATTGAAATTTTCAGGATCAGCTCCAAAACCAAAAATATTCAACCATCCATAACCTGTAGAAATACCCATTTTTATGAAAAAAGTTTTAAACAAAAGTTGTTTGCCATGCTTTAAACTATTGGAAACTGCTAAAAAATAGTTCATCCGACATGGTTCACTATTGACGAGTCTTTGCGCCATTAGTCGTTAGGCCGCCAAAAAAAACATTATCAGCTTTCCCGACCAAAAAAATCAGGAGCGTAGCTGGATTCCATACAAAACTTTTGAGCCCCAACACAAGTTAGCCAGACCTAAAGGCTCCGAGAAAAAAAATGGTCTCCAGGTTCAGCTCCAAAACCAAAAATTTTCAACAATCCATAACTTGTAAAAATACCCATTTTTATAAAAATAGTTTCAAACAAAAGTTGTTTGAAATGCTTTAAACTTTTGGAAACTGCTAAATAAAAAGTTCATCCAGCACGGTTCACTGTTAACGGGTCTGGGCGCCATTATTCGTCAGGCGGCAAAAAAAACATATTCAGCGTTCCTGACCAAATAAATTAGGAACGTAGATGGATCCGATGCAAAACTTTTGAGTCCACACAGAACTTCGCCAGACCTAAGGGTTGGTCCCAAATTTGAAGATTTGTGTTGAAAATTCAAATTTCCAGAACAATTCTTGTGGAAGGTTGCTTCAGCGTTGTTGTCAACCGTTGTGGACCTTCAAAAACATCAACAATAGCAACAATTTGGGTGAGAGTCGCTTCTTGAATAAAAAATATGCGTCAAGCGAAGTCGTCTGGGCTAAAAATTCAATTATTTTGAGGAATTTTGAGTTTTTGAGCTGCCGGGGACTTGGAAAATGCTCTACATATATGAAAATAGCATGCCAACCTTAGTGATATTGATCCCCAATCAACTTCTAGAAAAAATGTCGCTCATGGTTTGATATTGACTGACAAACAGTGGATTTCTGGGGGCTCAATGGAATTTTTTTGATATCAATGGATTTTTGCCGGATTTTACCATTTTTTTTCTTGGAGCCCTTTAATCTGGCTAACTTCTGTTTGGGCTTAAAAGTTTTGTATCGGATCCAGCTACGCTCCTGATATTTTTGGTCAGGAACGCTGAATATGTTTTTAATGGGCGGCCTGACGAATCATGGCGCACAGACCCGTCAACATTGAACCGGTGCTGGATGAACTTTTTTAAGCAGTTTTCAAAAGTTTAAAGTATTTCAAACAACTTTTGTTTGAAACCTTTTTCATGAAAATGGGTATTTTTACAAGTTATAAATGGTTGAAAATGTTTGGTTTTGAAGCTGAACCTGAAAACCATTTTTTTTCTCGGAGCCCTTAGGTCTGGCTAACTTATGTTTGGGCTCAAAAGTTTTGTATCGAATCCAGCTACTCTCTTGATTTTTTTTGGTCAAGAAAGCTGATAATGTTTTTTTTGCGGCCTGACGACTTATGGCGCCAAGACTCGTCAATAGGGAACCATATCGGATGAACTTTTTTTAGCAGTTTCCAAAAGTTAGAGCATTGCAAACAACTTTTGTTTAAAACTTTTTTCATAAAAATGGGTATTTTTACAAGTTATGGATGGTTGAAAATTTTTGGTTTTGGAGCCGATCCTGAAAATTTCTATTTTCAATTGTCCATAACTTGAGTTCTATTTCACTTGGGGCCCTAAAAATTTAGGGGGACTTTGGTGGACTTTGAAAGGTTGTTAGTCTCGACTGACTAAGTTAATTATAAAAGTAGTAAATTATCGGTAACAGCAGTCTTATGGTGGGCAAGAATAAAGAATTTTCTCTTTAATACTTCATTGATAGCTTTCGCCAACTTTATTTTCGGCATTATCAATCACGTTACAAAGATAAAGTGAACACATAAAGTGTGATATAGTTATAGTTGTAATGGCAATATACTTACAGTATGCAAGAATAGTTTGAAACTTGCTTACACATTAACAAGATAAAATTATTTGGTACTGGATGGTTTTAATAAGAGCAGGTATTAAAATTAACATAAATACTGCGGTTATGGACGTCATGTCTATGCGCACTTTCAACTTAAATGTTAACTTCCTTCCTAATTGACATATGACATGGATCAAAATTATTGGACATGAGACAGGAAGGATTACATTAACAGGACACTTTAAAGACTAAAAAATGGTATTGTTATAAGTTATAACTCTTAGTGAAAACGGACCATCTGTTGCACCCATTGTCACTAGGATGCAAGAGATGCTGCATCACTATCACCCTCATTTTCGTGGTGAGACCTTCGGTGGTATTTATAGTCCAAGAATAGTATGTTTGAATATTGATGTTTAAGTTCTGGACATTTGTCTTTTTATTAAGAAGGGTGTCACCACTGAAAATGTGGGCCATTTCCAAAAACGATTTTTTAAACAAATTTGGTTTAGATGCTAGCACTTTAATGTCTACAAAATTGGGATGATGTCCAGTGTCTTCACACGCGTACTCCAGAAAAATAAACCTTTACAATCTGATTCTCTGATGATCTGGAGTTGCGAGATTACTCTTCGGGAAACGGGACCAGATTTATCGGTTTGAGACGTATAGCCGGACAGGACAGTTTGTTGTGGTTTACTTCAGAAATTAAATTAGTCAACGTGCAGTCCTATGGTGATCCCGCAACTGTCCCGTTTCTTTTATTTCATCCGGTTCGTTCAATTACATATCTTTTCCCCAGTCGTAGTTTACCTGCTCAATAAATTCTTGAAAAATAAAGGTCTGTGGCGGCGCCGTGGGCATTCGCTTCGGAGATTACTCTCATTGTCTTTCTCGTCTCATAACAGAGAAATATTGTACCTATATATATTTCGTCGGTAAAGAAATTACCTCAGAGTACGCCTCCTTCCGAATAATTATGTGTAGACGCAAAAGCAAAATGGAACGTTAATTGGAAATTGTGAAGAGAAAAGTCAACGTACATAAATTATGTTTGCGTTGTCGTTTTCTCTCCTTCGTCGTATCTAACGAGGACGCACGCAATTTTACGTTTTCTAATCGTGTTGGATTTTTCCCTCTTTAATAAAGTTATCCATTCTGCCGTATTCAGCGACTTCTATGAGATGGAGTTCGTTAAGAGGGAGTACAGTCGAAATGCTGATTTAACAGTTAACTTTAACGATCTATCTGTTGAATTATTTAATCGAATTTCAGAGTGTAGCACTCAAAAATTTCAAAATACGAAATTAGCTAGCTCCTAAGCATTTGGTTTCCTTTTAATTTACGATTGGTAGCAGGGTCGCCTAGTCGCATCTCGAGGACTAAATTAAATCCCTCAAGAGTAATGAAAATTTAGACACCTACTAATTAACCGGCTAATGTATCCTCTTATTTCGTCATACATAATTAGCAAAACAACATCCATAAAACGAGCATATCGGCAAAATGTTGGGTTTCATCGATTATTTTTCATCTAGCCAATCAAGTTGTTTGTCAACTTGCAAACGAGAACAAAATTATACTTGCTCGGCTAACAACTGTTTGAGATGTGATGTAGATTACTTGGAGTGGGATTTTATGACGTTGAGGAAAACGAGTTGTCGTTTCGGTGTGGTTTGCGGAAATGGACTTTAATTACATTAGTACTACTCGTTTTCATTCCGGTGTTAAAACTGGAATATTTTAAAAGTAGGAAAAGTCGAAAGTGTTGCCAACACAACACAAAAAACACAATAAAATGTGATGGCAAGGCTTCTCCTCCATTTAAATCATGACCAAATTTGAGCGCTGGAACAACCTCCTACATTTGTGATATTTTGTTGGGAATTGTGTTTGTGTATCTTGGTACTCCAATAAGTCGTACATACCACTTAGGTATCCTAGGCACATCACGCACAGGACCAGTGGTGTGTACGACTTGTTGGAGTACCAAGATGGACGTATGGGACAGAGGATTGACAACTTGAACAAAAGGTTAACCAACAAAATTTTGAACTTGGACATTCTGGTCACTATTGAAAACATTTAAAAGTCTGTAATACAATTGAACAAACTTGAACGGCACATTACGGAAGGCATTCCAAATCATTTGTGGTCTGAATTCAGACGCCGACAAGATTGGACCTATAATAGGCACTTTTATGATATTAAAAATAACAATTTAAGAAAAATCTACGCACTATAATGTTAGAAAGTCAAGTAAATATTGTGATGAAAAGCAGTTGGATCAAGAACCTTGCAGACTTGAACGTTCCGTCTCGAAGCTCTTATCGCTAGGGCATAAATTTTGTTTACCTGTGGGTAAGGGTGATTTTTCAATGAAGCAATTTTTGGTAGATATTGAATTTACGATCAATCACTTAAAGTACATATAGATATATAACATTTATAGTTCTCAAATTTGTAATGTTCTCGCAAACTATTTACATCACGATTATAGATTATTTAACGTAGTGTCGACGTAGTATTACAAAGAGACCCAATATCTACCATAATGCAAAAAAAAACAAGAAATTCATTACTACACTCAAACGGTCTGGTTATCCGAAGAACTATATAAGAAATTAACTACTAATAGTGGAGTAATCCCTAAGTTTTATGCTTTGCCCAAAATACATTTGAGTCAAAGTGGCTTAAATGTCTTTTAAAACAAAATAATACTTAAAACGTTATTCAACATTTATTACGTACAATCTGTTCATGTGAGTGTTCTAAATACTAAATGATCTCCGCGCCTTGTGGAGTACCAAGGATTCCAAACATGCTGAAGTAGGCATGACATCACGGCACGTGGAGAACCGAAGCCTTTGTTCCCGGACTTCTTGGTCACGCGTGTCATATTGCGTACAAAGTAATAATTGCGTACGCTCACATACATATACCACAACTTTCTGTCACACCGATATTTCGTCAACTGAGTCAGTAGTCACCGAATTTAAAATTGGTATCGCATATCTCTAATATTTTAACATTAGCATATAATAAATATAATCTCTTCTATGTGAATGATTCTTTTGAATTTTCTGAGTTTATAAATAATATCCAAACACCTAATGGGTTTGTCATAGTGAGTTTGGACGTCATCTCCCTTTTTACTAACATACCTATAGAAGTAGTGATTGATTCCATTAACAATCATTGTGAAGAGATCAGTGCAGTTTGTGACTTTACGCAAGACAAATTTATTTCGAGTCTAAAGTTATTTTTTGATTCAACCTATTTCAAGTTCAATGACAGAATTTATATACAGGTTATTGGAACACCTATGGGTGCAAAAATTTCGCATATAGTTGCTTAATATGTTATGGATGGCTTGATTAATGGTTGTCTGCCGTCTTTACCATTCGAGTTTCCGTTCTTAAAGAAGTATGTTGATGACATAATCTGCACTATCCCGACTGACTAGGAAGACGAGGTATTACGTGCTTTCAATTCCTGTCATCCTAAAATTTCTGACGATTTCATAAATGAACCAAACCAGTCAAGTGATTTCAAAACTATAAGAATTAAAAAAAATGATAGCTTTCATTTTGAAAGATTTTTAGGACAAATATAATTTTTTTTGCAACTGTTATAAAGTACCTACCTAGGTGACAACTTGTAAATTCTAATTCGTTTAGGAAATGATACCTTGAAATATTTTTCTCGTGAGGCAAAACGATTTGTGTTATATAAAAAAATTCCTTATATTCTTGGGGGCTTTTAGAGGCAGCATAAATTCAGTTTCCCAACTGGTTGCTTCATTGAAATATTATTCTTTAAAAACAAATTTAATAGTTATTTATTATGTACAAGCGGATATAGTCTTTACGAGACCAGTGTAACAACGGGCTGCCGACAAGAAAAAAGAACGTAAACGAGCCGCCTCCATAGGCGCGCGGAATATTTTTTACTCACTTAGTCAGTAAAATTTCATAGAAAAATTTTACATGAATTATTGTAAAATAATTGAGTTTAAGCATCAAATAATTAATCGTAATCTTCAGAAGAAGATTCGGAGCCCAGACGAATGACAATGGGGTTAATAGGTGGTAAAACGTGATATTCTCCTCTTTTTTAATTAAATGCGAAACGCAATTTTGCCAAATTTGTTTGTAGGAATAATCCCTAAAGACGGTTTCAATATTCTCAAAAACAATGTTAGTGAAATTAGGACTGTGGTTTGTTTTCCGCAAGCGATCCTTGACGTTAGCCCAAATTAATTCTATGGGATTAAAAATACAGTAGTAGGGAGGTAGTCGAAGAACTCAATGACCTTTATCCTCAGCAAGGTTATCAACAGCATACTCCTTTTTGAGGGCGGACGCCATCTCGGCACTTTATTACCCCTAGGTAGGAAGGTGTTGTAAAGTATAATAAGCCAGCTCGGCACTGTGTACCTTACACCGACTAGCCAACTCAAATTTATTTACATCAAAAGGAGGTACGATTTGGTACAACAAAATAGCATATAAATTCGGAACAGAAAATAATATAAAAAAGGAATATAAGTCATTACTTTAACAAATGTTTAATTATTAATCTTATATCTATGTGACACAGATTTTACATAATCATACTCATTTATCTGCAAATTTTCCAATTCGAAAATTTTTTGTTGTAAAAATGTCTCAGCGTCTTGTACCTTTTTTGTTTTTATAATAATCGGAGTATTAATACTCTGCATTTTTATATATACTGAACATTGATACTCCAGGAGAGTTTTTGTGAAAATATTAATATTAGTGCCGACTTGGCCTATTGGCTAGGGGCATTGGTTACGAGTGCCTGCTTTCTGTAGTGTCGAGTTGGCGTATCGACGTTTATTACCTTAAGGGTAAAGTGCTGAGATGGCCTGGACCCCTTTTTGAAAGTACCTGATTTAAAAATTTCAAGAAGCTGTTATTTTTGTACGGATGTTTGAAGCTATAGGAATATTTTTGCTGTGAAGAAATTCGATGATAAGTGATTTCCTGGAACTACTATTAAGAATTTTATTAATTTGACGAGAATGATATGAAGCGTTATCAAGAACTATAACTGTATGATTAGGAATATTGGGCAGATGTCCATCTTTAAACCACTTTTCAAACAATTCGGCATCCATATCCTGATGATAATCGGCGAAACTCTTATCGATATTCTTGGCGGAAAGAAGCAAAGCATAAGGGTACGTCCATAGTGCACCGCTTCTCGCTCCCCGCTTTATCGCGGCAGGCTAGCGGGCAAAAAATGTTTGGAGAAATGTATACACGTGTCCAGAGTGCGCCTGCCCGCCTGCTTCAGTCAGCTGAGCTCGCTTTTACCAGCTTTTACCGGAATGAATTATTGTTTTTTTCTCGCTTCCCGCTTCACCCGCTTGGTCAGTCTCAGTCTCAGTATGGTGTAAACTTTTGACACACTGGTATCCTTGTTTTGGTTTCTTCACATTAATATCAGCAAGTCTCTTTCTTCATGCGAAAATATCCGTAAAATTTTTCAGAGTGAGCAGTGAGTTGAGGAAACAACGAATGGTATTCACCAACTTCATGGCGACACCTATTAATTTCATGAACGTGATTAGTTCTTTCTTGTTTAAGTTTATAATGAACACTATCGCTAGCTAATACAGGGTGATCAAGAATGACTGTTTGAGTTGGCAATCCTACCTGGAGGATTTTTTTGCCTAAGGGTTTGCAATGCTACAACCAGACAAGGCGTATCAACTTTAAATAGGTTGCCTCAAGTGATCCTGACCTACCACAACGTCATCTACGTCACACGGTGACCGGCGATGCAAAAAATACTTTGAAAAACTCAAAACTGTTGTCAATTACAAACGAAAACGCCAGCCAAACGCCGAATTGTCAGAGTAATACAGAGCATAGATGAAACCAGAGTTAGATTAAACACAGGTAATAAAACTCAGACCTGTGTCGCCAGTCTACGTCACGAACTCCGCCTCCCCTGCGCGACCCCCTCGCCAGAAGCTGTTCAATGAGGTAACTTTCTTAAAGTTGATAAACCTTGACAACCAGATATGTTTATTTCATTTATTTGACAAAACAATCAGCGTTATTTAAGTGGCTGGATCGCCATAGCAGCGAAGGCCAAATAAAAGAAGAAGAACAATCAGCGATAAGATTGTAGGTTATGTGAATAAAAATTAACGCTTAAAAATGAAACTCGAAATACAGAACAAAGATTTAATTAAACCGGCTAAAGGTAATGCTCAAAATGCCCCCCATTTTTGTCCAGACATAAATTAACTCTTCTTTTTAGGCTCTCGAAGATATTCACCAGCATATTGGGGGTAATGTTTGCCACTTCCTGAACTATTGCCTATTGCAGCTCTTTTCAGTATGCAATACGTTCCTAAAGACATTGTCCTTCAAGAGTCCAAATAACGAAAAATCTAATGGAGTGAGATCTGGTGACCTGCTTCACCAAATGCACCGACTAATACCGTACTCTGTCGCCAAAATTCTCTCTTAAATATCCCATAGTAGCACGAGCCGTATGTGCCCTTGCAGAGTATTGTTAGAAATATCCAATTTGGCGCTCTTCGTCTGTTAATTGGTTTATAAAAGGCCTCAAAAGGTGTTGGATATATCTCTCCGAATTGACGGTAAAATTAAAAAATATTGGCCCATACACCCGCATACTTGACACTGTCATCCAAACACAAACTTTAACCGGGTGTAAATGTGTCTCTCTGATAGCGTAAGGATTTTCACCTGACCAAATTCTGTAATTTGGTTATTCACATAGCCGTTGAGATGAAACCAGGCTTCGTCGGAATAGAAGGTATTGTCAAGGATATCATTATTATTTAATATGTCATTAAACCAATTGCAAAATAAAACTCTCTGCGGGTGATCAGAAGGGGTTAATGACTGGACGATGGAAATTTTGTAAGGGTGGTACTTTAATTTCTTTTTAAGCACAGTGGAGCAACTTCCATATGTTAAGCCTGTAAAACCGTGAACTAGAACAACATAGAAAAGTGGAAGTCTTATGATAAGAATGAAAATTGGTTGAATAGGAGGCATAAGGACCCAACCTGTTTGAAGGGAGAGCTTTCTTAAGGATTTGCGAGGACTTGTTTGCATTCGAGTTCTGATATCCTCGACAACTTCCTCGTTTAAAGTAGAAGGTCTACCAGTTGATTTTTGTTTGCTTACACTCCCTGTGTTTAAATAACGTTCAACTACTCGCATGCAATGTTGCTGAAAGACAGCAAAAGTGACCAAAGTCTCCGGAAACACTTCCTGAAATTGCTGGTATGTCGCTTCGAGAGAGTACTGCCAACCAGTAATTGGGTTATAAATCCCGCTTCGAAAGTACGCCATTCCAATGAAAATATCGTGCTGTAACGTGAAAACCATTTTAAATAACTAAATTTGAAAAGAATACCAGAAATTTGATATTGAAATAGCAAATGGCATCTGTCAATGTCACCAACCGGATATTACTCCAGTTGTACCATTTAAAAATGAAATTCAGTATTGCCAACTCAAACAGTCATTCTTGATCACGTTGTAGAACACACAGTAGATCGTCACGGGACAATTCCATGATGCCAAATGCCAAATGAAATGACACGAAGCGAGGCGCGTTGCGGAGAGCGATGCTCTATGACCACCACCTGCTAAAATAGTGCAGGTTCGCAAAGCGGTAGAGTCCGCCGCGGTTTAAAGCCGGCGAGCGGGGAGCGAGAAGCGGTGCACTATGGACGTACCCTTAGGCACAAAACCGTTTTCGTTTCCTGCATGTAAAATTACCACCCGATTCCTCCTAGAACTGGGTGTATTTAATTTATAGTTGTTGCTGTCATCAACCCAACCACGTTGAATTACTTCATGAGTGTCAAACCATGTTTCGTCTAAATATACAATGTTGCTCCCTGATTCCCGAAATGACCTAATTTGTCTCAAATAATCCTGACGCAAAGCAACAATACGAGGTGACTCCATGATGACCATTTTTGTGTTTAAATCCGCAACTTAACAGAATTGACCTTAAAGTGTCTAAAGATTTATATTTATATTCCTCAAAAGACTGTAATAATGCATAAAAATCGAAAACGGTTCTGCGTATAACGTCTTTAGCAGCGTCATCTAATTCTTTGAACTTCCTTTGTTTACCTAATCTATTTTGATGATGATCTACAATTCCTCGCTGAATTATTTTATAAATTGAAGAATATGGAATTAATGTCAAGTCTGAAATTTCTAAAATTAAGCAGCGAACCGATTGTTCGGGGTGTCTTTGTTGGAGGCGCTTAAACATATTTAAAATTACTGTTTGTAATTGACGATGTAGATCCTTATTTGCAAACTCCCAAGAAGGAGACGAGGAAGAGCAAGAGGGTTGAGTAGTCACGTTTTCCACATCAACTCGCACTGTTTCTGTCGCCCACGGTCTCCAAAACGCCATTCCGATTACAATTAATTATAATTATAAATATAAAAACGAACGGCAAATTATATGATTATGAAATTAACTTAAAAACAAACAAAATACCTCTATAACCTGTCTCGGTGATGTAAACCGTGCCAACACTGGTAAAAGACTGAAGACACGTGTTCGAAACGTTCTAGGAAGGATCCAGTCGTCCAAAACGTTTATGAATCCACTACAGCACAAGCGAGAAAAGTAAACTATTGACAATATTTAGACGTGTGACTTGCTCGGCATCGAACTGGAGTGGGAGGATTGTACAGGACGAGTTCGCTAAATAACGTATCATGTATCGAGCATGCCGTATATGTCGTTGTTGATCGATACCCGTATAAGCTTGGTTGTTACACTGGCTTCGTAAAGACTATATAATGAACGTTTAACGAGCGATAGGTTTAAACGCGCGCGCGGCTCAGCCGCAAGCGCGTTAATATAGCGAGTTAAACGTTGATTTTATCCGTGAGTGTATTACAACGTTTTATTCAATTTTGCCATATATAAACTGACGTTTAGCAGAGTAAGTCCAATTTTGAAGAGAAAATTTGGAAAGATCACAAATTCTGTGCCGCAATCTTGACAATGACGAAAACAATTTTACACATATAAAACGTCACTTTATACGGCAAAATTGAATAAAACATTTTAATCCGCTGCCTAAATAAACAAAATAAACAATGAATTTATAGGTTCGATTTGACGTCAATAAACGTCAGTTTATATGGCAAAATTGAATAAAATTTATTTAGATGAAAACACACATGTTGGAAATAAACTTCGGTTATAAATCGAATCGGGCTCTCGCCAAACAAACAGACACAATACGTATATTAATTGAACCAGACTAGTAAAAGTATTAAGTTAGATATAGTATCCGGTCAGTGTCCTCGATTGCTCACCCGTGCAGCTCTGGAAAAGCGGAAACTGTAAAACTTCAATATCAGTAAATATTAACTGTTCCGCTTTATCGAAATGTCTTAAATTTTATTTAAGCGCCCGAAATTTCTCGTTTATTGAGTCAAAACAGAGTTGTTTGAAGCAAATGACGCGTCTCAATTCGTGTAGAATCGTGGGTGGCTTAGCAAAAGTAGCCCATCACAGTCAAAAACCGCCGTTTGTTTAGGCAGGAGACAATTTGGTAAAATGTGGGAAATCCTGAAACGGTATCGTTCCTCGAATCGGGTCACCGTAAAACGGACAAACGAGGCCCTATTCAAAGTTAATCAGGGCGTTGTTTAAGTACACGACACTGGGGTTTAGAAAACGCTCTACGCTGCCCCTTTTCCATTAAGTGTTAATAACTAAATTATGATCGGGGCTGCGAGCTTTTATCTTTTCGTCGACTCAAAAGGTCCCTTGACGCTCTGTCTTAATAGAAAGAGACCTCTGACATAGTCGAGGTGTACAAAAATGTGTTCTAATTTTAAACAAAGGAATGTGCCGATGCAGTTATTAGAGGTAATTACTATTAACGAAGGTTCTTATTAGGAAAATTAGCTTCCTGCTAAATTAATTACAACCATTGATGCTTTTCTGCTAAAAAATCTAGTTGCATGAACGTTGATACTTACCCAGCATGCCTACGGGAAACTGGGGCGGAGGTTGTAATGGATTCTCGATGACGCTTTGTGTTACGACCCATACATAATTTTCACCGGTAAGATGGAGATCTTCAGCAGCCGTTAGGATGTCGATAGCCTCTTCTCGAGTGCAGTACAAGAGCATTACCCTTGCTTCCGAATTAACGAGGGCCGCCAAGTCACCCTTATTGGCTACTAACACGGCGTTTAGTATAGTGAACTTGAAGCGGTCCTGAAACGAAGAATATCGTCAGAGTTGGAATATTAAGTGATAATCCTTTTCAAAATGGACATATATTACGTCGCTCTATATTATTATTGTCTAATAGTTCCGAAACTGTTTGATAAAAAATACTTTTACAGTTCATTGAATGTTACATGGTATCAATAGTTCAATTTTATAACTTTTTGAGTTTTTATCCTTGGTTTACTGAAAACATCTACACCCTTCTTGTATCTCTTTGCATTTTTGTATATTATCTTTGCATCTTTTTCATTGTTTGCGTTAACTGAAATTTAAAAATGAATTGCTTAAAATCCACACAATATTTGGAAATGGGCAAAACGTAAATTCTATTATATCAAACAGCTAGCTAAAGGAAATAAAGAATAAAGGAATGTTCCACTGCTACATGTTCGTTTAATTCCAAAAGAGAATAGCTTAGAACACTTATTTATTCCCCAGTTATTTCGCTCGGTTTGGGCTAATTCGGTAATTTTCTAGAAGGTGTTACAAAGTTAGATTTATTTCCACAATTTTCTAGAATAATACGTAATTTGCTTCTATATTTGTTCCTAAACGGTTTCAAAAATCGCTGCATAGTTCCATACAGCTACCAACTTAGGTGAGATGTTACTAGAAATTTGCGTCACACAGGTTATTTCACCAATTCTATTTGGTAGAAAATGACTATTTTTTTCGATGGCAATTTGCATTTAAGAGGCATACGATAACGACATTTCTAGAAAATCAGTTACGTCACTTGTTCCTTTTTTAGCAATATAGATGTAATTTTAATTTGTAATTTAATTTTAATATAGATTGTAAAGACTATTTTATCATACTGAAAGTAATAAATGTTAAATTAGGTCTCGACAATAGTAAATAATTATTTTGAAATTTACAGTAGATAGATACCACAGGTCAGACTTTCTCTAAGACACTCTCTTAAACAATGAAGAAGCAGATTCACACTTCAGGTCGGGTTTAAAAATTTAGGTCTTTCCTTTTCTGGGTCCTGTTGCGAACGGCGGCGGTCAACTCGTAAGAAATTTTAATCCCCAACCCTAAGATCGGTCAATTGGTAAGCGAACCGGCAGTTAATTTTTAAAGGGTAGTCTTGGATGAGTCAACTCGTAAGTGGATTCTCAGAAATAATCAAGGGGATGATGATTGCAACGAAGTAGTTCGGATATTTGTTGAAGCTAAGAATATGATATAAGGGGGTGGTTTGTTACGTTCGAACTAAACGGTGACGATGGATTACACCGAGATAGTTGTGGATTTTATTAAAAGTCAACGCAGCAAAAACTTGCTTGTTGTTAATGATCATATGCGTTTTATGACCCTAGGGTCGGGTTCTGCAGGGTTTTCCTTGCCCTCTCCCAAGGAATACGATAATCCCCCCTTTGGGATTTTTCAGGTAGTTCAAAACCTTACGAGCTGACCGATCTAGAGAACCATATTCTTACGAGTTGACCAATCTCGCGAAGGTCAAATGCGGACCGAGGATTAATTCTTACCAGTTGACCGGTATCCGTTGCGAATTCTGAGGTCACTCGAAAGTGATATAGAACACTGGTAGTAGACGACATCAAAATATTAATAAAACCCTACACAAATTGCGGTAAATGGGTATATCGATACTCGTGGGGAATTTATAATCAATACAAATGCTATTTTGGCCTAATATAATCTTCAGACTGACGGCCTAGCAAAAGTGGATGCTGTACCTATCGTTATGGGCCAAATTTTTTCTGAGTACAGCCATTTCAGTAATTTAATTGCTACTTTTCAATAAATTCGAAAAATTCACGAGCAGAGGGAAAGATTAAAGTCGCAAATAAATAGCACAGTGAACAAACCTGCAGTTAAAGTAAGAGGATCGATTCTGGATTACGAAGCGCAATTGTAAAACAAAGTCAATGTTTTAGATATTTAGTTTGTAACATTTTACATGAGGATAAAAACATAAGCTCAAAAACGTCGGAACAACAATACCATATTTGGCTCATGTACCTCAGGTGCTCTATATATCATAATTAGTAATTTCCTATTCAAAATTTCTTTCGTGTTGAATGTACCTTCTATTAATCCGATCGTATATTGTTGGATTTAACCGAGCGATCATAAAATTAAACAAATACTAATTATGTAAGAGCATTTCACTAAACTGGCCGTGAATTGAAAGGCTAATATCACAGGCACGGTAAACAATAAACATGAAAACCAGATTTTTCGTGGATAAATACGTCATTAAGAAAACAATCAGATCAGTGACCATATGAAATATGATCTGACTTGTTCTACGCCTACGCTTTAATACTGCTCGTTAGTCAAGATTTCAAAGAGAACAGCCCTACAGTCTTGTAGTGACGTCTCATCTCCGCGGAGTTCTCCGACTACTGTAGGCTATGCTACTTTTAATTTCTTCATTTTGTGTCCATTTTGTTTGCTTGTTCGCCATTAATTTGCATCCTTGTTTCACTCCCCATTTATCCAATTGTTCCCTGTCCCCTAGTTAAGGTTTATAATATTAATGTCAAGGCACGCTCCTTGTGACCCATTTGCTTGTAGGTTAAATAAACCTTTGGTTTGATTAACATGTTTGATATACAACCCTCAAACCGTACACATTTAAGAGCACATCAGGCCGTAAGTAAAACAATATCTTTCATTCATACAACATTGCTGTAACAACAATTTGTTAGATATATTTGAGCATGTTTTGCGCACTTTTGAATGCATTTAGTTTAAGCTATAGTAACTAATTAATGACGTGACAAAATGGTATGAACATAGATACAAGATAACAATGGCAGCTTCCTCATGGCATGTGCTTTTGACAAAATACTTTAGGACTGCTCTTCAAAATTAAACCATAGTTACTTTTTGTTTGGCTATTAAAAATGAATAATAGTAATAAATCTTCTAAACAATTCAAATAAATTAAAAAGCAAAATTTGACTGGCCATTGCTAACTTTACGTCGGAAATATGCGGGAATGTAATGCAAGATTTATTGCTTCGCGCGGAAGTATACATATACAGCCAAGGGCCTTCCCATCAGCTGTTCCAGGGAAGGGTGGGGGTTATTTATGATGTCTGCTATTAGGTAATACGCAAGTATGAAATTAAAAGACTTTAGCGTGGTATACATTCAAATAATATTTTATTGGCTATTGGGTACATATTTATGCAATAATAATTGTAGCAACAATTAAATTTAAATTATACGTAAATATTATAAATTTAAGGATGACAAGTTAAATAATTAAAGCTTCAGCCTCATCCCAGCGTCTCTCGTCCTCACTCCTCTCTCGTCATTCTCTTTATAGTCCGATTTTAGTGATTTTAGTTTCAAACAAACAAATCTTAATAATTTGCTCTCGGACTAAGGTGCCACAAATATCGTTTAATTTGCTTGGAACTCGGACTGAAATGTTGCCTTCTGTTGTTATTTAATTGTCAAATATTAAGAAGCAAAATTATGCATAAATGTAGATAAAGAGTTGCGCCTCCTGTCTCCATAGTAGTCCACGCCCTTGCGGTCAATTATCAAAAGTACATTTTAAATAAATGAAATATCTTGAAATGCAGAGTTTAGAGAAAACAAATTCAGACAATAAATAATGCAGAAACAATTGCAAAATCAAACAGGAATTAGATAAAAAATTAAGAATTTGGTGCGTAATACATTAAAAAAATACTATTGTAAAAAATTGGTTCTGTAATATAATTTCATAATATTGTACATTTTTTCCTAGGTTTATGGAAAGAAATACGATTAATGATTATTTTACGTTAAAGTGTAAAAAAGAACAGCTTTCAAAAATACGCCATGTAATTGCATTTTAAGATGTTACATTTTACATAAAACAAAAGAATCTGCGACATTTGTCTTCTCGAGTTTATATGCCTTTCTCAGTTTTGTGCTAAGTGTGTATATTGAAGTGACTCTCTCAGACTTGAACAAATGCTTGCAATTTTCGTCTCTCAACTAAAGTTTAATGACTCGGTCTGAGCATCTCTAAACAATGCAACCGTCGCTATTGCAAATTATCTATATGACCTAAGAGATTTAACAAATTTCCAATTAAAATTCAGGTTTAGCACGTCTCGCTTTAAATATTTCGAAATTCATCACCTCGGACTTTTATGGGTGCCGTAAATTAAAGCAGTCATTTGATTGTTTGAAACTATTGAACTCGACGTCGCCCGCACGTCTTATTTCAGGAACAATTCAACACAATTCCAAGCAAAAACGTACCTTGGAATTAATTAGTTTACGTCCGAATCGCAATGCAGAGCGACGAATCTAATCCGAGTTATTATTTGCCAAAGCAAAACGAGATTCGTTATTAATTAGATGTATCAAAACAATCACCCTACAAAACAATGAAAAACAAACGAGAACAATGTTTTCATCAAATTTCCCCAAAGATTGATCGAAAAGCTTAACAAAGTCTTTAACGAGAGGTAGCATGCACCTATGGATGTATATTTACAGGAAATCAAGTTTGCGACGTACAATAGAATATTATTCAGGAGGCGTATTACTATAATTATTCATGAAGTCGATTGAAATGGGTTGAATGAAGTGGCACGTACTTTAGGAAGAAGACTGATCGACAACAAAAATAAGGAGATAATCTCATAGCGAAGCTCATGCTTTCGAGTAACGATAAAACTTGTTAGCTCGTATCTGTTAAAATAGGGAGCTTTAAATGCTGTAATTGACCACACAAACGTATCAGAGCGTCGAAGCATCATACAACAGGGGCGTCGGTATATCGATGTGATATTTATGTGACCAAGATTAGTAATACGTAATTAACGATTGCCTTGGTGATGGGTGATTTCAATACAAAACTTGGTGTGTTGGTTGCTCCGGATTGGGACGGCGGAACGACATAGGAGACAGACTGGTACAGTTCAGCAAAGGGAAGCAAATGGTAATACCAAACACCTTTTACAAGCGGACCTGTGGTTTCCGCATTAAACTAAAGAAGACCACTGAAAGAAGTACTACTCAGGAACATGATGTAAGAAAACTGTACAATCAAGAAATAAGAGCATCAGTGAAAGAAACCCTCGCTATGGAAATAAGATCAGATAAGTATAAGTCGGATCTAAAAGAATCGTGCGAAAAATTTAAACAAGCTTTGGATGAAATTAAAGAACACATATTAATAACAACAAAAGACATGAACGAAATAAGGCACTCGGGGAATGACCGAGAGAGAAGGCATAGCTATATATATATATATATAAATATATATATGTCGTCGACAATATGGATTAAGGGCGCGAAACACGACGTAAACGATGCGACAATTGTTTATTAAAAACAAACTCTGTGATTTACATGTGTAAAATTAATAACCATGAACACGCTTGGCAATCCCAAGACCGACCCGACTTCTTCGCTCGAGAGCTAATTATCGTCTCTGTCTTTTAAACATCGAACTCCGCCGAGTTTTTTAAACACTCATTACTAAAAATGCATTTCAGCGTCTCGAGAAGCCGTTCTTGGTTCCGCCCGCACACGTCTAATGTGCTGCGTATTCATTCGTTAACATAAACAACTTAAATTATTACAAAGTATACAAAAAAATAAAAAATAATAAGTCGAGAGCGTGATCCCCGACACGGCCATTCTGACATATCGCACGACCCTGTGCGATCAAGCTAGAAAAACAAAACATAAATTACTCATCAAGTCATATCGTAAAGTCTTTTTCAGTCAGAGCTAGCGGTTCTGCGCTTCGGCTCTTCCTGACTCTAACAATTCACTCGAAATTCATTCCAAATTCATTCCACTCAGGTAAGTCCACCTAGCAGACTTCCCAAGCCCAACAACATCAAATCACTGACTTTTATTAAAGCCCAAATTCTAACATCACCGAATAGCTACTCACTAGTTATTCTACACAAGTTGTCACCAACACTTCTGGCTTCACACCACGAAGTCGTCTAGTGCACAACCCTACTCCGTGATCCTCACTGATCACACAGGTCACAACACCAGATAAGCCTCCGGTCCCTCGGTTAACTCAACCTTCACCCCTGACTTTCGTCCAGTGCTGACCTCATACATCATCATTCAACAATGTCTTCACAATCATAAATCATATTAATACACTCATCATCCTCTGTCGGCATTGACCTTAAACGATCATGAGCGTATTTTAAAACACGGTTACCTCTCATCGGTTTCAATTCATATCGATCTCCACTTAGAACCTTTACAACTCTCAAAGGTCCTCGGTACTTCTGGTCAAGCTTGGTTTGATTTCGTTCTTCATTTTTCAACAAAACAAGATCATTTACTTTAAACGGCTGAACTTTAGCCTTTCCCTTATCAAACCTCACTTTTTCCACAGATGAAGCATTTTTCATCGCTGCAGCAGCACGTTCTCTCAAGTTCTCAAGGTCTATTTCCTCAATATTATCATTAGCAACTAAACCAAATGGTCTTGCAACTTTTCCAATTAAAAGCTCAAGAGGGCTACATTTAGTGACTCTGTTGGTTGTTGAATTTATTGCTAACTGTACTTCTTCGATATAATCTTGCCAAGATTTATCCTTATCTAATTCCACGGCAGTAAAAAGTGATTTCAGGGCAGACATGATTCGTTCTACTTGACCGTTTGCACGACTACTACCAGTAGCAATGAAATGTACCTCCACAATTTGACTTTGACAGTAACCCTTAAATTGCTTATTATCAAAACATCCACCTTGGTCGACAATGAGTCTAGTAGGAGTTCCAAATAAAGAAATATTTTTCTTAAGAGCTCTAATACTGTTAACTGTATCTATTTTCGAAGTATAAGTCAAAATAACATATTTTGTAAAAGCATCAATAGAAATAAAACGTACTCCTTTTGTTTATTTTTGCCACTCAATTTTCCTGTAATATCCATATGAATAGTATGCCATGGAATATTAAATTTGGGTATATG
The DNA here is from genome assembly GCA_946251905.1 of Cryptocephalus moraei. NCBI lineage: Eukaryota > Metazoa > Arthropoda > Insecta > Coleoptera > Chrysomelidae > Cryptocephalus > Cryptocephalus moraei. The sequence continues at coordinate 8,578,254 of OX276453.1, forward strand.
ATGAAGTTCAACTTGTACTTTACCGGAAGGGGTTTTGGCTAATTTACACGTTACACACTTGTCAACAAATTTTCGAACCCATTTAGACATTTTTGGAAACCAATAAAAATCATAAATTTTGTCAAGAGTTTTTTCCCAACCTAAATGCATGACTGATTCATGAACATTATTGATTACGGACCATCTGAATGCTCGTGGAATAATAATCAACTTTCTGGCTCGTCCATTTCGTTGAATTTTACGATAAAGTAACCCTTGCGATAATTCGTATGTTTCTAATATGTCAGAGGACAAATTTTGGCAATCTGTTAATTCGGAGATAATTTTAGAAAGTTCAGGATCTCGTGATTGTTCCGCAATGAGCCAATCTTTAGTAATTTCTACAATATGAATTTCCTTTTGAGGAACTTTTTGAATTTTTCCAATAGTTTCTGTATTTTTGCTTCTTGGTTGAATATGATTGCGGGAAAAAAAATCAACGTGACTCATCCTTTTGCCCTGTTGGTAGATAATATCGAAATCATAAATTTGTAAAAACATCCACCAACGGTGAACGCGAGGGGTCAATTCTAATTTCGTTCGAGATGATTTTAACGCATTACAATCAGTAACTACAAGAAATTTACGTCCATACAAATAGTGTCGAAAATGTTTTACTGCGTTTACAACGGCTAGAGTTTCCAGTTCATACGAGTGATATTTAGATTCTGTTTCCGATGTCCTTCTACTGAAATATTCTATAGGGTGGAGTTTGTTAGAAATACGATGAAAGAGAATCGCTCCATATCCTTCGCTACTTGCATCAGTATGTAATTCGACTGGATGTTCTGGATTAAAAATGGTCAAGACTGGTTCGTTCGTTAATTTCTCTATTAATTGTTGTCGAATTTTCTCATGTTGAGAAGTCCAAATAAATTTTCCTTTTGTGGTTGTTAGTCGATACAATGGTGCGGCAATTACGGAAAATTTCGGTATAAATTTTCGGAAATAAGAACTGAGTCCAATAAATTGTCTAATTTGCGTGATCGTTTCAGGTGGGGGTAAAGCAATTAGTGTTTTTATTTTGCCAGCATTAGGTCTAATTTTACCTGCACATATTTCATAACCCAAATAGTCAATTTTAGTTTGTAAGAAGGAACACTTGCGTACATTTAACGAAAAGCCAGCTTGAACAAGGGCGTTTAGTACGTCCTTTAATTTAAAAAGACCTTCCGAAATACTTTTCGAATGAATCATGACATCGTCCATGTAGACGACGACATGTGTGTTTACTAATTTACCTAAAGCTGTCACGATAGCTCTTTGGTAGACGGCTGGGGCCGTTTTTAACCCAAAAGGCATTGACAAATATTCGTATTGACCTTCGGAAGTAATAAAAGCTGTTTTCTCGATGGAATCTTCGTCGACAGGGATTTGATGAAAACCACTGGCCATATCTAATTTTGTAAAATAATTTGCGGCACCTAATCTAGCAATTACCTCAGAAATGATCGGCAATGGATACCTATCACAAACTGTATTAGAATTTAATTCACGGTAGTCGACACACAATCTACTAGTCCCGTCGTTTTTTCCAACTAAAATAATAGGACTTGAAAAAGGCGAATTACTGGGTCTGATTATTTTTGCAGCTAATAATTCTTGAATTTTATTGCGTACTATTTCTTTTTCATATTCACTCATACGGTAGGGTCGCCTCTGAACAATTTTGTTTGGATCTTTTAATCGAATCTCTAGTTTACCAGTAGTTACTCGTCTTTTAGGATTATCCGTAATAAAGGAGTCTTTGAAAGTTTCCAACAATGAAAGCAATTGAGTAAGCTCATCATTAGCTACTTCGGTTTTTATTGTTTTTGACCAAGTTAACATTGAGTTGTTACTCCTATTGGTGATGCAACAGGCAGTTTTAGTTTTATTCAAACAAATCTTATCATGGGTCAAGTAAATCGAATAACCAATTCCCAAAATTTCTCTCCCAATCAGAATATTATGAATTAAACAATCGTCCTTAACGATGTAAAAAGTTATTTCAAGCAAATAACCGTCAATTTCTACTTTAGACAAGATCTGCAGTGTACTAAAGACAGTGTCTTTTCCAATACCAACCAAAGAAACTGTATTGTGTTTTCTTTGCCCACTAAATTTTAATGAAATAGATTCCTTCAAAAGAGAACATTCTGCTCCAGAATCGAAAACAAATGGAAAGATCTCACCTAAGTGTTTCAGATGCCCAGTAGGTGATGCAACAGTGCAGATATCCACTCTTTTCGTTCCATTTTCTTTCCTCATCTGGCAGTCATTGGCGTAGTGTCCGAGTTGGTTGCATTTGTAACAGCGTGGTTGTTGTTCCCGAGGCTTGTTGGAAGTTCCACTGAAGTTGGATTTCACCAGGGAGGCCCGGCATTCCCGGTGACGATGTCCAACCTTTCCGCACTTGAAGCATGTCATCGGCCGCTGTAGTTTTGGACGCTTTCCCTGTTGTTGATCTGCTGAATCCTCCAGTTTACGTTTCGAGACAGCACGCAATTCACGTTGTAATTGATTGCGATTTGTCATTTCGATGGTGTAAGCAAGTTGTTTTAGTCGGTTATCAAATCGAGACAAATGTGCCATAGCTAGTGCAACGCCAATTTCTTCGGGATCGGATTTTTGCCAACGTGTTAGGAATGTGGTTAGGAATTGACTTGCATACACTGAGTATGGTTCGTTGTCCTTTGGTTTTCCGTATAGAAGTTTGAGTAGCGATGCTGCACCAGTTTCAGATTCATCATACCTGGCTAGAAATAGCTCCTTAAACTGTTCCCAAGTCATTCCATCAAAAGAAATTTGAGAAAGCCAGGTCGATGCAGAACCTTGCATGGCTTTGCTCAAAGTAATCATGAGAGCACTGCCACTTGCTGGTTTTTCTCGCATGCACAGGTCAGCAGTTGTACACCATCCTTTGACGGTTTGACCCGTTTTGTCTGGATCGAAGATTGGTAGAGTAATAGATTCATTCGTCGATGGCTGGCCAATCTTTTTCACCAATTCGTCCAAAATTTTACGCCACTGATGTTCAGAGCCGCTGTTCGCTTGGTTTTGAAGCACTTGCTCCTCTTCAACATCTCGGTGTTCACTCATCGTAAATCCTTCAGGTTCAGGTTCAAGTCAGAGCACTCCACTTATCCAGGGGGTGAGCACACGATTTAACCACGGGGTGAGAACACTATATGTCCCGGGGGTGAGAACACTATCCCACTTCTGATGTCGTCGACAATATGGATTAAGGGCGCGAAACACGACGTAAACGATGCGACAATTGTTTATTAAAAACAAACTCTGTGATTTACATGTGTAAAATTAATAACCATGAACACGCTTGGCAATCCCAAGACCGACCCGACTTCTTCGCTCGAGAGCTAATTATCGTCTCTGTCTTTTAAACATCGAACTCCGCCGAGTTTTTTAAACACTCATTACTAAAAATGCATTTCAGCGTCTCGAGAAGCCGTTCTTGGTTCCGCCCGCACACGTCTAATGTGCTGCGTATTCATTCGTTAACATAAACAACTTAAATTATTACAAAGTATACAAAAAAATAAAAAATAATAAGTCGAGAGCGTGATCCCCGACATATATACGTGTTTCAAAAAGATTGTCACCTAGTTGGCGTTGGAATTTCTGTGCATGTAATTTTTGATGTGCCGCGCTCTGTTGATTTGAACCTATCTAATTTTGACAACAAGTGTCCTGTGATCTGTGCAAGTGTAAATCACGGCTGTCGGCGATCAGTAGATCCAATATTTATTAATTGTTATTATTAAGCAATTGAAATGTATACTCTTCAAGAAAACATCTTTATTATTGAAGCCTATTTCCGAAGTGGACGCTTAGTAAACGGAGAATAGCAATATTCCATTTCTGAATGCAAAGCACAGTTCTGGTTGAAGTTTCCCACAAAAATTTTTGAAGACTTCGCCTTGCTACATCATCTCCGCCGAATTGTGGAAAGATTCCAGACAACGGGAAGCGTATTGAAAGGGAAATCTACTGGAATGCCGCAGACTAACGAAAATGTTGTCGAACACGTGGAAGAGATGTTGAAGAAAATCCACATTCGTCATTACGCCGTTTATCAGCTCGAACAGACGTGTACTTCAGCACTGTTAGAAGGCTTCTTAAAAAACGTTTGCACATGCATCCTTATAAACTCTGCTTAGTGCAACAAATCTTACCGAGAGATTACAACAGTCGGATGCAATATTGCAATTTTTTTCAAGAAAACCTCAACAACGATGATGTTTTTGATCTAAGTTTCTTCACAGATGAAGCCTGTTTCCATTTGAGCGGTTATATCAATATACAAAATTACGTAATTCCAACGCTATATATATATATATATATATATATATATATATATATATATATATATATATATAATATATATGGCACGTTCCATGCCGAATTTGATTTTTTTTAGATTTGGCCCAAAATAAAGGAAAAGGGTTCTTTTGGCCCCCCGTAACTCCCCCTAATTTTTTAGAACCCCAAGTGGAATAGAACTCAAGTTATGGACAATTGAAAATTGAAATTTTCAGGTTCGACTCCAAAACAAAAAATTTTCAACCATCCATAACTTGTAAAAATACTCATTTTGATGAAAAAAACTTCAAGCGAAAGTTGTTTGTAATGCTTCAAACTTTTGAAAACATCTAAAAAAAAGTTCATCCGACATGGTTCGCTATTGACGGGTCTGGGCCCCATTAGTCGCCAGGCCGCCATAAAAAAAGCGTCATCAACGTTGCTGACCAAGAAAATCAGTAGCGTAGCAGGATTCGATACAAAACTTTTCAGCCCAAAGAGAAGTTCGCCAGACCTAAGGGCTCCGAGGAAAAAAATGGTAAAATCCGACAAAATTCCTTGGTACAAAAAAATGTTATTGAGCCCCCAGAAATCCATTGTTTGCTAGTCAATATCAAACCATGAGCGACATTTTTTTGTTGACAAATTGACTGGGGATCAATGTCACTAAGGTTGGCACGCTATTTTCATATAAGTAGAGCATTTCCCCAGTCCACGGCGGCTCAAAAACTGAAAATTCCCCAAAATACTTGAATTTTGAGCCCAGGCGGTTTCCCTTGACGCACATTTTTTATTCAAGAAGCGACTCTTACCCAAATTATTGCTTTTGTTGATGTTTTTGAAGGTCCGCAACGGTTGAAAACAACGCTGAAGCAACCTTCCACAAGAATTGTGCTGGAAATTTGAATTTTCAACACAAATCTTGGAATTTGGGGCCAGGCCTTTAGGTTTGGCGAACCTAAAGGCCATTTTGGTTAGGCCTCTGGTTAAGCTCAAAAGTTTTGTATCGGATCCAGCTACGCTCCAGATTTTTTTGGTCAGGAACGCTTAATACGTTTTTTTTTTTTGGCGGCTTGACGAATAATGGCGCACAGACACGTCAACAGTGAACTGTGCCGGATGAAGTTTTTTTAGCAGGTTCCAAAAATTTAAAGCATGACAAACAAAACTTTTTTCATAAAAATAGGTATTTTAACAAGTTATGGATGGTTGAAAAGTTTTGGTTTTGGAGTCGAACCTGAAAACCATTTTTTTTTTGAGCCGTTAGGTCTTGCTAACTTCTTTTTGTGCTCAAAAGTTTTGTATCGAATCCAGCTACGCTCCTGATTTTTTTGGTCAGAAACGCTGATAATGTTTTTTTTTTTGGCGGCCTGGCAACTAATAGGGCCCAGACCCGTCAGTTACGAATCATGTCAGATGAACTTTTTTTAGCAGTTTCCAAAAGTTTAAAGCATTACAAACAACTTTTGTTTGAAACATTTTTTATAAAAATCGGCAGTTTTACAAGTTATGGATGGTTGAAAATTTTTGGTTTTGGAGTCGAACCTGAAAATTTCAATTTTCAATTGTCCATAACTTGAGTTCTATTCCACTTGGGGTCCTAGAAATTTAGGAGGAGTTTCGGGGGCCCAAAAGAACCATTTTTTTTCCATTTTGGGCCACACCTAAAAAAAAAAACAAATTCGGCATGGAACGTGTCATATATGTATATTACCTCTCACCGATCCAGCGCTCCGAGCGAGGCCCGCGATAAGGAAGCTATGCTTCCAATAAACTGTGGATTACAGATGAAATCCTAGACCTAATGGAAGAACGGAGGAAAAAGAAGAATAAAAATAATGAAATTTATTATGTTATCTAACAAAACAATAGAAGAAAAATTCGACGTGCAAAGGAATAATGAAAGAACACAAATGCCATGAAATTGAAAAGCTGGAGAAGAAGCATGACATATTCAATATTTACAAAAAAGTGAGAGGCCTCCGGAATGCTCAGGATGCTAACCTCGGGTAATATCTCTACCGGCAGTGGAAGGGTCATAATTAGAGCCCGGATTTATAGGCAGAAAAAATTGAAGAAATAGGCGCCTATAAAGGCAGAAATTTTGTGTCAAAAAGGCAGTAAAAATCAGAAAAAGGCAGTATGATAGACAAAAAAGGAAATGTGGAAATGTCGGGTAAATCAATAAAATCGATAAAATACTTTTTGTTACTGGAAATCTAAAAAAATCATCGGAAATAAATATATTTTTTATAAAGTTACCCTCGGTTAAATACATATTGTATAAAACATAAAAAATGCTTCCGGGTTTTCCACAAGGTTTACAGAAAACACCATCACCATCAAGGGAAAGCTCAGGGTAAGGACGTATCCATGAAGAAATTTTAGAAGACATTTCAAATGTTGTTATAATACTTTTAAGTGACAACAGCGCGAAATGAACTGAATGCCAAAGACAAATAATACACATTATATGAAATATTTTAAACCCTACCCCTTTCGCGGCCAAGGAAATGTAAAAATAGACCATAACATACTAAATATGCCACTAACTCCAGGATAACGATAACGAGGGTAGCTTTACCTAAATCTTCGAAGAAAAGCTTATCTACTACATTTTGCCCAAACAATAAAATATAGGCAGTTTTAAACTTTAAATATGCACAATAAGGCTTGAAATTTAATAAAGAGGCACATATAGGCAGTTTTTTTCAGTAAATGCAAAAAAGGCCGAAAATTGTTGAAAAAGACAGAAAAGGCAAAGAAAGGCAATTTGCCTAAATTCCGGGATCTAGTCATAATCAATATTCAGAAAAAAGTTAAAATTTGGTTTGAGTATATTTCGGGACTATTTACAGAACGACCCATAAACGCACAATACGGGGAAGCATAAGGACCAAAGATTACACAATCAGAAGTACAATATGCCATCAATCTTTCTAAAAATGGTTAAGTCCCTGGGCCAGATCACATTCCTGTCGAGTTGGTTAAGATGTTAGAAACTGAGGAACAGAGGCACTAACGGGTCTGTTCACAAAATATACAACAGCGGAAGTATTTCAGAGCAATGGGATATATCCAGCATTATATGTCTACCAAAAAAGACAAATCCTAAATTAGGCGCAGACTATAGAACAATAGGCCTCATAAGTCACGTGCTTAAACATTTCTTGCAAATCATTTATAGAAGACAAGCAGTAGTACAGCAAATGTGAGGAAAACATGAGTGATACGCGGTTCGGATTTCGTAGTGGCTTGGGAACCCGTGAAATCCTTTTTACCATCCAAGTGTTGTTCCAGCGTTGCAGATACGTTAATTGCGATGTATACGCCTGTTTTCTAGGGTACACGATGGCATTTGACTGATGTCAACATGAGAAAATGATAGATGCTCTGAAGGAAGCTGGAGTTGACACCAAGGACATAAGGATAATTGGTAATCCATACTGGGGTCAAAAATCCGTGGTACAAGTAGAAAACCTAGCATTCTTTTGGAATAAGAAAATGCTGCGCGCTATCACGTCTTCTATTCAATCTGTACTGTGAACATATATTTAGAAAAGCACTCGACGAAGTTCAACGCGGTATTAGGGTGAATGGTGAACTTATCAACAATATACGTTACGCCGAAGACACTGTACTAATAACGGACAGCTTAAACGACCTTCAAAAACTTTTAAACCTGGTCAGTGAAGCCAGCTTAGAATTTAGCCTTCAGATTAATAAAAAAAAACTAAGTACAGGCTAATTAGTAAATCACCTCCTAAAGCGGTACCAGGGATCCCATAAGCAAATCGGCAGAACCTCGAAAGAGCTCGGAAACTTACTTGCTTGGGATGTATATTAACAGATCCTTGGGACCATTCCACGGAAATAAAAAGTCGCGAGTTATTGGTCATGGGGCAACCACACATACCGCCATCATAAATACAATTGAAATACAGCCAATTATGGAATAACAAAATTATTTTTTTGATAGTGCTGAAAGTTTGGAAGTTTTAAACACTAAATATCTAGGAATAATGCTCCACGATAGCATCTTTATATTGCCATGGCGAAATGGCTTAGGTGCTTTAAGGATCCGAAGTGTTATAGCGTAGTTATCTGTAGGGTCGCAAGCCTTTACAAACGCGGACAAAGAGAGATATCCTGGTCAAGGTTGGGGTTGAGGCGATCTGATCATTCATCACCAGTAAAAAAAAACAGCCATTGCGCACTGAAAATCTTAAACAAAACGTCGGAACTGGCCAAATCGATAGAGCGGATGGGAAATATACGAATATTGAGAAAAAGAAAAACAGTTTATTATTAGAAGCATGGTGTCTATTAATACATCTCTGATTTAATTGCGTTAAAGAATAACACGTACTAACGTTTTCTAATACCGCTTTTCCTTGTAGTAATTGGCATGTTAAAAATACCTACGTGCTTTGAAAGTCATGCATAGATATGTATTTTGTATTGAATTGATGACAACTTTCTCAAAATCAAAATGAAATTTACCTTTATGGCTTATATGCACTGCAGGAAATGTTTCTTTGAAAATTTTAAAAACCCCGTCTTTTCTTTATTAGTGGATAGAAGAACGTCGTCAATAAAGCAGAACAATAATTTTATATTCGTACTTTCCATATTAATTGTGATGAAATAATGAAGCGTGACTTTTAAAGCTGCCAAAACCGGATGACATCTTACAGTAGCGCAACAAGCCTATTAGGAAAGTCAGGTTTGAAGTTTCGAAAAGAGCGCCGTTTCCCTACCTAATGAAATAACAATAAAAAAGGTGTGCAAAAAAATACCTTTGCTTTAAAAATTCACAGACGAAAAATAACACAAATACACAACCCCGTTCAGAAAACCAATGAGTTGGCCAAATTTCGTGTTGTCCCTAACCTCAAAAATCTAATACAAAAGCCCGAAAAACAAATGCAATAGTTATGTGGGTTTTCAGGGCCGCTGATTACAAATCTATCAAAAGATTTTCAAAATTGAAGATGCTCGATCCAATATAGTGGATAGCTATCCTACAAATATATAAACTCGATATTCTCTACTGAAATTATCTAAATATGAGTTTCTGGAGTCGTTCGTTATGAATATGGCTTTAGATTTTCAGGATTGAAGTTGGACGGAATACGCATAACCTTCGTACCCGTTAATTCGAATTCAGAATTGATCAATCAGACTTCGGATTGTTCATAACCTCAAATAATTGCTGGTTTTCGGGATATTTTTAGTAAACGCATTTAAAGATATTGATGCGATGATGCGCATGGTTTCTGATTATGTTCATGGTGATTCTAAAAGAATTGACCAAAAATAAATTGTAGTAGCATTTCAATCCTTTTTGAGAGGCAACACGATTGTATGTGACTTTAAATTTGAATCCAGGTTGTCCCAAAAATTTTCTCAAAACATTTTGGTAATAAATTTTCGCATTGCAGGTTATTGGTATATTGAGCAATAATGCTGATTCCATGCAATGGTGAAGAATTATTTGAGGTTAGGTTGAAATTGAGAAGCAACCAACCAATTCGAGGTTCAAATTCGAACACGGCCGGTCAAAATGTGTAGATACACTATGACTCATTCTGATTAGACAACTTTGTGTGTGTGTGTGTGTGTGTGTGTGTGTGTGTGTGTGTGTGTGTGTGTGTGTGTGTGTGTGTGTGTGTGTGTGTGTGTGTGTGTGTGTGTGTGTGTGTGTGTGTGCGTGCATGCGCGCGTGCGTGGGTGTGTGTGGGTGTCTGTGATAATATTAAAGACATTTTTCCTCTTTTGTACTGCATTGTGGACAATTATTGTGTAATTCACTTTGATATTTAATACTTGTAACACTAACACCGCGAGAGTACTGTAGTATATTCAGAAAAAGAACTTCTTCGTTAAAAGTCTGTACGTTCATTATTTTTAAAATTACCAATACACCAATTAGGTACGCAATAAGATGTAACCTACCTACACTTTAACTAAAGTCATATCATCAATATTAATTCAAAAGTGGTGTGTTCGACTTTTGCAATCGCTATATATTCGAATTACAAACATTATTGAAATATAGTTTACATTTCTCGATTAAGCAATTTATCCATCAGAATACAAAGAGAGCCTGTCTGCTTACATCAATTACAACAATCAGTTTTTATGGTTTTAATATTTAAAATTCTTTGTATTTGTGTGCAAGTACAACATATTTACAATGTTTTGGCTTTAAACCAAACAAATATCATCTTCTAGAAGAAGTACACTCTCGAAGATGGGAGTTAAGGTGACCAAAGGGAGTCTCAAAGTCTTCAACTAACTATTATAACACGAATTCTAGATCTTAAAATTTATTGAAACATGTTTCCGTGAAGCTAGTGTCTATCAACAGTCAGCTCTGCAGAGAATAACAATTAATTCAACCTAGGCAAATAGGAAAAAAATGAATCAACTTACCAAATGTACAATGTAGATAAAAGTGTTTAAGTAAAACACCGTCATTATATTTAAAAACCCCATGGCATGCCAGGCTGAAAGGTAGATTTATGGGTAAGATATACAGTAATATAACACACGATGTTTCAAAAAAATGCATACGAGGTGTGAAAAAATACAAACGTCAAGATTTTAAAATATTTGCAAATAACTTTTTCTCTGTACATTTCTCAAAGATATGTTTTATACAAAAGTTGTTCGTCTCTATAAGTGCAACAAAAAACCTAAGTAACATTTTTCTCTAAGACGCGAAATTAAAGTTTTTTTATTTTTTAATATTTTTGACAAAAATAACTTTATTTTTGTACGTTTCTCGACAGATTGTTTTATACAAAAGTTCTTCGCCTCTATAAGAGCAACAAAACACCTTAGTAACATTTTTCTCTCAGACGCGAAATAAAAGTTTTCCTTATTTTTATTTATTTTTGAAAAAAATAACTTTTTTTTCTGTACATTTATCGAAAAAATGTTTTATACAAAAGTCGTTCGCCTCTATAAGAGCAACAAAAAACCCAAGTAACATTTTTCTCTCAGACGCGAAATAAAGGTTTTTTTGATTTTTTTTTGAAAATAACAAGCTGCCATTTTGAAACCGCTAAACCGATTTGGCCCATTAACGAACTCGACTGAGATTTTCGGCCAACTGATTTTTGTTCCAAATTTCGTTGTGATTCTTTAAAAAATGCGACCTGTAGCCTGCCGACAAATTTCGTTATATCCGATATATATATATATATATATATATATATATATATATATATATATATATATATATATATATATACTAGATACTAGATATCTACAAATATCTAGTACTCAGATATCTAGTACTAATACTAGATATAAATCTACAAAAAAAAAAAAAAACAATGAACATGGGTAAAACATCTTTAAGGATGGAACAATATAATAGTAAACGTTAGAAAATAGTTAAATAATACAGCGTGTTTCAAAATGATTGTCATCTAGTCGGCTGTGGAATTCCCATGTAAAATAAAAAAAAATTCGCCTTGCGAAAATAGGAGTTTCTACTAGCTATACATAACCTCAAAATAACCTACTTAACCTCTTTTAACTACTTGTTTTTCTCTGTCAAAAGAAAACGAATTCTGAGTATTTCTCTCTTTGTAGTATTTGTTTTGGCCCTGAAAAGTGCCGTTAATTACCAGCAGTATTGATTGCCAGTTTCACAATAAATGTTTGAAGTGTCACTTGTCAGAATTAGATAGGTTCAAATCGATAGAGCGCGGCACATCAAAAATTACATGCACAGAAATTCCAACGCCAGATGACAATCATTTTGAAACACATTGTATAATAAAACTACATCCTTAAGGATAGTATCAGAATATGGGAATATTCTAGAAAATATTCCAATATATGTAAAACCAAAGGGAAACAAAAATATACATGAAAGGATTTCATCTATCTACATCGGAGACTACCAGACAATTCGAACGGAACCCGTGTCTGAAACTAAGGCTTCCCAGTAGATGGCGGTAAGCAATTACCGCAACCCGCAACCTTAATCCTATTAAACACAGAACCAAAGGAAAAACAATGGCTGGACATTTAGTTCCGACAAAGGGAAAAGTCACAGGATATATGCCCGATTTCTAAAAGGGTAGATATGTAACCAATAACAGTATCGCTTCCATAAAGTGTCGTAAACCATTTATCCAACGTTCAACAGAGGTTATTGGTTCATCAAGTACCCACAAGTTATCGGACATATATCATGCGATAAGTATTGTCGCATGCGCAGTTATCGCGTCAAAGATCACACTTGAACACTAGTCTAAATCTTCATTTTGTATTTTGTTATCGCTCCAAACGGTTATTAATTTTTATAATTAACATTCATTGATTATTCAATAATGGACTGCTTCGATGCAAAAATTGATCTTTTGCTGACGTTGTAAAAACACACATCAAAGGACTTGTAACGGGCAGCTTACAAAAACATCTATTAAAGGTTCTATAATAGACTGCTTCGAACCAAAAATGGATCTTTCGTGGATGTTCCAAAACGTTTTTTAATTAAATTTTAGAGAAACATTTTTGACACGTCCCAAACGTCTAACCTCGTACGAAAACGGTAGGTACTACGTAATATATGGGAAAAAGGGATGAATACTGCATATAATGAATAGTGGAATACTAAATACGAGACAACTAGCATTCACGAAACATCCATTTCACGCGAATATAATGCTCCGGCAATGCTAGCGAATAGATCGCCATCGGTGTTGCAATATATAAATTTTTTGAATCATTGTTTTATCGAATCCTTTAACGTGTAGAGCGGTTGCTCTCAGAAACGATATGACTATCCATATGGGTAGGTTTCCTGTGTTTTGAAAATTCAAAGGTCTTATTCTGAAAATGTCCCAAAATGCCAACGAGCTATGGATTTCTACTTCTATCGTGAGAAGTACCGTTGTGGAAATCAAGCAATTGGACAAGCTCATCGGTACTGCCATGAAATAGAGCAATTATATCCTCGAGGCACCTAAATCGAAAGAGTATATTATCGCGTTTTTGAAACTAAGGAATGTAGGATTAAACTCAACTCATTATCAAACCGGTAAGTAGCACTAAAATTGTTTTTTTAAACACAAAATATTTTTATCCAAGGTCGATGTACCCATGATCGGCGTAAAGTGTGTACCGCAGGGCAGTTAACGTCAAACAGGAGTTCCCTATCCAAATAAATAGATACAGTTATTTATTTGAAAAACTCTTCTTTACGTCAGATTACACAAAATGCGAGCTTGGGGTGATTGCAAAATTTCGTACCTGATCTACAACATCCTTGAAATTTCTGATGGATCTGATACTGTGGAATTTGATGATATTTCTAACAATGCCATTCCTTTCTACTTTTTCAGAACTATTTGTTCAGTCATTGGTTTTACTTTGGTCCTTTGTTTAAGTAATGTTAAGGTTGCGGATTGCCGTAATTGCGTTGTTTACCGTCATCTACTGGAAAGCCTTAGCTTCAGATACAGGTTCCTCTCGAATAGTCTGGTGTCTGATGTCGTAGATTAATGGAAGTTTCCCATGTACATTTTGGTTTCCCTTTGGTTTTAAATATATTGATTTTTTTCCTAGATCTATACTGGTTGGATACAGAATGGATCCTATGCATAATATTAGGGAGATTAAGGAACGTATCCCCATACCGCCCTTAAAGATGTGATTATATTATTGTACCTGTCTGTTTTTTTTTAATATTGACTACTATGTTGTCCCATTATTAAAAACGTTTCACTCCTGTTCATTATGCTTTTGTTTGTTTAAGCTATAACGACTGTGTTTTACTCAAATATGTTTATTTATATTGTACATTTGATATGTTGATTCCTTATTTGGCAATTGTCTGGTGTGCATTAATGTTTCTCCTGCGCAGGGCTGACTAAAGATGGACACTTGTCGGCCAAAACATGTGTCATTGATATTAATATCTTGGGCTCGTAGAGTATGATAGATGAATGAAAACTTTTAACTTCTCCTTGATAAACGAATATTATCAAAATATGCCAATTTTAGATCACGTAGATTTTTTGTGAACTATTTTGCATGTAATTGCTAACTTTGCGTTCGTGTTGTTAGAGCAATTGACTCTGTGCTAACATTATAATTAGTGAATTAATTCATAAAACAGATGTTTTCTTTGCAAATATAGGTTAATTTTAATGTAACAAAGCTCTTCTTTGTGAAAAATAATAATAGTTAAAATCGCCAATAATAATAATCCATATTACTGGCGCATAGTGCGTTGCAAATTATTTTGGACGGGATTTCCTAGCCTAAAAGGGCGACAAGGTCGGCTCTATGGGTCGTACAGAAATATATAAAAAAGTACTGTAACCAATAGTTTTCAGATGCACAATTTTATTTCAGAGAGTAGAATTTTTAATTTTAGTTACTAATAATTATGTAGATATTTATAAAAAAATTGAAGAAACATATTTCTTCAAGAAGTATTTCTTCCAGAAATATATATTGAATAAATATTGAAGAAATAAATAGGCTAGAAAATATTTTAATATCAGAGTTTACGGGTAAAATTCAGGCAATTGCCTAATTACACATCGAAATGTACATATACTTAAAGAATAGATATTCAATAACAATACCTACAATACAATACTATACAATTCAATAACAATAAAAGAAATGACAAATTGAAAAAAATTGGTCATTCATCATCGAGATCACTTCATTCATCATGTACACTAATATCACTATCGCTTTCCGATAAATTAATTATGATGGGATTTACAAATGAATGGTATCGCAAATATTAGGCTTCATTTTTTTTTAACATGATTAATGCAAAGTTTCTATAAGTAAATGAAAAGATGCAATAGAGTTTGCAAGGGCTGATGAGAACAATAATGTATTAAAAGTTTAAATGTACCCAGCTAGATTTTGTACGAATTTAGAGAAAAATATGTTATAACGTTATAGTGGTTGTAAATAATGATATTGCACTAATTATGTACACAGCTAATTGATTTAATCATAATTATTACAACTTATCTTGTCACTTCATTTATTGTACTATTTATATTCGCGTTCTGGTTTTACTGTCACTATGCTCGATCGTATTCAAGTGCAGGGTTCCTATCGTTCGCTCGCTCTTTATTTCTAATTGTTTATATTCGTTGACATTGAATACAATAGACCTCTAGTCCTCCTGTTTATAGACATCCACAAAGCTTTTGACACGATCGAGTTGAAAGCTATACTAGACGCCTTGAAAGAATGTCGTGTTGACTATAGATACTCAAAACTCATTTATAATATATACAAAAACGCTACTATGTCAGTTAGACTGCATAAAGCCAGCAACCGCATTGAAATCGGAAGAGGTGTGAAGCAAGGGGACACTATGTCTCCTAAAATATTTATCACTGTTTTAGAACATGCCTTCAAAAAGCTTAACTGGGATAAAAGGAGAATAAACATAGATGGTCAGAAATTTAGCCACCTCCGCTTCGCGGACGACATTGTCTTAACAACGGATGACTTGGGAGAGGCAAAACAAATGCTCCACGAATTAGAAGATGCATGCTCCGGGGTTGGTCTAAAAATGAACTTTTCTAAAACGAAGATCATGACAAACCTTGTCATGAGTGAAGGCATAAACATCGACAACACCGAAATTGAATTGGTTGAAAAATATACATACCTGGGCCACGAAATTAGAATATCTAGAGACAATCAGACATGCGAGTTGCACAGAAGGATCAACCTCGGATGGGCGGCCTATGGAAAGTTAAGACACGTCTTTAAGAGCGAACTTCCCATTTGTCAAAAAAGAAAAGTGTTCCACCAGTGCGTTCTGCCAGTGCTCACATATGGCGCGGAAACACTCACCTTAACGGTGACATCAGCGAGAAAACTCAAAGTAGCACAACGCAAAATGGAAAGGTCAATGCTTGGATTGAGTTTGAGGGATCACGTCACAAACCAGGACCTGCGGCGAAAAACCGGTGTGAAAGATATCGTCGAACGAATAACCACATTAAAATGGAATTGGGCAGGACACGTGGCCAGAATGAGTGACGATAGGTGGACAAAGAGGTTGCTGGAATGGAAGCCACGCAGAGACAAGCGAAATAGAGGAAGACCACCTACACGTTGGACTGATGACCTGAAAAGAGTTGCAAACAACTGGATCCACGCAGGTCAAGATAGACGCGGATGGCAAGCCATGAGGGAGGCCTATGTCCAGCAGTGGACGATAAGGGCTGGTTGATGATGATATTCGTTGAGCTTCCGGAGTTTTCCTGACTTATCTCGAAGGTATAGATCTCCGGTATAGTCCTATAAGTACAGTACCTATAGGTATAGGCTGTCCCTCCGGGAAAAACTTGTCGATTATGGAAAGGCATTACCTGCGGCCTGCTGTATAGCTACAGTACCTGCTACAGTGTAGCGTGTAAAAATACTGAAAAACTATGAAATCATTTCATCTTTAGGTGATGCCGTGGTCATACGTCTTGTAAAACGTATTCAGAGAATATTGGAATTGTATGGCTTGGCCTTAACTTTGAATTTGACCACGATAACGCATACCGTATCTCGCTAATTTAAATAAATTTGACCGATGCTGCTGTTAACAAAAACTGTTCCAAATCACTGCGATCCCAGTAAAATATTGGTAAAGATGTCTGTCAACGTTTGTGCAAGGTTGCTGTAAAAATAAATCATACTTCATTGGTATCTTTTGAAGTCATTTTATGCTAAAATAAATATGTTATTCCACTGAGACTTGAAAAGCGAAACTGCTTTCTGCTTTGTTTTTTAAACCATATCACGTGTAATTACTGCTGTAACATTTAAGACATACCAATTTTAAGGCGAACTGCAATTATTGCATCATTGAGTTGATTTGAGTTTTGATTGTTATTTCAAGAGTGGAATAAGTCTTGAACTTTTTTGGTTTAGCTGTATAATTCATTGTTAATACTAGACTGTGTGAGAGTAATACAGGTGGTAAACTTTTTTTTAAGGTAGGAAGAGAATCGTATTAGTTTTATCAACTTAACCCATAAATTTGAACACTTTCCATGAACACATATTACATCACAATGGTGAGAAAACGATATTCTACTAATTGGTGTAGTACGAATTACACTGAGTTTCACGTCAAAACAAATACTGAAAGTGGAGGGGTATCTAGTTCTGAGAAATCGAGAACCTCTTCCTGAGTAAGAAAACTCCCATCCAATCCATCTCATTCCGAAGAAGTAGAGAGAGATAGAAATGGACAATGGGAAGCGACGGACGCGAGTTAAATAGATCAAGTGTTAGGTATTAATAATTAGTGCAAAAAAAATAGTTAAGAGCAATATTAGTGTAGCGTAATTATTCAACCCATAAAAACGTTATAGGATATACATGCTCTCAATTCGTACAAATCTAATACTGTGCAAAGGGTTCTTCCGTTACGTTAGGTTACATTTGACATATTTATGTCAAATGTTGCATTGCCTTAATATATATTTACACATTTATACTATAATTAAAGAAAGACATATATTAAAAATAAAACATACTTAGATCAGTATATAGATAGACTTAGTAATCTTTTTCTTTCTTCTTCTTCTTCTTCTTCCTGCTGTGTATAGGCATCATTGCCTGTTTTTCTTCACATCATTGCCTCTGCTCAGTCACCTGGGAGGTTGTCACTCCACCTTTTCTTAGGTCTTCCAAGGCTTCTTTGTCCTGCTGGTGATTTGTCCCTTGATATTTTCACAATTCGTTCTTCCGTCATGCGGTCAATGTGCTCATTCCATTTTATCTTTCTATCCAGTACCCAGTTATTGATGTTATCTATCCCACATGTTCGTCTTATGTTTTCACTTCTTTCTCTATCCATTAGTGTTCTTCCCGCTATTCTTCGAACTATTTTCATTTCTGTAGTCTTCCGTATTCGTTTTGTTTTAGAGGTCTCAAGTCGGATTTCTGCTGTATAGGATAATATAGGTTTGATTGCGGTCTTGTATATGCGGGCTTTGGCTTCAGTTCGAATGTATTTATTTCGCCAGATTGTGTCATTTAGATATGCTGCTGCTCTTGAGGCTCTTGTAGCTTGGTTTCTTACTTCCGTCTCCACGTCCCCGTGTCCAGATATTTCGATTCCCAGATATTTAAATTTCATTTCCTGGTGTATTATTTTGTTATCCACCACAAGCTTACATCTGATCGGTGTCTTGGAAGTAACCATTGATTTTGTCTTTGCCGCTGATATTATCATATTGAACTTTTTTGCTGTTTTGTTAAATTGGTACAGTAGCCTTTGCAGATCGTCCTCGTTCTCGGCCAACAGTACCGCATCGTCCGCATAACACAAGATTTTGACCTCTTTATTTCCCATTTTGTATCCTCTTAGTTTGCGCACTTGTTTTATGATTTCATCCATCACGATGTTAAATAGGAGCGGGCTGAGAGAGTCCTCTTGCCTAATGCCATTATTTGCAGGTATCTGTTCAGTTAGGTCATCATTTATTTTTGCTTGGATCGTATTTTTTGAATATATATTTTCGATTATTTTAATGACATTGTATGGTATCTGTCTATCATAGAGAATGTGTATTATATCTTTTAATTGTATTCGATCGAAGGCCTTCTGCAAGTCAATGAAACACATGAAGGCCGGTCGATTATATTCGATCGATTTTCCGTTATTTGTCTTATGACAAAGATTGCGTCCGTGCTTCCCGATCTAAAACCCTGTTGTTCATCTGCTAGTGAGATACATTCATTTATTTTATTTGTTATTATCTTTGTGGTTAATTTCAGCGTTGTGCATAGTAGATTTATTCCTCTATAGTTCTCGGGCATTTTTTTTATCTCCCTTTTTAAATAGCGGAATCGTAATGCTATTTCTCCACTCATCTGGTATTCTGTGTTGGGCAAATATTTTTTTGATTAAGGTTGTTAGTTGTTGGTTTAGCTTCTCTCCTCCATATTTAAGTAACTCGTTGGCGATGTTGTCCGGGCCTGGGCTCTTTCTGTTTTTTAGTTTTTGGAGTGCTGTTTCTATGTCTCCATTTTTTATATTAGTCTCATCACTTATTACTATCTCTGGTGTATTTGGCTCGGTTTCGGTCTCTTCTTTCTTGTATAGTTCTTCTAAGTATTTTACCCAGGTATCTCTTTCTACGTGTCTGGTACTGATGAGTTCATTTGCTTCTGTTCTCTGATTTCTTATTAATCGCCAGATTTGTCTTCATTTCTTTCTATCTAGACTAATATACAACCAACTTCTTTTTCGTATTTTTTATTTAAAACTAAAAATTGTTTCCTGTTTGTCTGAAAAGTGTTTCGATAGTTTGAAATGCAGTTCATGGTGCATCTCCCATAGTAGACTATGTTACAAATGAATACGGTATAACTGTATTACAAAAACGGTTTTATCCATTACTATTAGTAGGAAACTGTAACATATGGGCACAATTATACCATCTGTTAACAAAATACATACGTTAATCCAACGGTTCAGAGCACCAGTCGATATAATTGAAATTGTCGTGATGTTCTCCTATACGTTAGAATGGTAAAGTGAAGACAAATTAAAAAATTTAATTAAAACGACTAAAATAATTACGCTCAGAAAATAATTGTCGTGTGATTTAATTTGAAAGGTTTTCTATCCAGGGTTAAATAAGCATACACTACAATTTACATGAGTAATAAAATCGATATATTAATAACTCCAAAATTTTCCGTTTCACCCACTTATACATCAATACGCCCTTTGAATAGACATGCATTATCATATCCACCTACAGGCAGACGAGAAGTTTAGCTTGTGCATCTCTTGAATTGAGAGCGGCACATTTTTCTTTTCAGCGCCTTTTCGATAGAACCAACGGTTAGTGACAAGCAGGGAACGTTTATATATTTTTATCCTGCCGGAGTAAGGTTAAATATTTTTTTTCGAACTCGGACCCTTGTCACAGGTGAATAAATATTTTAAGGAACAAAAGATAAATTCAGTCAAATTTGTAATAACCGCGACAGGGTTACTTTAAGGAAACGACCAATACGGGGCTTTTTTGTCATCACTCGCAATATCTCTGTCGCTTAGCTCTAATCAAATTTCCCCCGCATCGATTATCGTGATTAAATAAATCGGGACGGTTTATTTTCTGTGGATTCACCATTAAGAGATTCGTCCTAAAGATTCAAAACAAAGAAGTAAATTGTGAGGTTAAATAAATGTTTTTCAACTTTTAGAGGGGTAATAAATCGCAACATGATCCTCGGCTGTACAGAACAAATTGCAACAAATTTTCGAGAAATACGTTCGTTTGATAAATTGTACTCCTTTAGTACCTTTGTTTTTAATTAATATGTTGTGAATATTATGAAGTTAAAGGTATTATTAAGTTGTTGAGTATTGAAAATGAAGCCATCGACAGTTCAACGAAAAGAACTTCAACTTCAACGAAAAAAGAAAATAATTTAAAAGGTGATAAATGAAACATGAGAGAAATAAACGTTATACAGTATTATAGTACCTACTACTGTACTGAAAAGGGCGAATGAAGAGACTCAAGAGTTAAAATTATCTCTATAAATTATAACAGTGATAATTATAATAATAAAATTAAATATTAAGAAAAGTAAGTAAAATAATTAATTCAATTAAATTGTTGAGAGAAAGAGTGTAGGCACTTGTCTTTTAAAATAGTTTGTGTGAGCCAGATCGCGAGGGTGAAGCGCACTGACAACGAGACTGAAACCGATTAAGATCTAGATGACATGACTTCCGGAACAAAGAAATCGAAAAACGACTGAGCAAATCATTCTCTCTGTTAATTTATAGACAAAAATGAATTCTCTTACTTAATGCTTGGTGAAGTTATAAGATCAACTAATTAAAACAAATATAAAATTAGACAGCATAGTAGTTGATCGTTTTTTCCCTCTATTTTCTTCTGGCCTGTGCAATGGATATTAGGGGAGGTAACGCGCAAAATACCCACTAGACCTCAAAACAAATTAGTGTTGGCTCTGCAGGGGGTACTAGCGGAAGTAACGCGCAAAGTGCCTGCCCCAGCTACTAATAAACAACAATCTCACAAACTTCTAGGGTTGAGTCTGCAGTGGTACGAGGGGATTGCACGCAAAGTACCTAGCCGTGATCCTAGCTAACGCAATATACTAGTACTGATCGTGTAATGGTACCAGGGAATGGTGCGCAAGGTATACTTTAACCAGTAGCAATTGAAACACACTACAAAATCTGAATTTACCGAGGACATTCGAAAAGAGCCCGTTATCTCTATACAAAACACATGGGACTTATTTCTTTGCTTATTCAGAAACGCACTGGTATATTTTAAAATGCAGGTGTACGTATTTGTACAGTCGCCCAAGTGAAATCGTATGTGTGAATGTATGGATATCTACAGACAAAGAATTAAAGGGTCCATTGGGTCGTAAATTTTTTTTTTACCACAGCGGTATTTTGTTTGTGTCTTCTTCGTCTTCTATGGAGCAGGTGTTCTTCTTCTTCGGCATTTATACTCGAGAAGCAGTGGTGTGTGTATGTGTGTGCCATTTATTTATACTATTTGAAAGTGAATTCATTGTTAGAGTTATTATCCGTAATGTTACGCCCATGGACGACCAGGAGGCACCACTTAAAAAGCCATTAAGTGTTTTTGTTACCGTTCCAGTTCGGATTGGACAAAGTATACCCGTCGACATACTAGTGGCACAGTGGCACTTACCCCAAGAAAGTGCAATGAGTACTAAGGGATGTGTTGCGCGAAGTACCCTGCCTTGAGATAAAAGGCGACACTGTACTATTATTCGTTCACGAGAAGTTGACAGCAGAGCACCTGATTATACATTTAACAATTAAGCACTATTGGGTGGTTCAAAAAAAGTAAAGAAATTCGTAATCGTTTCTCTATATGCAGTGTGTGTTTGTATAATAACTTTCGGTTTGTCTCCCTGTTGAGTCATAAGCAGCTATAAATTACCCACCGAATACAATAGAACACGAAGGATAGGGCAAAGCGAAACGAAAAAGTTTTTGTGACAGTGTCGCCCGATTGGGTATAAATGAGAATTTCTTCTATAGTGCTTAAGACATGAATGTTATTTAAATAGGATTAAATTATACATAACAATTTTTTACTTAGGTTAGACAAAATTTTCTTTCCATTTTCTTCGGGCTAAGAACTGACAGTTTAAAAACTGGCATGGTTAAAATTATGCCTAAAAGCAACTTGTCAATACTTGTCAACACATAAATTAATATATACTTGTCTTTTTCTTCCATAGCTTGCTTAATACATTTTCTTCAATGGTCTGCAGTTACTTTGGATAACGCTTCATGCAAAATTCTTCTTACATCCTTTAATTTGAACATATAGTGTTCGATCTCGCTACTTCGCCCTTTACTTGCGCCCATATAATTTCTATGGGGTTCAGTTGGCAATGGTATGGAGGTAAACGATGCACAATTATCACGCGACCTTTGGCCATTTCCTCGATTACGTATTGTTTTCTATTTCTGTTTATTTGTTCTATCGATTTGCATAAGTTCCTTTTTAACCATCGTACCGTCAAACGTTATCTTTATATCATTTAGCCAGTTAATTATGTTGTCCTTTCTCCAAGACGTAGTCGGTAACTTTTCTATTAAACGCGAGTGGTAACTGGCGTTATCCATTACTGTTACTGAATTTTGTGGTATGAAAGTTAACATCTGCACAAAATAGTCTTTAAATACGTCAGCAGTCATTTCCTCATGATAATCTTTGGTAGATTTAGAAGTGAATTCTAATAAACAGTTATGCAAAAAACCATTATTTAAATAAAAGGAATGAACTTTACGACGTATGGCAGTTTTATCAAAATCGTCGATTGTTTTTGTCCTGGATGATTTTGTGGCTCGGCAACCCGTTTATTTTTTCTTTCTTTTAGAATAGACAAGAGAGAAACACCAAGTCTTCCCAACTAATTTAATCAAATCAAGCACCGGTTTCGACTGTCTGGCAGTTATCATCAGGCTTGCACTACATAAATGAGGAGCAACAGTTAACAAAGGTAAGTATCTTAAAAAACAATACTCACAGCAAGAAGTTTTAGGGCTCAAAATTGTTGGAAGCATAGCTTTCTTATGGCGGGTTTCGCTCGAAGCGCTGAATCGGTGAGAGGTGTAAACGCCGAAAAACCGTCACTATCTACTAACTAATTAAACGGCCAATTATCGCGCCGCGCTAACTGTTTAGTAGCAACCGTGTTATCATTGTTTTTTTTGTATTGGTTGCCTGCTCCATGGTGACGCTAGCTACCAATCGTTTGTACCGCGACCCAAACAATCGAAGGCGACCGTCACTTGTCTGTCCGTCATTGGCGTCATTGCTTTGCGCATTCACTACTTCGCTATAACCTCCGCAATAAAGCCCCGGCGGACTGCTCACAATTCGATCGACGATCGACATAAGGAAGGGAAGCCACCACACATTGCCAACCAGCAATTTGGAGACAGTATAAATACGGCTTTCTTTTGGAAGCATAGCTTTATTTTGGCGGGCTTCGCTCGAAGCGCTAAATCGGGGAGAGGTGTTATTGCCGAAAAACCGTACGACCCCGGACGGACAATTATCGCGGGGCGCTAGCTGTTTATTGACAACGTGTTACAAGTGTTTTTGTATTGTCGGTTGCCTTCTCCGTGGTGACGCTAGCTATCAATCGTTTTGGACACAAAATGCTTTAACTGTACGATAACAAAAATAATATCAACTAAATCAGCGTCTAAAAAAGAACCTACCTGAGTGTGGCATTTACTTTATTTCGTCTATCAACCGAGATATTTCATTATAAAATTTAATCTTAAACGTAAAAACAGACAGTAGACATCTCGGATTGAGATCTACACGGAACGGGAAAATCGTTCACAGAAACGTTTCTGGGCCTACGACTACGGTCCGGAAGGTTGGGTTTGGCTTGGATAAAAGTATAAAGAAGAATAAATTGTACATTATATTATACTAGATTAATAAGACGGAGTATCGTCACACGAGAGTTTTAAAGTACGACGAGCGAAGCGAGGAGTGCTTTAATAGAACGAGTGTGATAATACGTCTTATTTAACGAGTGTAACATACTATTTTATCTACTTTGCTTTATTAATTCATTAAATTTTGGCTGTTCAAGTTTTCGTATTACCCAAGCGAATTTTGCGTGGATTGGTTACACTAACGTCACTGACATTAACGTTTCGTATTTGAATTTGAAAATCTAGTGGCCCTAGGACAACTTCAATAACTACTTACTTACGTGAGCGAAATGGAAGACAAGAATCTAGATTCATGAAATTTTAAAAGTTATGTTTATTGAAATACTAATAATTTAACCTTGACGTCTACGCACGTCTACGTGACAGGCTGATGTACCAATTTAACAAAACTATAAGTTATCAAAAGTAGTGTAATAATATACATATTGTTACACTACTTTTGATGTAATAATGAGATCATTAGTAATGCAAAGTAGATAAAAGTGATTTATTTCGGAGTCGCGCTAACTGTTTGGTGGCAACTCGTGTTATAATTGTTTGTATTGTCGGTTGCCTGCTCTAGGAGTGGCGATCGAGGGCTGAATCTGAGAGTGTCTAGAGTGGCGCGATGGCGCCGATTATGTAATTCATAACAAAAAGGAGTCTCAACTTGACAAGGACATACGCAAGTTTCAAAGTTGGCGGTTGTAAGTAAACATCACAAACCTTAAGCATAGAAACAAAAATGTTCACGGCTAGGTGAAAGGTGATGGAACAACGATATAACCTTAAAAAGTATTTAAGATCGAATGTTTACTAATGTAGGTTAGATCATTCACGCAAGTCATGTTTGTGGATCTTAAGGCTTTAAAAATTTCTAATGTCTCCAGGAAGTTCAGCCTCACTCCCTTATTGCAAAGATGTAGGAACTCGACATCATCTCTGAAGTCGCAGGTATGGTTCTCCATTAACAAGTGGTTCGAAAATTGAGACTGTGTAACGACAGAACCCGTGTCTGTTTAGTTGTTAAATTGCCTCGAATGTTCTTTAATACGTGTAGAAAAAGAACGTCCAGTCTGGCCTATGTATACTGCATTACAGTCTCTACAATTTAACCGATAGACCCCCGATTCATTCCACTTGTCTATTTTGTCTTTAGTATTAACTAAGAACCTCCTACAGTTGTTTACGATTCTGTAGGAGACTGTAATGCCATGTTCAGCTAGAATTCTTCCCAATTTTATGGAGATCCCTCTGAAAAAGGATATCGACCTCTAAATTTTGTCTTTAACCTCAAGTTGTTGTGAGAGTTGACTTTTAAGTATTATATGTTTTATGAAATGTTTATAATAAAGCTTGTTAATGAACTCCAAAGGATAGTTGTTATTAAGCCCTATCTGTTTAATAATCCTCATTTCTTTTTGGAAGCATTCCTCAGAAAGGTCTAACGAGAAGGCTTTATGGAATAAGGAGTTAAAGGTTACCTTATGTGACCAAGGGTGTACTGAGTCGAAGGGTATGATGCCATCCGTAGCAGAAGGTTTCCTGTATACTTCAAACTCAAATCTATTATTGAGAACATCTTTAATGATATGGACATCCAAGAATGGTA
Organism: Cryptocephalus moraei; assembly: GCA_946251905.1. Taxonomy (NCBI): domain Eukaryota; kingdom Metazoa; phylum Arthropoda; class Insecta; order Coleoptera; family Chrysomelidae; genus Cryptocephalus; species Cryptocephalus moraei. The sequence goes on from OX276453.1 coordinate 8,604,227, forward strand.
GGCGATTGTTAACATCAAATTCAGTAGTGAATCGTTTTTATTTACACGTTAAGCACATTACACCCTATTGAGTACAGTTACTAAACAAAATTTGCGTTCTGGGCAGACAATAACCATAATAAATGTGAATTGAAGCAGAGACCATTTCACACCCCTAATGTTACGGTATAGTGTGCTGATTTTAAGTTGGGTGTGTGGAGATGCCACATTGCTTAGATGAGAAGAAATGTGTGATCGTGACGCTAACTTCCAATCGATATTTTAAAATTCCCGAAAACTTTCTCAGACACAAAATTAGTGCACTTTTCGATAAACATCGACAAGATGTGCCACATATTGACGAAGAACCACAAGGTGTTGTTTCGAGAAGATGGTGCGACACATTTAGCCGCTGATTAATAAAACTGCGAGAAATATTTAAAGAACGAAGAAGATTGCAGATTTATATATATTTCTAAAGTAATATGCACTTATAATTGGATAAGTATATCTACAAAAGGAAAGAACTAGGTATCAATTGAGTCAAATGTACCTACTATATATTAGGTAGGAAATATCGACGTACCGTGTGCAATACTAACTTGTTATAAAAGTATACCGGAACCTATTTGAATGCGTAGAATACAAATGAAAGCATCTGCAAGCAACTCTATCTTTGAAATTCTTTATATATTACATATATATATATATATATATATATATATATGAGATTAATAAAATTACAATATTACAATTGTTTATCGTATGCTAATTCCCTAATTTTCAAAATTCCCGATCAGCCCAATCGCCCTTCTTTGGATTATTTTTTTCCATTGTTCTGTCTATACCTTCCTTCCAACAAGTTGTCGGTCTTCCTTTTCTTCGTATTTCAGGAGGGGTCTAGTTGATTATTTTTTTTTGCCATCTAGTTTCTCTCATACGACACACATGTTCATACCATCTAAGTTTTTTTGTATCTATTGTGTTGTTTATATTGGTACCAATGTTGAGTTGTTCCCTAATACTTTCATTCCTGATTTTATCAAGTGGTGTTAGCCTACAACACCGTCTCTATTAACCCATTTTCATGGCTTGCAGCCTTTTCCTTTGTTGTTCTGTTATTTCCCAAGCCTCAGCCTTCTGATTTTCGTCTCTCGCCTTATTTGCGTATTCCACAGTACAGATTTCAATTGCTTCGTCGCTTCTTTTGCTTGTCCGATCCTGGTTCTTATTTCTGTAACTGGTGCCCTGCTTCGTAACTGCCACACCAAGGTAGATATATTAATCTACTCCTCTCATTATCCCTCTTTGTAAAATTAGATCATCACTCTTCTTTACCACTAGCACGTATTCGGTTTTATCGATATTTATGGTAAGACCCATTTTTGATACGTTTGGCAATTAAAAATTCATCTGATAGGCTAGAATCTAATTTAAGACTGCTGAATTGAATTGAATTTGATTTTCGATTCCCTTTTCGATGATTCTGCCGTATAACCGTGAGATGGGATTGGTTACACTGAGGCCTCTATAATTAGACATAAATTTACTGTCACCCTTTTTAAATAAGTTCGATATATGAGCTGTTTTCCACTCGTCTGGGAATTCTTTTCCTTTATAAAGCAAATGAAGACATGTGTTAAGAGTTCAAGAAGAAAGTCAGTACCATTTTTAAAAAGTTCTATAGATAGCCCATTCGGGCCTGCTGCACGTCTATCTCTCATGGTGTAAAGGGCATTTTTAACTTCACTCACAGAAATTTCATCTCTCTCGCTTAAAGAAATATCTGAGAAATCGATCTCATCCTCATTATTTAAAAGAAATTCTGGACGAGTTTCAGTGAGTAGATTGTGATGATATTGCTTCCACTCTTTAAATGGTATTAAATTTATCGGGGCTATTGGTTTTCTGTCTGTTCTTAGGGTCATTAATGTTTTCTAGGCTTCGGTGGCTCTACTATATCCAATTTTTGGGTCTATCATTCTGCATCTGAAATTCTTTAGAAGTTTCAAAATAAAGTATATTTCTCCCCATGAACTAGCAAATAAACTGTCTATGAAAGCGAAATAAGATGATTTTATAGGAGTTTAGACTCACGGGGTTAATAACTGGTTTAGTTTCACGGTTAATTACTGTATATAAGATATATACCGCGGCGGTAAAAAATTATTTCCTGCGATTTTAAAATTTGTAGAATTTTTATAAATGTACACATGCGGTTGCGGCGTTGTAGTTTTGCTGTTTGCTAATCCTGAGGGATTAGCAATTTTTTCAAACGTTTTTTTAATTATCTTCCAGTAGTGTATTCCTCTGTTAAACTGTAGGTTAAAACATGTCATTTGCTGTGGAAATAGCCCACACTATTAAATTTTAGACGGAAGAAAGCTTTTCAGTTTAAATTTGGCGGCGGTGATTATTATAATATGAATGGCGTAATGAATTCGTCACGTTTTAAATCAAATTTTTCACAATTCTCTTTCGTTAGATACAAATTTTTATAAAATCCAGGTAATGAATTGCTGGCATGAGATTGAATTAACACAAAGTTGAAGTTTCACTCATAATCCGTGAATTATATAGACTACCTTATTTCGCACCGAAGCAAGGCAGATATAGCTGGCAAACAGCAAACGCGTTACGCCAGACAACCATGACTGTTGTGAGTTCTAATCCCAGCTATGTGATAGACGTGTATGCGTTGCAGTACACCAAGGGATGCCAAACTTAGGAGTGAAATCATCCATAGGGTTAACCATCACTGAAGACCGTGGTATGGAAATCGACGTTATCCCGTCTATTGGTTTGTAGTCCCCATTGTAGGTCTCGTCCAGATTGGCCATAGTAGCAAAAGAAGACGATAAAATAAGTGAAAGAAGTCTTCGTCGTAAACGAAAGATAAAGGATTACATAAATTACAGACGGTATTTAATTAACCGTTACGTAAATTTGAGAAGTTGCCAATACAGCCCTAGTCATTATCTTTTTCTCCACTTTATTCACAAAGGAAGGCGTGCCCAAAAGTTTTTGTTCAAGTTTGCAGCACGTCTCGTTGGCTCCACGAACGAACAACTTGTGGTAATTATAGAGAAAATTGCATTTTCCACTGAGTTTAGTAAACACCTCATTTTTATTTATTTCAAACAACTTTTGTTTCTGCACCAAATAAATTAGGTAAATTGGTCGACGAATCCCGAAAGCTGTTTAGAGAAAGTTAGCAAACATGTAAAGTTATAATTATATTTTGTAGTTATATTTGTCGTTGCACAACCACGAATTTAATCAAAAATAGTGAAGGAATATTCACGTCACCAGGAAAGCAAAAAGTTTTCAAGTTAAATAAATAAGTACTTTCATACAAAGTGTCAACTAAAATTTAGCAGTGATCAATTGATAAAAACAATGGCAATAATGCGTTTTTCAGTAAATAATCATCCCTCTTAGTGTTTTCAGATGTAGTGGTCTCCCTTTGGCGACCACACACTGACGCCGTCCGGGAACTCCAAATTTACAATTTTAGGGGGGGTACAAATACACAAGAGTGTTGGTCTATACTTATATTTAAGAATCAGGCCGCGTCTCGATTAACACATATGATACGCTCACAACTCTCCCAACTCCTCAAACACCATGGACTCCGGTCCTCCGCTGCTCACCGTGCGCCTTCTGTGGCACAGGATCTGGCTCCTCCGCCCGGCGATCCCGGCCAATGTTCGGGAAAGCCCCCTGCTCGCCCTCGAACCTCCAACAAGGAAAACAACCCCTACACAGCACCCAGGCTCCAGGATCTTGCATCTACATCCAGACGCCGCTCCCTCCTCCTCGTGCTGCCAGATCAGTCCCCGTTCTCCGCTGCTCCGAAAAACTCTCTCCTCTTGTTTTTCCGTTTCCCGTGACGACCGCGCGCGCTTGTTCCACTCATCGCACACTTGCAAAATACATACCGGCGCACTACACAGATAATATAGTTACAAGAAGCACATAATTTTGAATCTCGGCGAAACAAATCAAATAAAATTCAATCTTGTTAACTGGGATCGATCAAACATTTATGTTTTCTTCTTTAAATAGATGTACAAATAAGTACGCCGCACTGCATCCAGTTCGATACAGCTGTTATTCTAATATGGATATTTTCGCCCAGTCAAATATAGAAAAACGTTCATATTAGAATAGCCCCATGTATGTAGCTTGCATAATAGGTATGATTTTTTGTTGTAGGATCTAGGATATCGGATGTGTAGCAGCATTGGTTTATCTTGTATCAAAGTCTGAACATTTTTTTCAGATTTAGGAAACTCAGTAATCCTTCAGATCAGACGATTTGAAGTCGGTTTTTATAACAAATTGTGAGTACGTCTAAGAATAATAGGCGCAATTCTATATCCATTAATATTAGCAGATAAGTGAAATTCAACCTTAGGTCCTAACATGCGGTGTGGGATCAGCTTCGTCAGTCAATAATGCCAGATAAGCCTCGGGAAATTGGAATTTACGATCGGGATTACCTCCATTAATGACATGCACCTGTACTGACCTTTGATTAATTTTGAATATGGAATACAAAGAAACCAACACATTGTACTAGTTTCGATCGGTAACGTTAACTTGATTTGGATAATTTCGTGTACGGGGCCCTTATATAACATTCTCGAAAGAAGATAACTTACTTTAATACTTTATTGCATGAAAATTAAAGTATTTTAATAATGATTTATGCCTCAAGGTGCATATCTCGAGTGTATATGATATCAATTCCGAACACTTGGGCAGTGTATGTTCCAGCTGAACAGTTAAAAGCTGGATAAATAGCTGATAAATAAAAGAGTTTAAGGAAAGGGCAGTACTTGAAAGTCTACCTAGAATATGTAATAACCGTCTTTTATTTGTAAGACTCCTTTTGAAATAGAAAGACTACTGTATGACGAAATTTGGCTATGATTCTTTAGATTAATAGTTTCCTTAAAAGTGGCAATTGTAAAAAACCACTATAGATGGGCTAAATCGTTACGTCATTGGTACAACTTCAAAAATAATATTACTATCTGGAAGTGTCTGCAGTTTTTGTAACCACTCGGTTTTGTCCATAACTATGCAGTCACATTTTGGAAGTGTAATAAAGAACCTTTATTACTTGTTCCAATATTTACACTCATCCCTGGATTACTCAGATCTGGAAATCAAATTGTACTCTATCAAACTGATTTAGCAAGGAACTCCGTTATAGATAGATCGCTTCCAGTGGAATTTCTCACTTTATGGGAAATTATGGCGATGATTCATCTTCATCATCAGAGCTGGAGGTGGCAAACGAATCGACAAGTTCAGCAGGACTAGTGAAGCCGTAACAAAAGGTATCCATCGAGCTTGTCAAACAGACGGCTGCCAGATTCAATTCAAATGCTAAAAAGAAAGGCGGCCAGTGAAATTTTATCATGCGATCGATAAACGGGTGTGTTTCTTCTAGAGGGGAAGAGGTATTTAAAATGAATTGCGATAAAATCGTTTTGAATATTGTTAATAGAATAAACTGTCAGCTATCAACGATTTCGAGTCCGCTTAGTATTCATCAACTCGAAATGATATTTAACGTTGAATAACTCTATCAGATTCGCTCTAAAGTCGATTATTTGTGCGATAAACCGAATGGCACTGCCGATGCCGCTTTTTACAACTGTCGCATTAATATATAAACTCTGAATCGGACAGTTTTTTCGGCCGGCGAACTTTTGCCACCAAATAATGAGAGTACCTGCTTTAATTGAAGGGCCAAATAATCTTACAAGAAATTTCGCCACCGGATTAAGACAGGTAGGTAGGAAATGTGTTGGTTGGAAACGGTTCAAGTTCAAGCCCTTTTAATATATTCTTGATAAATATGGAATTTAACGTAATTTGGGTATTCCCTTGCTCTTTAAATTTTCTTTAGTGTCAAAAATACCTTGTACAATAAAACCACCTTTTCGGTCATGGTGTCAAAAATTCCCATCAAACCATCGTCCCCACCTGGTCGGTGTCAAAACTTCCTCCGCCCGTTTCTTTAAACACCGTGATTGCTAACAATACAACCAAATTATGGGAAAACATTTACTTCGACTCGGGAATATCATTTCGAAAAGGATACGACGCTATCGGGAAGGCAATTTATTTAAAGTTTCGGTGGCATTTATCAGATAGTTTATTGATATCTCATTATGATTATTCAAAAAGTCGCGAAGGGCTCCTTTGTTAGGTGAATATTTTCCCGGAACGAAAGGTAAAACTTTTGTTATTCCTCCGGCTCATTCGATTTCCAAAAGCCGCAGCATCCCATTCGATAGAGATGTGCCGTTTTGATTCCCTATTCTCTGTCTACCCTTATCAACGTTCCTGTAAGAAACGGGCTGATTTAAATAGGGTTCAACACGTGTTACACTTGTTTCAGCGAATGGTTGAATCAACTCCAGCAGACGTGTCATATTTCTTTTCTTTGAAATAAACGAGTCGTGGCCGCAATAATAGGTATTTAAACAACTAACAAGTACTGAAAGTACTTCCGAAATGTTTGCGCCGTACGAAAACAGTTTTGTTTGTTGAGATAGACCGCTTACAATTCGTTGACTATAAAGGCGGATTAGGTAGAAGACCTTTAAAATAAATACGGGTGTGAAAATAGCCACATCCACAAATCCTGTAGTCCGGTAATATAGGTGCTCTTTTTTAATCTTAAAACTTATGCCAAAAACGTTTTCGGATTGCTTCTTACTAAACAAATGTATCCTATACGATTTACCACTCTAGATGTCGTTTGGGTGTTGATACATTGGGAACATTTATAAAAAATTGGAAAAAAAAATTTGGTTGTCTGTAAAGTCGGTATACGGGCAATAATTTTTACGTGATAACGTCATAAGAAAACATTGATGAAAAATGGAATACGTTTATGAATTGAATAGAATTATTATCACTAAATTATCATTAGAAGGTTTTTTCGCACTGCGGTTGGCTGGTCCAACTGATCATTTTTGACACATCGTTATGGGTCTAGGAAAATTCCCCGACAACAATTCACCGACGGAATATTCCCCGACAACAGTTCCCCGACGAGAAAATTCCCCGACAAACAATTCACCGAAGGGAAAATTCCCCGACAAATATGAAATAACAAACCTTCATTTCACATATTCCACCATTTTTCCAGCAGTTACCGGCTTATCGCACTACGATAAGGATGGGACGGTATGCAAGATTAGGGTGATGATTTTTATAACGAAGTTAAAGTTGGCAGAGGTACCTGGGAACACAGGAACCTATTTTACTCGATTATCACTCATATTTCGTAGAAATACTCGTATTTCTAAGGTAATTTTCGAAGAAATACACTTATTAGAACCCTTTTATACTGAAAGGTCAACGAAAAAGGATTAGATACACCTACCTATGTCGTATAAAGGAAAGGTGCTTTTTATAAATTTGTTTACTTCGAAAACTTAATTTTGTTCAGCTGGGGCAGATCCGGACAATTGACCTGGGGCAGGTTCGGACACTGTGTGATGTAAAACCATTACCTAAGGCTTGCCCTAGAAAACTCAACAGAATATCTAGAGTAGGGAAATCAAGAGTCTATACCAGCACACTTGAGAACAGAATTGACGAATTGGAAAGAATAAGACAGTCAAAGTTGGAAAAAACTAATACTAAGAGAAAATTGGTGAAAAAAATTGCATCAAAGACAACAGAAAATGGCGAACAGGCAGTAAAATTAAAGAATAAATACAAGAAGACTAAAGTGCCTCTGGATAATATTTCATCGTCAGATTCTGACATAGATTTGCCACTGAATGTCACAGGCGAAGGCGCTAGGTTTAAAAACAATTGGTCTGATTCTGACATTGATTTAGATTTTGAAGCTAATGATGGCCAGATTATGGTACTTTTAGATGATGAAAAAATCCTAAAGGATGACGGTGTGTTAGTGAAGTTTGTAACAAAAAAACGAAATGTATATTATGTTGGAAAAGTAGTTGAATTATTAGAAAATGAAGAATTTCAAGTAACGTTTTTAAAGAAGTGTAAGCAGGGAATTATATTTCCACAGATTGAAGATATTTCCAGTGTTGAAAGAAGGGATGTTGTATCAAAGTTGCCCGAACCTTCGACAACACCAGGAACATCAAGAATGGCCTCCTATCTTCTATTTGATATTAGTTTTTTCGGTTACAATGTTCAGTAATATTATAAAAACTAATTTTGTATTTTTTTCCGTCTAATATATTTTTTTTTAAAAAGCAGTTGCTAAAAATATAATTTGTCCGAAAGTGCCCCATCATGGGGTAGGTCCGGACAATGTCAACATTTTGCAAAAAATTTTTTTTCCTACAAATTATTTAGTTTTTTTTACTTAGATTTGACAGGAGAACATTAAGTAAACATAGCTACACCTACTACAATTTTTGCAAATCTTTATGTCAACAAACAGTGGATATATTGCAGTTTCAAAAAGACTGTCCGGATCTGCCCCCTTCTCCTACTCTAAAATAAAATGTAAAGCTCGTGTTACAACGCTGGGTGAAGCAGTTCTTAAACAAACCGGAGGGCATAACCATGTTGCTGATATCAGAGAAGTAGAAAAAACACACTTTTATAATAAATTACGTGAAAACGCAAGAAATACCCAAGATGCACCACATTATGTCATCTCTACTGCTTCCATTGGACTTAGCCAGACTACCGCAGCATGTTTACCGAAAATACAAAGTATGAAGAGAACTATACGAAATATCCGTACAAGAGAAGAAGCTGCTCCGGCGTTGCCACTTCATCGAAGAGATGTCATTTTTCCACAAGAATATACAATAAAATCAAACGGAGAACCATTTTTGTTACACGATTCTGGAACAAATGACGACAGACTGCTGATTTTTAGTACGAGAAGAAATCTTTTACTTTTAGGTCAAAGTGAACATTGGTATGCGGACGGTACATTTAAAACCGTGCCACATTTGTTTCTTCAACTATTGACGCTGCATAGGTTGAAGAAGAATATTTCAATTCCACTAGTATATGCGTTATTACCGGATAAATCAAAAAACACTTACATTCGATTTCTGCAAACATTAAAAGAATTGATGCCAGGAATATCACCTATTACAATTCTTACGGATTTTGAAACTTGTATGATAAGTGCTTTTGTCGAAGAATTTCCAACATCAAGACATCGTGGGTGTTTCTTCCATTTCTCACAATGCATCTTTAGAAGAATTCAGTCAGAAGGCCTAAAGAACCGTTACGAAACTGATGCAGAATTTGCATTGAAACTGAAATTACTATCAGCATTAGCATTTGTGCCAGTTGCACATGTAGTAGATGCGTTTGAAACCCTGGTGGAGGAGAACATGTTACCCGAAGAAGCCCAACCAATGATGGATTACTTCGAGGACACCTGGATTGGACGTCCTCAGAGACAACAACGTCGCCGCCCGCCACAGTATTCTCACAATCTTTGGAATTGTTACGAAACTGTGCTAGAAGGATTGCCAAAAACAAATAATGCTATAGAAGGCTGGCATCGAGCCTTCGAAACCCAAGTTTCAGCTGACCATCCCAATATTTGGAAGTTCGTTCAAGCAATACAACGAGAACAAAGTCTACACGACCTTCAAATAGAACAATACGTAGGAGGCCTCGAAGGGCCTCCAGGTCGTAAAAAACACCGTGATTGTGCTCAACGTATAGCAGCACTTGTAAGAGATTATGACGAAGAAACCCTTTCCGATTATTTACGTCGTATAGCCCACAACCTGACCTACTGAATAACTAAATTAATTAAAAATTGTATGACGAAGAAACCCTTTCCGATGACTTACGTGTCGTGTTATATCTCCCAACCTTATTAAATAAAATAAAATAAAAATTAACTTAGAATTAAAAAAATACTTCTAAACACGCCTGTATTATACTGCTCGTCCTAAGCCGAGATAAAGTGTGAAGGGAAGTGTGTATTTCATATTTGTCGGGGAATTTTTCATTCGGTGAATTGTTTGTCGGGAAATTTTCCCGTCGGGGAACTGTTGTCGGGGAACTGTTGTCGGGGAATATTCCGTCGGTGAATTGTTGTCGGGGAATTTTCCGGCACCCCATCGTTATGACATGTGTGAAGGTGAACATTAATCTTGAACCTCATATGAATTGCTGCGCAGGATAATTGTTTTCATTGAATACTAAATGAATGCAGTCGACTTTTTACACGATCATTTATATCATTCATCATAATGTTTTAGTCGAAATCGTAACATAACCTATTATTACTGCACTCATTGACCGATGCACGAACAAATATATGAGATTATATAGCTAATCGAACTCTTCGAATGCAAGAATTGAATAACATATTGCCGCAATTGTTATTGTAATAGTAATAAGCAATATTATGCACAGTAAATATTCAGATAACTTTATAAATAATAGTGTGCTGACTGCTGTCGCCGTCATCGCTGACGACGGAGTGGAAACAATGCAATAAGAACGCGCGTAGCGCGTACCCCTTACCCTTTCCATCGCGCTCCCGAACCGAGCCGATCGCCAAATCGAGCTTTCACTCAGACGCTGTCGTGTAAAAGAGACAGATGCGTCGCAAGGCAACCGCCAAGGTCGATCCCTGTCTATTGTTGTTGCTCTCACTCTAGCTCGGACGCATATGTCTGACGTAACGTTACAATGTTTTGTAAACCGGCAGGTAGCTGGCACATCGATTATTAAGACGTATATCACGCCAAAAAGAATTTAACCACCTAAACCCATTTTTCCACTGGAAATTGTTATCGGAAAATATTCATTTATACATAAGGTATTCCCGTGAAATAGTTTTAAGTCGAAAATCGAGGGATGAAATGAAAAATCAGGGATTCATAGGTGACGTATAGATAAAACTCATTAAGTATCTAAACCAATTTTTACATCTAAAATTTTTATCTGAAAATATTAGTTTTTACATAAACTATCCTCCTGTAACAGATTCAAGTCGAAAATCAGGGGATGCAATGTTCAATGGGGGGTTCATAAGTCACTTATTTAGAAATTTCGATCTCCTACGTATGGTAATTTTTTTAAGTATCTAGACCAATTTTTACATTGAAAATTGTTACCTGGATATATTCGTTTTATATAAGCGATCCCCTTGAATCAGTTTCAAGTCGAAAATCAGGGGATGCAATAGTCAATACCTAATTACACTAGTAATTTAAACGAGGCTCTCGAAAATTCTGCAGTATCTCTGTCGATATAATTTTACGTGGACACCGTTAAGATGTCATGTACACTGCGTTTAAAAAAACAAGTGGCTTTTTGCAATATATTTACTAATTTGTCAGTAGGAATTTTAATGTGTATATCCTTCTTCTAGGATCTCCTATAATTATTATTTAAAAGGAGTATTCGTTTGGGGTCCATTGAATATATAGTATTACTCATTGACGATGTATTTTCTTTACACAATTTGCAAGAAAATCTGGTAATTTAGAAATTTACTAAATAGTTGGCATAATACACCATGAATCTAATCATCTAAAGGGTCATGAGAATCTATCCAGTAATTGGCAACAATAGCACCGCTGTCACCATAACAATCACTATCATTTTCACTATCACCGGTACCAGTAGTATTCGGGGGATGTAAATTCGGCCAAATTAATTACCTAACCTACGGTTTCACAAAGGTCGTTTTAAATTCACTGGTAAATTCGGCCAGAAAGTGTTATAGGTACAGGAGGCAGATAGGGAGGGACAGGAGGCTAATAGTTGTTCTTGGTTTTGAAATTAGTATCTATTCACAATGCTGTTCAAACTATTTGGAATGATATTGAAATAACTGGAAAAGTCCGAAATCGGAATGTGGCTTCATTATTGTTTCGGTATATTTTTAGAAAGTAAAGAAGTTGGTAGTCAGGAACGTTTTTAATAATCCCCAAATATAAAATAATTATTGATATTTAAACTGCCGACGTTTCGTTCATTATTGAGAGCCATCATGGCTCTAAAAATGTCATCAAGATAAAAAATTTGACATGTGTGATATTTGATAACTGGATATCAATTGATATATAATTGATATACGAAACGTAGGCAGTTTGAATATCAAGAATAATTTTATATTTGTGGATTATCAAGAACGTTCCCGACTTTCATCTCAGCTCCCCGAGAACATTCTCCCATTCTAAACAAGTTGGTGACATTTTTTATTTTAGTTTATTGAACATTCAGCGAAATAATGATAAATTGACAAAGTTTTCTGATTATTTAGTGGAAACTTATGTTTCAAAAGATTCATTATTTCCTCCACTTATCTGGGCACAAACATCAGCAGAACTGAATAAAACCACAAATGTGTACGAATCCTTCCGAAGTCATTTTAATAGTTCATTTTATTGCAGTCATCCACACTTTTTTTTCTGGATGTGCTTCAAAATATTCAAACTGAAATATACATAAAAATTAATAGTTTGAATACTACACGAAAAATTAAAAATAGGAAAAATGTCAAAAAGCAAAGGATTAGACTAGCAAAGATTAACGAGCTTAAAAATAATCAAATAACTGAATTTTAGCTTGAAAAATCGGTTGCTGGGTTTTATGTTGTGTAAATAGTTTATGTTATGTGCTACATACTACAATGTTTAATTTTTGGTTAACATTGCTTTCATTATTTTTAAAGTTTTCAATTTGATTGGTTTTGCATGAATTTGTAAATTTCGAAAATATAAGTTTACATATACATAGTTGTATACTTCGATTTTCCTTCCTCAGTTGAAATATTTAATTCATAGTTTTTTTGGTTTTAAAATAGCACCATAAAATCTGTGGGCGCAAAATCTGGCCTAGTTTACATGTACAAATATTGCATCCCAAATTTCTCTGGCCGAGTTTACCACACCAAAGCGTCATCTACCTGCTATCTGGCAGAATTTACCACCACCCGTAATATTACAAGGTAAGGACCTTGTACTAAGGACTTCTGGTACTGTTATTATTTCAGATGACTTACAAAACCGTCGCGATTGGACAATTGAAGTTTCATCGTTAACTTGCAAGCAATTACTTGTATTCGTAGCAGTTAACATAACTGAAATTATTTGAATGCGAAATGCCAATCAAATTTATGAAAAAATGTTGCGGTTGAATTTACTGATCACCCACCTCTTTGAGATATAATAGGGGAAAAGTTATTAATTTGAATACCACGAAACACATGGCAAGTGGGTGATATTGCATGTGGAATTATTCACTTCTGAAAATGTCACGGATGTCCCAGATAATCGAAAATTTCTTTTACACTTAAATCTATTAATAAATAATTACAGTCCGATTAATTAGAGATACGTCTTGTCACCGACTGCGTCTTCTTTCTGGCCCTATCTATACGCATTCCCCAACATCAGCACATAATCCAATTTTAATATCCATTCCCTTGTTTATAAAAAGTATCAAATAGCCCATCACGTAACACAGTAGGTGATTATCGGTTTGTTTTACTATTGAATGCTGCTACTGACTAGAAAAGCCTCAAAAATATCAATGTCAATCTAACTGTCGATATAAAAAAGATACATTTATATTAAGAAGCACAAAGGTTCATTCAGGCTGCATCTTCTAATATTTAGTACACGAATAATAAAAAGCAAGAACTATCCCTTAGAAATAAGAATGCATGGTCAAGGAGAAGAGACGGGAGAAGATATAGAAGAAACGAAAACATTACAAATCATTTCTCTTGTCGGCGTTCCAACAGCTCTTTACCTTGGCATCAATATGATATAAACAAAAGAGACAAGATACTGTTTTCAATTGGTGAATCCTTTCAAGAATTGTATTCTTTATATTTTATGTGTGAAGTTATTTCCTTAAACAGCAATTAGTTTTCTTTCGAGTCCAGTTGACATATAGCTCGGAAGAGAGTACCTCTTAATTTCTTTTATTGACTTAACTTCTCTAATTTGATTCTCATCGTTACTAAGAAAAAAATTTGTTTAAATATCACATTATTAAAAATGTAGCAATATCGCATCTACGGTTATAAATGAAGGAAACCAATTTCATTTACAAAGTTTAATAAGATTTCTTAAGAGTTTTATGCTATACCAATCTTTGTCTTCCGTCCTACTGCACTTTTTTAATTATCCAATAAAGCTCGCTAAAATACACAACCTGTTTTAAATAGAGCCATTTCCTTATTACACCTCACTGCATTTTGCTTCTACAAACAGCTCATTATAAAAGAATCCCCTGATTAGAAACTGTAGCTCCCAAAACTTTTAAATTTTGGCAAATAAAGGATTATTTATTATATTTTGATAATACACTAGAAAATTGTTTTTTGTCATCAAATATATTAGATTTTATTACTTGAGAATGAAATGACGACTGAAATCAAAGACTTAAGCTATTAACAACGAATCCTTTCTGAAAGAAGATTCGACTCGGCAGAAAGGAAATGAAAACTACGAAATGGTAGAGATGTGGCACACAGAAGTGTGTATGTGTGATGTGCATGAAGTTTAGGACAAGTAAAACAAAACTGATATCACGTCATTAATGGTGAAGCAAACACAGTTTCAAAGGATTTCATAAAATAATGAGATCGAATCTAAATAACCGTAACCTTAACAACCGTAACACTCTTTGGCTTATTAAATACAGAAGTATTCAATAATTAATTCGCAAACGGTTTATTTGGCTCGGTCGCAGCATGACAGAAACTTCCTAACGTCGTCAACCGGCCGACATTGCGCACTTGCTTTCCGGCGGAAATTTTTCTAACCTGCCTGACGGAGTTGTGGTCCGGATGAATCAAGGTTCTCGCTATTATCCCTTCATTTGCAAAGTCAAAAGTATTCCTAACCATATTTAAAAAAACTCAAAGTTACATTTTGATCGGAATTACCTTTTTACCTCCTGTGGTTGAAAATAAGCAAGGGAGCAAGGAAAAACCTGTGTGGGTCCGAATTCCTCCCTGTAACGGGTCCGAATCCAACCTTTAACTTGTCTACCAGACCGCGGTGGGTCCGAACCCGCCTCCTCCGGTTCAGATAGCAGGTAGAATCGAAATCGGCTGGACCGCAACTCCGGTAAGGGATTAATGCCCCCAAAATTTTCAGGTAAGAATTATAAACGGCACCGCAATTGCAGCTCGCCACCGAAATCAGCCCTCTTCTGGGACATGAGACACAACTAATACACTAATACGGTATAAGAAAAATTCTCTTATTTATGCCAAAAGTATACTGACTAGAATCAACTTAGTGTTCATTTAAGGTACAAATTGTTAAAGATCTTTGTTACATAGATCATTGTTTATGTATCACTGCATCGTTACATAACAAAAAAATTATTGCTGCAGCCGTTCTTGAAAAACAAGGGATACTTGAATTAAAGTATTGAGTTGCCGCAGACACAGCGGTACCTTCAGAGCAAATGGCAATATAAGAATATTCTTTGTTGTATATTTTATTACCAATTAATTACTGTCGAAGGTATATATTTTGAACTCAATCCTATAATATCTCAAAATTAAATTGTTTACTTTATATATTGTCACGCTTAAGGCCTTAGGGCCACTATACCGTGCGGGTTGGGGCAATATTAGCTGGTGGTAAACAAATACGACCTAAAGTTAACACAGGTATTTATTTATGCAATCACAAAAAGTCAATTCGCAAGAGCCGTTTACTCAACTATATAACTAACTAGAGAGGGGGGGAGGTAGAGAGGGAGAGAGGGAGAGAGGGAGAGAGGAAAGAGGGAGGTTGGTATTGAAAGCCTTTTGTAAAAGGACAAGTGGACAAACGAACAAAACACAAATGTACACAATAAAGAGTGGCTAACGTTTTTCTTATCTTCCATAAACTGTTGAGTCGAAGCTTATCGACAACTCTAGTTCGCAATAATTTAAGTTTTTCTCTCGTGCCCTATTTAACGCTGTCCAGTTCCCTGGACTATAAAATTCCTTAAGGCCTTTCCTGACAATATACCATCCGACCATAATTCATTACTAACAAAATATGCTACAAAGTTCCTTCCCACACCACCATTGTTCCGAAGCTATTTCTGTACATACTGCTTGGAGCAGGCATTGTTTTTTCGGGAGCGGCTGTCACAATGACAATTTTTGCGAAATAAATTAGCATCTAACATTTGCATAAGAATAAATTAAGGAATCATATTTTAGGTCATGCTGGAGGGTGGTTAACAGATAACGGGAGGTAGTTTTTAATTTGTGATAATTCTTTTATTTGAAGTCATACATAACAGCACACTCACTAAAACATACAGGATAATCAGGACTATATCAAAAGCGGTGATTTCAAAGCTTTTCGAAAAGTATCATTAATTAGGCCAATATATTACTAAAAGTATTGGGGTATTGTAAAAGTACTGCTTAGGTATACCCTATGTAAAAAGTTTAGGGCATATCCACTTTAATTATACTGTGCGATCGAATAAAAAAATAGTCAAAGCAGGCCATGAGCTAAAATACGCATGTCTTTTCCTAAAATTCTTCTTCTTCTTCTTCGGGTTCTTCTTCTTCTTCTTCTTTCTTTATTTGGCACTTACGGCGCAATCTTAATCAGGTTATTAATTACAAATGTCAAGTTACGTACATTGACAAGAGACGATATTTTCGAAGCAAATCAAAAGTGTTCTTTTAGAATTCTACTTTAGAAATGGAGTCAAGCTGGAAAACGGTGAAGGGCAATATTAAATATTATATTTCTCTAAATAAAATGCTCTTTTAGTTTTGGCACTTTTTTTTATTTCAAAAATTAACTTCAAGTTTGACTTTGTCAGTGTCAACTAGTATTTTCTGTTGTCTGTATTTTTAAATTTAGGAACTAAGTAAAGACATGCGGCTTTTTTTTCATGGCCTGCTTTGACTATTTTTTTATTCGATCGCACTGTACGTATGGTTTAAGTCGGTATCTCTAAATCTTAATATACCCCACCGACACCGAAATTGATGTAATATGCAAAATTACGCGAGAGAGAGAGAAAGAGAGAGAGAGAGAGAGAGAGAGAGAGAGAGAGAGAGAGAGAGAGAGAGAGAGAGCGATGGAGAGAGAGAGAGAGAGAGAGAGAGAGAGAGAGAGAGAGAGAGAGAGAGAGAGAGAGAGAGAGAGAGAGAGAGAGAGAGAGTAATTTCTACAATCAATATCAATTATACATGTATGTAGGTTACAACGAATATCTATCAAACCTAAGAGTTACCGCTTGCACAGAGTTTACCTTGCGAAGTTTCAGGCCAGAGCTAATACGATAAAGTACGAAATGCGGGTTACTGAAATGAGACTTTTTTTACTGTTTTGACCTTAACCAGTATTTTGCGTACCTAAAATATAATGGGAGTTGTCACGAATTATATCACTAGAGAGATTAACTTGGAACAGACCTACAGATACTCGATACATTTTCAGCGAGTCCGAAATAGCGTACAGCTGTCTGAGGAATAATTATTCGTCAATGAAAAATCAAAATCTTTGACAAAGTGAACGAGTATAATGAATCAGAACACTATACTTTTTAAAAACAGTTCCAGCGATTTTTTTTAAATCCATCACTGACAACTATACCAATTCTTGAAACGCACAACTGTAAAAACGTGATAAATCAGAGTTTATCGAGACATGCCAGACATCACGAGGTTTCCAACTTATCCAATTCCTTCACGCCTCTTTGACACGTTTCTTTTTCTTTATATTTCTTAAGCAAGTAATCTGAGAAATTATCGATTGGGTGAATGTAAGATTGAGTTACGTCAGAAGAGAATTTTATGAAAAGTATGAAGTGAAATAATAATCGATGACGGCGAGGCACCAAAGGCACCAAAGGCGTAAAATCTTTCAGAATGATGTATCTCAATGATGTATCAAGAGAGTTGAAAAATGACTTAGTATTTTATCGCAGCGGAAGAACAGCCTTAAATGTACTCACACATCAAATGAAAGGTAATGTGAACCTTATGCAGTGCCATTATATTTATAAATGTGTCCGGGTAAAGCATTTATTAGATTTACATGATAATTCAGTCACATCCTCAGACGTTTACCTCGTTTTTATGAAAAAAATTGTTTTAATGATAGTTTATTAAGTATTGTGAAAGAGTGTTTTAAACTGTAACAAAGAAAAATATATTTTTTGTACCTTGAGTATCGGGGTCAAATAAATTAATGTTATAAATTTATCAACGGTAATAGGAATCTATGCGAACACCAAGTCGACCTGTTTTTTTTTATTTGATTTCACGCAATCTGATTTCACTCTCTTTCACTCCCTACGGGAAGGATTGGCAAAAATCCACAAGTTGATGTTATTAAAAGATATTCACCATATCTTAGGATAAAATTATCGAAAATGCCAGTGGGGAGCAAAACAAAATACGATGTGTTTCAAAATGATTGTCATCTAATCGGCTGTGGAATTCCCATGTAAAATAAAATAAACCGAATAGGAGTTTCTACTAGTTATACATAACCTCAAAATAACCTACTTAACCTCTTGTAACTTCTGGTTTTTCTCTGTCAAAAGAAAACGAATTCTGAGTATTTGTCTATCTGTAATATTTGTTTTGGTCCTGAAAAGGGCCGTTAATTACCAGCAGTACTGATTGCCAGTTTCACAATAAATGTTCGAAGTGTCACTTGTTGTCAGAATTAGATAGGTTCAAATCAATAGAGCGCGGTACATCAAAAATTACATGCACAGAAATTCCAACGCCAACTAGATGACAATCATTTTGAAACACATTGTATTTAAAACAATGTAAATGAACTGCAAGCGAACAACATTATCAAGTATCAACAAAGTATCAATTCAAATATCCTCTACACGTTGGTTTAATACGTTCTGTCCACTAACTTTGCACTTCATATGGAGGGCGTTATAGCGTAGATTGGCTGATGGCGTGATGGATTGGGATGGGATGGTTTCTGTGCCAGATTTTCGTCTGCACATGAAAAGATAGTGGGCGAGGACATTGCGTACATGTAGCCTAATGCTACGTTCGTTTGGACGTAGTTTAGATTACATCTCCTAGTAGCAATCAGTTTATCTATTCGTGTTACTTAGGTTTTAAAATAAACTGAGTATAACAATGGCGGTTATTTGGGCCAGTGAAGAAACGAAGAAAGCCATTGAAATATTTCGTGACAAAGGTTCCATGTCGTCACTCGGTATTAGCATTTAAAAATTATTAAATTGAGGGAAGTGGGGGTGGATACTGAAAATTGAGGAAGAAAGTAGGTGTTTACGTTTCCAAATTTACCCCTAACAATAGAATTAACAAGAATGATCGGTTTCAATTGGTTGGAGTACCGTAGAGCCAATCACTAATATTTCGTAATTAACAACATTTGTGAAGGTTCAGCTACTAATTTAAAATTCAATTAAGTTTAACGTTTTCTGATAGGTATAAAATTTCATTATTTTTTTTGATACATTGAATCGAAAACTTTTCATCCACCCAATACTCGATCAAACAAAAGTTTTTCATTTTAAAGTACATATGCGATTAGATGCAACAGAAATCACATTTTAATTTAACATTTATTGAAATGAAAGCTATTAGCCCCCTTAGAAAACAGGTCGTAATAAAAGTATTTTATAGAGCGTTAAAATACGTTTTTTGTCAGAAATTAGAGTTCATAGTTACTACATTAATTCACCAAATAGGACAATTAAATCCAATTAAAAATAAATCGCTGTATGCCCTTCCTCGCATACACATGCAAAGACGGGAAGAATATGAAAATAAAGCATCATAAATCTATAAACTCGCGGACCCCTGCAGGTCTAAAAGCGAATCATCTCTGTAACGTGGGGAGTGTTTTTTTTTACTTTAAATTGTTTTTAATGTTTCCGCTGCCTCTAATAAATCGAGAGGTATTTTTCGCTTTTCATGCTTCGGCGTCATCTCTCAGTTTTCATATAGGCGGCACATAGTTTGTTAACAAATTCGTATCGTACCTGTCTTTTATTATGCAAAACACCACATGAAAGAACTGTAGCCTCCGTTTTTTTATTTATCTATTTAAAAAAACAAATAAACGTGGAACTCGCGGAGTTACCCACAGAAGTGTAGCTCGTTACGTTAGCTTTATCGAAGAGAGAGGGATAGGCAACATAATACGGAACTCTTATTAACCACAACTAATTACTTTTACTCTTTCTGTTGTCTAACTTTCTGTTTTGAAGAATATATATATATATATATATATATATATATATATATATATACGGAGCTTTTCTATCGAAACGCATGGTGGGAAATCAGCAAGAGCAAACGAGAAACTAACAGTAGTTCGTTAGTATGACAGAGATGGGTGTTTTGCAACGTTGCCGGCCGAGCAGGCAGTCCAATTCAACGCGTATCGCGGTCGCGTATCGCTTTACACTTTCGGATGTGTGCGGAGCGGATGAATGTGATGTTTCGCGAGCTAGTAACATCTCAAAAGTTTTTTCTCTATTTTGCCAACGAGAAATATATGGCCTTTCTCTCACTCTTAGGTTTATCCTATCCTGCGACTCTGTAGAAACGATCTGTCGGCTGTGGAATTCCCATGTAAAATAAAAAAAAACCGCCTTGCGAAAATAGGAGTTTCTACTAGCTATACATAACCTCAAAATAACCTACTTAATCTGTTTTAACTTCTGGTTTTTCTCTGTCAAAAGAAACCGAATTCTGAGTATTTGTCTATTTGTAGTATTTGTTTTGGTCCTGAAAAGGGCCGTTAATTACCAGCAGTACTGATTGTCAGTTTCTCAATAAATTTTCGAAGTGTCACTTGTCAGAATTAGATAGGTACAAATCAATAGAGCGCGTCACATCTAAAATTATATGCACAGGAATTCCAACGCCAACTAGATGACAATCATTTTGAAACACATTGTATATAGTATATATATATATATATATATATATATATATATATATATACTATATATCCTAAGTGGTCACGTATGGATAGTTAAATAAAAGTGCTTTGCTGCCTGCTGTTTGCGTTCTTTTTGAGTTGTATAATTTTTTTCCAAGTGTCAAACATCGTTGTCATTCAGAGCTTGGTTATACCACCCTGACGAAGCTAATAAGCAGAAACACGTGTCGGTGGTTAAGCTGCGGAATGGAAATTATTACGAAATAGAAGAAAACCAACAAATCCATAATCAAGTAGTATTTTAACACAGTACCTTAATAATGTCACGAGTTTTTAATACACCAAACAATACCAAATTTCAATTGGAATAATTATTATGCTCCCTTTTCATAATACTCTAAAAAATAACAAAGCAATGGAATGGCCTGTGAAATTATGGGAGGTTATTTACAATTCAACTTCCAAAACAAACTTAACTTCATATTGTACAAATTATCCAACGTGTCAACGAAAGTGTGAAAATTGGCAAGATTTAGAAGCTTTCAATTTCTATATTCATTACAAGAACTTCCGTATTAAGAACCTACTTAATTAGTTTGAAATCCTCTTCCAACTTTGCTTCAATTAATCTTTAGGCATTTGTTTTAAATTGTTAAATCAAATTGGACTCAATTTCTGAGTAGCTACATTTCCGAAACGAGTTTTCATTTTGCCAGGATCTCGTAAATGTTTTAAGAAGTCCTAAAAGAATTCGGCACTTATCGAACTCCCGCACAGATTTATCACTCTCAATACATGTATAATATAAGGCCTTTGGCTAAGTAAGGATTCCGAAGCATAAGTAATGATAAAAGTTTAGTGAATAATAAGCAGAAGAAAAGTTCAATTGTTTGAAAAGAATTTAAGCTCGTGCCTTCGAAAGTTGCTGATGGTGGAAGATAGAAATATGTATACACCTTTGCTGATAACTTAAATACGTATGGGCCCAACTTTCTGATAGTATTTTTAATTGTGTATTTGGAACAAACACAAACCTATTTGAGGTAATTTTAGTTTCAAGGACACCAATTCGGCCAACAAATTGCGCAGACCTAGAAAAACCTTCCCCGTATCACCTGCTATCTCATGGAGCATTGGATACAACTGACGAATTAGATCAACTTGTGGGTCGTGTTATCTCTGTCGTAGCTCTTTTGATTACCCATTAATTAGGATTGTTAATTTCCAGGATTAATTTGGAGAATATCCGTGAAAATTACCATATACAGGGTGTTAGGGGTTTGACTGCCTTTATTTTAACAGGCGATAGTACTCACCAAAATAAACAAAAACCTTATATAAAAAGGGTCCCAAAACAAACCGTTTTCGAAGAAAAAATTAGAAAATTTCTAATTTTTAGGTGTCAAAATTCAGTTTTACTAAAGAATCTCACATAATTTTGTACATGAAATGACCATGAGATGTATTCTTTTAATGTATTTATGTTTAATTTTTAACAAAACATTTTTTTTAAAGAATAAAAAAAAATTCTAATCAATACAACTCGATAAAATGGCTATGACGTGGTGTAGCAACACCGCGAATTTATCGCACGCGTCGCGAAACATTGACCCAGCACCGCTGTTTACATGTATACGGATCATTTCTTGTCGGTGTTGCCAAGTTGTGGTGAAATGTCTTGATAAAATAACTCTATACTTTTCTCGAAAACGGTTGGTTTTAGGACCCCCGTTATATAAGTTTTTTTGATTGTTTTGATGAATACTATCACCTATTAAAATAAAGGCAGTCAAACCCCTAAGGTGAAACGAATATTTTTAAGCCTTAATCGTTTATTCCGTGAAGTTAATTTTAGAAAGGAGAGGTAGACGATGTTACTAGGATCATCTCCAACAGCACTAAAATCATGCTACTTCAATGATTTATACCTTTTCCAAGTATATTCTGAAAGATAATTAAAAATAGAAAGAATAATCTTAATCACAGTCAGATATATATAATTGAAGTTTGACTGAAGAACTATATCGATGAGTTTAACACCATAAGATGCTAATTGGGGATGCAGTTAATGGTGGGAGAAAGAAATGCCAATCGTTATTCACTGAACTTTCGCAGCATATCGCTGCTTCATCAGAGCGTCTGAAAAGTGAGATACCCCATTAGTTTATTGTCCTGTTTACAAAATATAAAGTACAAGGCGAGAAGCAATAAGCTAAGGACAATGTATTAATTTAGTACTTACTAACACAAGCCAATTTGAAAATTGCTACAAAAAACAGAACAGTGGTCATTATCACAAACAAGTGTGTAGAAGAAACATTGGTATCTTAAGTACTGCAGTTAACAGCGTGGTATATATTAATTATTCGTGATTAATTAATTATACATGATGGTGAGATCAAGTAATGATTTGTAACGTACTTTCCTCGGGAAGCAACGTCATCGGCGGCACGACGACTCTGGCGGAAGGTTACATCACTTGTTTGAATTGGCGCTTGGTGCGGAGTTCGGGAATTCGGGAAAACGGTGTTAAAGTCGGTTTAACTCGGGCTCCAGATTTTTAAGGGTTTACTCCTTAATGTCACGGGTGAGTTTAAACTCAGGAGAATGCCAGGGCGTTCGTGAAAATAAAACACACAGTACAGGGAAAATACGGATGATCTATATTACGGTTATGTAATTATAGTATTATGAATGATTTACAAATGGAACATGAATTTAAAGAACAAATATCAACTAATTAACAACTGATTAGAACAGATTGTTAGATATAAGCGCCAATCATCAATTACTCTATTTATAACAATGAAAGGGGCGGTTCGGCACCGGGGTGCAAGGGTTTGCCGGTTATCAGACTTTCGCGAAATCTTTACAACGGTGTACGCTCAGGAATTTCGGATTTTGCAATTGGAATTGCAAGCTAGCTAACTAAAATAGGCAGAATAAGTGTGCAGAGTCGGTTATAAGCAAGCAGAAGGAAGACGGTATTAGAACGAGAGCGTAACGAGCAATGAAAATTGCAAACGGGTCTTTAAGCGTGTACTGAAGCGGTGAAGGCGGGAATCTAACGTGCATAGATTCCCCGAATTGAAAACCTATGCAAGATTGGTCTCAGTAATAAAGGCACTCCGAGCCAAGAGGAACTCTTCCAGAGCGCTTAACTATGACCTATATTATACACAAACTCTTACGAGGTGAAATAAGCGGTCTACCCAAGAATCAAACGGAAATTGCGTACTTACAATCGGCGGTAGTACAGGCGGTCGGACACTGCACGGAACACTCGCGGAAAGTCGCTCGGGAGCGGAAGCGGAGGAAATTAGACGGCGTTCTCGGAGGATCTCACGAGGGCGGAGGCACTAAATTCGTACTCGGATTCAGGAGCCAAGATGCCTTTGGGGGCCAGCTTGGGTTGTATGTAAACCACCTAAGCAGGTAAAGACAAACGAAAGAGAAAACAATTGCGGCGTGTTTCGGACGAACTTTCAGTGAAATGGAAAGATTGTTACAGTTTCCCATAGTGGAACGGAATTACTATATGTAGTGTTTCGGGTAGAGAGGGCGCTTCGTTACATATTAACCACACCGTACAAGAATCGTCAGATATATGCCTGCGGTGACCAAAAACCCTATATAACCTATAATTACTGTTGTTGTTACAGAACAATAGAGAGACGAGGGATTGACAATGTCTTACAAAACGCCGATAGACAACGAAACACATTATAACAAAAACATACAATATGCAACCTTATTTACGAGTTAGTTCCAATATATAAGCGTAAATCTAACTTAAATTCTGGATGTCCGTACATTTGTTCATAGCCCTACTATCATTGTTAATAGACACGATTTCAAGAAAGTTGCATTTAAAAATACCTTTTTCACGTTTTAGTATTTTCACATCATCAAAATTAATTGTATGTTGTTTTTGGATGGAGTGCTCAGCTAACGCGCAAGTTTTGATTTTGCGCTTGATATCGCTTTTATACGATGAAACGCTGCCATTAGGAAGCCAACCAGTTTGGCCGTGTAAACTTGTGTGCAATTGTTACATCCGATGATGTAACATTCTGATGATTTAAGAGGAGTTTTTGAAGGTGATAGAATGTTGAGCAATTTTGCTGTGAGCTCGGCTATATAAGGGAAGGCGTGGAATTTATTAGGTTCAATGTCTTGACACAGCTGGATCGACCAATGGTTGCAATGAATGGACAGAAGAACTACCTGATGAATTGTGAAGTGACAAGGAACTGTCTCCAGTATTATATATGAATTTATAATTGATACTTGGAGGATAATCATTCTCTTTTAAGATCAGTTTCAGCATACATATGCTGAAACTTATGGTTAGAATGGGTCTTATAGAAGAAATGGGTATACATATGTTATTTATATATATATTATACAATGTGTTTCAAAATGATTGTCATCTAGTCGGCTGTGGAATTTCCATGTAAAATAAAAAAACCCGCCTTGCGAAAATAGGAGTTTCTACTAGCTATACATAACCTCAAAATAACCTACCTAATCAACCAACCTAACCAACCTAATAATGTCAGAATTAGATAGGTACAAATCAAACATCAAAAACTACATGCACAGAAATTCCAACGCCAACTAGATGACAATCATTTTGAAACACATTGTATATATTATGCACATACATTATATGTATATAAATTTATCATAATTAACAAAACTATTACATCATAACTTACCGAAAGTGAGTTTTTTTTTCTTAAAAAATAATGCATCTAATTATTAGAAATACGATTTCTTGGTTAAGGTCGAACTCTGACATATTCGGACCAAAAAAAAAAATTTGAAATCGTTTCTTTGACGTAATCGCTTAGAAACGGTTGAAATCAATTATTTTCTCATTTTAACCCAAAGTCGAAAGACAGGACGAAACAATGAGAAACATGAATCACTCATATATGTAATACTCCTATATCGCTAACAGAGAGAGAGGTTTGGGCGAAAACATCCATCTCATCATGACTGGGTCTGTAACGCGCAGACGTCTGTTACGGCCAATAAAATAACTGGATTCGCATCACGTGTATATTTACGTCGCGTCGAGCGGCATGTGTTTTTTGTTTACGTTTAGCGGTGGAGGTTAAAGCGTGGTTAGGACATCTCAATAAATCATACCCATAGAAATACTAAAGACGACAGTTCTCAGTATCCCCCAAATAAAACCAATTCAAAGAATGTAGATGATGTTTAATCCAAACAGCTGACATCCGACGTTTCGTCTACGATCGTAGACACATCCATCGATCTACAATGATTAAGGTAAGTATTTGCTCTTGCTAGGAGAGAGAGAAACTCGACACTTATATTTCCAGTGAGCTTATAACTGGTACTGGGCTGAGTTTTGCTATAGCAAAAATTAATGGTTCTTATAACGCTTTACGAGAATACAGATTTTGTAATACGGGGCTATTGTTCTCCGTCGCGCTTGCGCTTCATCTACCAAGTCATTGACTTCTGTCTCACTTGTTTTCGCCCGACTCACTATGGGACGAGTAGGACGCTAGCAATATAGGAGTATTACATATATGGAATCACTGTATTCGTTGGGATGATTTCTATATGATATGTCTATGAGGAAATTTCTTTGTGTTTCGTGTTGTATTGCTTCATATGTCAGTTACATAACCTCAAAAGCGATAACATTACATTGGATGGATGGTAACATTCATTCTGGAAAGGTCTTGTCGGTTCTGTCCTGCCAAGACAGACGAGAGTGTGATTGGGAAAGACCTTTTCAGGATGGATGTCTTCCCTTTCCACCAATATATTATCTTAGGAAAAAGACACAAAGTAAATATCTATAATAAGTTCTGAATGATCTATACAGACTTGTTCTGTCACAGCAAATCTCGAAAGATAAATTCAGTAGGAAACATATTCCATTTGGTGTTGAATAGAGGTGAGAGATACAGGAGGGGATTGTCCACTTTGGAGAGGTTTCGTCACGTTTATCCTGTCACGACAAACGACTCCGAGGAAACCTCTCAAAGGTGAATACACATATATACACACACACACACATACACTACATACATACACACATATATACATACATACACACACATATATACACATGTATATATGCATGGGCGCCCGCAGGATTTTGTCCCGGGGGGGGCCAAATTTTTGTTCATAAAAAAATGCAGAAATCGGTAGGCATCTAATATAGCAAAAATGGCACAATAATTCCTACAAAAGAAAAAGTGCATGTTTCGATCTTGATCTCCTCAGCGGTCATACAAAAAATTATACGAACAATGCCGAACATCCTTTTTTAAAGATTTGGAAAAAAGGTCAGTTCATAATTAAACCAAATATAACTTTAACATACATTACTTTTACTTTACCTATACAGCCAGCAAATATATACATATATGTATATGTACAGTAGCAATAATTTAACAAACATTACTTTGTTAATATTTTCCTATTCAATTTTTTAAGTTATATATCGCTTGTTTCATGCCGAATTTGGGATTTTTTTAGATGTAGCCCAAAATGAAGAAAAATGTTCCTTTTGGGTCCCCGAAACTCCTAAATTTTTAGGGCCCCAAGTGGAATAGAACTCAAATTATGGACAATCGAAAATTGAAATTTTGAAAAAATTGAAGCAAATTGTTGCTTTTGTTGATGTTTTTGAAGGTCCACAACGGTTGAAAACAACGCCGAAGCAACCTTACACAACAATTGTCCTGAAAATTTAAATTTTCAACACAAATCTTGAAATTTGGGGCCAGCCCTTAGGTCTGGCGAACTTCTGTTTGGGCTCAAAAGTTTTGTATCAGATCCAGCTACGCTCCTGATTTTTTTGGTCAGGAACGCTGAATACGTTTTTTTTTTGGCGGCCTGACGAATAATGGCGCCCAGACCTACCAACAGTGAACCGTGCTGGATGAACTTTATTTTAGCAGTTTCCAAAAGCTTAAAGCAGTGCAAACAACTTTTGCTTAAAACTTTTTTCATAAAAATTTTACAAGTTATGGATGATTGAAAATTTTTGGTTTTGGAGCACAACCTGAAAATTTTAATTTTCAATTGTCCATAACTTGAGTTCTATTCCACTTGGGGCCTTAAAAATTTAGGGGGAGTTTCGGGGGCCCAAAAGGACCGTTTTCCTTCATTTTGGGCCACATCTAAAAAAAATCCCAAATTCGGCATGGAACGAGTGATATAGGTACCTATATATTTTTTAATTATTTATTGTTTGGTATAAAGCATAGGTGGGCAGGTATACCTACTAATACATAGTTAATGGCAAAACAATATGTCGTAGATAAATTTTACTAGACGGTTGTAGAACCGGGCGCATACACTTTCATCCGCCCGCATAACTTAACTATAAAATTTGAAGGAACTCTTACCTGAAAATGTACAGTTTCGTCCGCTGCTTAATATCGGGAATGGGTCGACACATTTTCGTCTGATTATCGAGAACCACTGATGAGATTACGAAATATATTAAAATTGTTGCAAATGGTGAAATAATAAGGAAATAAAAAAAAAATAAAGTTTCGAACGCAAGGGGGCAAGGATCAAACATGTACTCACTGAGACACTGAGCCTAATTAATAGGCATCATCAGAATTTGCTGTAGAATGTGAAATTTGTATTGTAATTGCGTGGAATGGGTTTTCCAAATTAGGGTTAAGAGACTACCTGTATTACCATCGGACGAAAGTGTATAGTTGAAAATTAAGACGCCGAACGAAAGTGTATTACAAAATTTATTCAAAAAGGGATTACGGACGAAACTGTATTTACCAAAAGAACCATCTTTAAATAAAAATTGCAGCTTCCTTATAGATCGGTAAAAGTTTGTATGCTTAATTACATTTTCTAAAGATATGTTACTGTTTAAGTATAATTCTGCCAGATACCCCTTCCAGCTCTTAGATTCCTCCTTAAAATTATCTATATTATAGAGTTCTTCGATTCTTCTAATATATGCATCTTCCAAATTACAGGAAAGTCCGGAAATATTTTTATGGAGAATAACATCTAGCATCTTTATTTTCTTCAGAAAATCTGTTTTCTAAAGATTAAATCAGCGAATCCAAATAAGGAATAAAAATACTTATGCGATAGTTAGTTTCTGGCAAAGAATTGTCATAATTTCTCGTTTGAGCAGTACCTGCACCTAGAAAAAAATTATCTGCACGCGAAATTTTACATATAAAATTTCTCTGTCTTGGCCAACACCGCAAATTTAGTTTGGGTGGACAAACGGGAATATTTAATGATAATTAGTCTGTCTACTTGGACTAATTGCTACCTATACCTGTAGGGAATGTGTATTTTGAGATTATATTTACCTTTCTCTCGCATTAAAAGAGGTTGTTATTTATTAGATTAGATTTAAAATTGAAATATTGATTTTCCCAGGGGGGGCCATGGCCCCCCCTGGCACCCCCCTGCGGGCGCCCATGTATATATGTACATACATACATATACATGTACATATACATATACATATACATACATATACATGTATATATTATATACATACACATTCCTTTGTTTTGAAAAAAAAAATTTAAAAGATAATTTCTTAAATTTAATTAGTTTCTTGTTCACGACATGTTTCCAATACGATAACGTATTTTACAAACAAATATTAGGAACTCCTATGGGATCAAAAGTCAGCCCGATAATTGCTCAATACGTAATGGACGACCTCTTAGAAGCAGTTCTAGGAAAACTTTCTTTCAACTTACCATTCCTCAAAAAATATGTAGACGATATAATCTGTGCAGTCCCCGATGGAAAATCACAAGAAATTCTAGATGTTTTCATTAGTTATAATCCATTCATTCAATTTACAATTGAAAAAGGGAAAGAAAGAAGTATAGCGTTTCTTGACACTTTAGTAATAAGAAATCCTGAAAATTAAATCATACTGGACCGGTACCGGGAACCTATAAGCTCAGGAAGATATATTAACTACGCTTCATACCATAAACAACAAATGTAAACGAATTTATATGAAACAAATGTAAAAGAATCTGAAATTGGAATTTGTGGTTCAGCCGGGATTCGAACCCGGGTCTCCCAATTTCGCGTCGGGTGTTCTTACCACTAAACTACCGAGACACCTATCAATTTCATTTTCGATGTTCATGTTAAACGTTTTGAGAGTATTCCATCTGTTTCCTTTATATATCAGAACACGTAAGAGACATTCCATCTGTTTAATTTCGAAAACGAATTTAGTTTTAGCATTGAAAACACGCTTTAATAGAATTTGACACGATACGTTGAGGACTAATAGCCTGAGATGACTATACACTCTAATGTTGGAAAACGGTTTTCCTAGACACCTTTAATATAAATTAATATTTACGATCCCAGATAACTCCAACATCAATGAAACTAGTTTCCACCAACAACTATTAAATAATAGTGATAAATGAACCAATACCGATCCTGAGCATGATCTAAATATAAGATACAGGTCTCTTCCATACATCCAAGAACTCGCACCCAAACTTACTAGTATATTAAAACAAGACCCTTCTATTAAGATAGCTAACAGGACGATTAAGAAAGTTGGCAACCTTTACACTAAAGTCAAAGACCCATTACATAAATGGGATGTATCAAGAGTTGTTTTTAGGGTTGAATGTCTTAACTGTCATTCACACTATGCAGGCTAAACTAAACTAAACTAAAGGTACCTCAAACGACAACTTAGGGACAACCTCCTTTAGTAAATCAACCATTACATACTGCCCAATTATCGGTGACATTTTTGAACCCATTGGTGTTCTAAAGATTTGTTTGAAGTATTGATCATTAAAAGAAAAATAAGTTGTGTTAAAAATTAATTCTAAGGTCTTTATAAAGTTCTCCTTAGATAAAGTGCATTGGAGTTCCATTTCATTCCAGTGATTCTCTATGCTACTTATGGCTAATTCCACAGGTATGTTAGAAAATAATGGTACAACATCGAGGCTTACGATCACAAAATTCATTGGCAACTTAAAGTAATTGATATAATTAGCAAATTGGAAGGAATCGTCAACAAAATAAGGGTTGTCTCGATTATAGACTAAAGTTAGCGTTTGTGTGATAAATGTTTACATATGTTTATATAAAATAAATAAATAAAATAAATATATATAATACATATATATATAATAAATAAATAAATAAATGTTTACATAAAACTTTCAACATTTATCACACAAACGCAAAGTTAATTAGAAAGGAAGATAATAGTCATTCTAGACTGGTACAGGAAACCTTCCAGTGCTGGAAGGTATCTAAACTATTATACCGACCACACGTTCAAAACGAAAATAAACCTGATTTTGGGATTAAAAAACCGAGTAGTAAATATTTAACACCATTTGTTAAGAGAAATAATCTAAACAAATTATTTCACCTATTACTTGACAACTCTTACCCCATACACTTACTACGAAAATTGATTTTCTGGAACCCTAACACGCAGGGACATGGTAGCTCAAATAACTTGAATTTAAGGAGAACCCCGGTTTTAAACGTGGATCATGAATCTCAACAGGAGCTAGAATTGAAGAAATATAGATCACTATCTTTCATCAGAAGTTTAACACCAAAAATTATCAATGTTTTAAAACAAGAATCTGAAATTGTTATTGCAACTAGGTCTGTGAAGAAGGTGGGTAATTTGTTCAGTAAATTGAAAGATCGAACGAAAACCTTAGATAAAACAAACGTAGTTTATCAAATAGATTGCAACAACTGTGATAAGTCTTACATAGGAATGACGTCCAGGAATCTTAATTCAAGGGTCACTTCACACAAAAGTGATATAAATATCTGGAAAGATGCTTGTGCACTTTCATCTCACGTGGATAACACTGGACATCGTCCCAATTTTAATGACATTAAAGTTCTTGCCTCTGAAACCAACACTTTCCAAAGATCAATCCTTGAAATGACTTTCATCCACAATGGGGATAACTTACTCAACAAGAAAACGGACACACAGAATTTAAATGCTATTTACTCCAACGTTTTTTTTTTTCCTAAAGAAATTTAGGACCAAAGATTCGTGACAGTTGGCTATAGCTAGCCTCCGCGTCACAGACGTTTTGTTGCTCTCGAATGGAGAGTCTTTCCTATGTTAGGTGCAAATGTGCTTTGCTGCCTCCTGTTCGCATTCTTTTTGAGTTGTATAATTTTTTTCCAAGTGTCAAACATCGTTGTCATTCAAAACTTGGTTATACCACCCTGAAGAAGCTAACAAGCAGAAACACGTGTCGGTGGTTACCGTTTCTTAAAGGGATTAGACGGGTAAGTCGTGAATTTTTTCTTGTATATATATATATATATATATATATATATATATATATGCATGTATATGTATATGTGTGTATATGTATATATATATATATATATATATATATATATATATATGTGTGTGTGTGTGTGCGTATGTATGTAGTATATATGTGTGTATATATATGTATTCACCTTTGAGCGGCTTCCTCGGAGTCGTTTGTCGTGACAGGATAAACGTGACGAAACCTCTCCAAAGTGGACAATACCCTCCTGTATCTCTCACCCCCATTCAACACCAAATGGAATGTGTTCCCTCCTGAATTTATCTATCGAGATTTGCTGTGACAGAACAAGTCTGGATAGATCGTTCCGAACTTATTATAGATATTTTATTTGTGTCTTTTTCCTAAGATCATATATTGGTGGAATGGGAAGACATCGATCCTGAAAAGGTCTTTCCCAATCACACTCTCGTCTGTCTTGGTAGGACAGAACCTACAAGACCTTTCCAGAATGAATGTTACCATCCATCCAATGTAATGTTATCGCTTTTGAGGTTATGTAACTGACATATGAAGCAATACAACACGAAACACAAAGAAATTTTCCATACACATGTCATATAGAAATCATCCTAACGAATACAGTGATTCATGTTTCTCATTGTATCATCCTGTCTTTCGACTTTGGGTTAAAATGAGAAAACAATTGATCTCAACGGTTTCTAAGCGATTACGTCAAACAAACGATTTCAAATTACTTTTTGGTCCGAATATGTCAGAGTTGGACCTTAATCAACAAATCGTATTTCTAATAATTAGATGCATTATTTTTTAGATAAAAATCTCACTTTCGGTGAGTTATGATGTCATAGTTTTGTTAATTATAATAATTTATGTACATATAATATATATGCATAATATATAATATATATAAATAACATATCTATACACATTTCTTCCTTTGTAGAGTAACTGAAGAAGATTAAAATATAATCAAAACGTTTTACCAAAAAAACAGTTTTCCTTCTCCGCCTCCAGGCTGCAGCCATGATATCTCCAAAGTTGTAAGTTTTTAAACTATCAGCCAATACTATATTTTTGGTATATATGTTTTATAGACCGTTTCTACAGAGTCGCAGTATGGTATACACATAAGAGCGAGTCATCGCCACACTCTACCTACCGGATCATTCGATGTATAGCCTCCGACGGGAATATTTGGAATGGGTTACGGATCGGCCGGCCGGCAACGTTCCAAAACTACATTCTCTGTCATACTAACGAACTACTATTAGTTTCTCTTTCGCTCTTGTTGATTTCGGACCCTGCGTTTCAGTAGAATAGGTCCGTATATATGTGCATATACATGCATCTTATATAAGACAACAACGATCTCCGCTTAGAGACCAGAAGTCAATTAGGCCACGTCGCCAGGGCAGGAATCCTCGGTTTCCGTCTGCGATAACATAAACAAACCACTTGACTGGAGAGAGACAAAGAGTTTTGTCTTTAGATTCGATACGTTCTCTGATACAAAGCTCTGAATTAAACCCCTCTCAAAAGTTAACCCACGCATTATTTACCACCTATCAATCATTAAAATCGATCGAAAGCTAACATATAACAGGTAACAGTGACATGGTAAATGTTGTTGAGTTTATGAGATTAATATTGGCTGCAGAAAAATTGTAACTTGAAATTTAGTAAACACAATTAACTTGCAACTAAACACCAGTTCATCGGTTTGAATTTAACCAATACTTTGTAACCCGAAGGGGTATATTGCTCCTTGGATGCGTTACAAGAATTCTCAGATTTAAATAAAAGTGGTTCAACAGTTGATCAAATATTTGATAAACGAACCTTTAATGGAATTGAAATTGATTAGCCTCTTTTTGGTTGTGTTGTCAATTTAAATGTGTTTATCCTCAGTATTATTATGCTGTCTCGATTTGAATTCGAAAAGGTGTAGTATTCTATTGTATAGCCATTGCGATATAACACCGCTGAGTATACTCAACCTGAACTAAATGTGCATAATCTTATGAATTCGTTCTAAGTGATACATTCGTTAAATTATCGATAGCGATAACCTTACCTGCATGGCAGACACTCTTTCCCTAACGGCCTGAATGAAATCATCGTGTCCCGCTATGAGACTAGTAACGACGGAGAACTGATGCCACTTGTATCTTTCTAGTATGCTCAACATGGCGGCCGTTTGGTGCTCCAGCGACGGTGCTAGTTGTAATTGCAGCGAGGACTGCGACGCTCTCCTTTCTAGCCCGGAGTTGTCAGCGTTCCAGGCGATCACAGGGATACCTAGATAACCCGCCAGCTGGAGGAAATATTGGGCAGAGGCAGTGCTGCGGCCGTACTGCTCGTAGTTCATTAGGTAGAGGATGGCCGAGACGTTGTACGAAAGGAACTCCTGGCACAAAGATTTTAGGATAGCTGCAACAAAGAGAAAGGAGATGAGTTGTAATGGAGTAAACCACTTATTTATTATGTTCAATCCGTGAATAAGGTCAAAAACCGTATCAATGATAATATTTGTCTACCTCGCAGATATAAATAAATAATAGAAGAATATAGTCGGAAATACCGCAAAACGTGTGAATAGGCAAGAGAAGACACGTTTAAAACAATGGTTAAACAAGCAACAACAAGCAACAGCATCGGATTCAGCCAAACGATTGTCAGCTTGTTGGGCGCTAAAGCGGAGGCAATAGGGTTGCTGACTAATTTTTAAAAACTAATCCTTCCTATACCTACATCTGCATCTACTATATTCAAATTTAAAGAAAAATGTTAACCATGAAATATAACGCAAATGCACATTTTATATTTTTTATATTAATCTAAATTTCAACACCAAATCGCTCACAGCTATCGTGGTAGCTGACGCGTGATCTCACGGCTCATTAAAGTTTGTGTGAGTTGTGTACTCATGCGTAGCAGACATGGAAAGAGGTTATATTATTGGTGGGTTCCTTGTTTTAACTTTTTGCGCCTTTGTTGGTATCTATGTTTTATTCTAAGAAGCTACTGAAATGAACTCTAAAGGTTACAAGTTAGTGGTGTGTAGTGCATCAATGCAAAAACGCATCAATTAAAACATATAACAAATTGTTTGTTTACATTCCAAGAAATGAAAACGTGCGGAAAGTAAATCAAAGTTATATGTCGGGACCCAGGTCAATCCATACTTTATATTATTGTGAAGACGAGATTGATGTAAATGTTTTATGTTTCATCTAAATTTACTTTAATAAGATCTGTATTATCTGTAAGTCGGATATTAGTATATAATACTAATATATATAAAAAACAGTTGCAGCATGACTACATCGATTTTGGGCAATTTAGATTAATTTACCTTGGTAAATCCAGCTTGCATTGCAATTATTGAAACCAATCGTATAATTTGAAATGCTAAGAAGTAGACGATATGAAATGAAGACTATTAGATATTGAATTTATTTTGGTCGATTTTATTCTGAGGTATTTCTGGAAGAGAACTTTAAACTCTGCGAAACCCCCAGTGGTTTAAAAAAAATGTCAAAAACCCCTAATTTCTTTTTCGGATAGGGGGAACATTTGAAAGCGGAGGTGAAATTTAGTTATGGTTATGTTGAGTTCATATTCCAGATAGAGAAAATAACGGTGATACAGATGTAAAATGTTTTTAAGCGTCACACACACGCACACATGAACACACGCACATACGCACACACGCACACACGCAAACACGCACACTCGCACACGCACACCCACACGCACACCCACACCCACACTCACACTCACACTCACACGATATGAATGTATGTGACTATAACCTATAAAAGATGTTTCCTAAATATTGGATAACTCCGGGAGTATAACCTACTACACCCTTATTCTTATAACGAATGCTAGGCGACATAAAGGCCTACAAAGTGGTAATAGTAATAATTTCCAAAAAATACCTACTAATAACTGAGATATTTTATACTTTTGTTGTCATAACAAAAAAAGGGAACCCAAGGTCCTACGAAATAGCCTTAGTAATAATTCCCAAAAATTTCAGTAACTGAGTTACTTCGAGATTTTAGAATCAGGTTATTCTCGAAGTAGCTGTTATCGACATTTTTGGAAATTAGAACTATGGCTGTTTCGCTCGCCAGTATGTCCTTTATCGTATGCTAAAACAAAAGGAGTATTGAAAGTTATACTTCCAGAGTTACAGTATATTAAGTAACTTCATTAGACGTAAATCTGATTTGAAAATCTCGAAATATGTCAGTTATTGACATATTGTGGAATTCTCACTACCGCTGTCCTTTGGATCATTACGCCTTTTATCGTCTGGTACGTTGGGGTTATATAAAAACCGTTGTTGGAAATTACTCCTGTACAAAATTCATCAGTGGAGGTTTGTCATAAACTTCACACACATTTCGTAAGACAAAATCATCTTCATCTTCATGTTTCATCTTCAAAAAGCGTGAAAACCTCTGGCCAATCATTGGCAATACGAAGCCCACCATAACAATTAATAACTCTCCATTATTTATGTCTTCGAGTATTCCTATAGTACAGTAAATGAAGGAAAAAAACCTGGGTTATATTCTGCAGAAGGATGAAACCGGGGGTAATTGTAGGTCTCAACTGGGTCTTTCGAAATACAGAAAGTTGCCGATTCTCCGGGGACTGCGATATGGTGGAAAATGGCTCTCAAGTTCCAAAAATCCGTTTTCCATCAATATCTCCGAGAATATGGCATTTAGAGAATTGTTGTTTAAATACAAAAGGAAGAACAGGTCACTAGCTACAAAAATGGTCCTTATGACTTTTTCCGAAAACTCGACAGTTTTCGAGATAACGGCGGCGAACGAGCCCTTTAATTGTTGCTCCTGCTCTGAATCCAGGAGAGCAAATTCGCGAAATGGAAACAAAAGGAGGGGCACAATTTGTCCAATAACTCTAATAAAAATGGATATGTTTTGATGATTCAAACTTCACGTGAAAGAGAAAACCCATAACTATGGTATCCTGGGTCTCGGGCCTAATTTTCATTTTTCTTGCATATTGGAAACCCAGGCTTAATTTTTTTCCTTGATATTTGAGCCCACAAAACTTGTTTCATTTTCTTTCTTTTGCATCCCAATAAAAAGTAACTTTGATTATGTTGATTTTTTGACATTTATGGTATCAATCGGGCATTAAAAAATTATGAATCACCGTATCGGTTCGCAATGCACATCAATGGAATGCTTGAAATGTCCCCTTTCCTATGGTTCCTTCATTTCTTGTGCCAACTTCAACATTCTTGCCAACCTTGCCAACCAACTTTCAAAACTCCGAAATCTGGACTTCGCCCTTGCGAGTCAAACTCCAATAATCCTCAAAGGGGCCCGACCTTAAACGACTCCTAACTTCGCCCTCGCGAATAAAACTCTAATTTCCTCTCACAGGTCCCACACCCTTCACAAAACCTTTAAACTCAGTACAAAACACAACTGACCTAGAGTCCTGTCCCTGACCGTCCCTCCCTAACTCTGAATTTCCTTGCGGTCCATACCTTTAACACCAAGATAACCACTCACTATAAACATGACCGGACGGGGGTTCGGCCCCTGACCGTCTCTGTACTCCCAAATTTATTCTCTCCAAGAGCTCTCGGTCCTTCTTCTACGAGTACCAAAAATTCGATAAAAATTTTTCTCGCCAAAATTCTAATTGGTCGAAATTCCTTTACTGAACCTATGAATATCTGCGTTACGTCATAAAGTCCGCCTTTGTGAACTAATTAAATAATGCAATTGCGACTTTTGCTACGTTGCCCTGTTTAATGACCAGAATCTTGACCTCTGATAATGAGCGCATCTTTGTTATCTACAGTTGCAATTTTCGGGGTCATGTTACACTTACGAGTTAATGCATATTACGTAACAAGGAATAAGTCACGTAGCGATGTACATTTTTTCATATAAGGGGTCCTCTTTCCTATTGTCAGAAAATCTAATAAATAGAAAAAAAATCCCTTAAACACCCCTAGGGTGTTACAATACTCCCCCCTTTGTAACAATAAAGCCTTAACAGGCTTAACTTTTTCAATGCATAATATAACCTTTACAAGACATAACTTACCGCAACTTCTTTCTTAAAGTTTATACACTAAACTTCACTTTATAGGCCATAATTTACTTGTATATGTGGTTTCAAGCACTGTCAGGCTTGACACGCAGCGGTATGTGTGGTTTGCTTGTCGTCTATTGAAAAGGCCTGTCACTACCCCGCACAAATTGGGCAGTTTATAATCTCTGGTCTTCTCCCTGTATGCTGTTATGGGTCGTAGTTCGTGCGTCCAGTGGGTGGATGGTCTTCTCTTCGTGGTGACGTCCTTAACGGAGGTTGACCTTGGCGGGCGTTCCAACTTGGCGTCGCAGTTAAGGTAGGTCGGATTGTTGAAGTAGGCCATCCACCTCTTACTGTCTCAGGATCTCTCTGGCCTTCTTGTTCCTCTGTCCAATGGCTGACTCTCGTTGTGGGTCACATAAATTTCGTTAGATTGGTGATCTTGATGGGTAGTTCGTCGTTACGCCTGTCTCATCCTCCGGATACTCACGGGATCTGGAGCACATTTCGGATAATGCAGGACCTCTCCTGGAACTCCCCCTACGAATCCTTTCTGGGCCTGGATCAAATGTCTCACGGTTTTGGATAGGATCGACGTCATCAGCAGTCGATTCTCCAGAAGCTTCCTTTGCATCAAACATCTTTAGTGCATAAAATATACTTGTTTAATTTTTCTTTAAGTCCCTCTCTTCCACTCGCTTCTTCGTCAGGACCTTTGTAACCTCTCCGTAAGGCTTTTCACTCGTACAGAATTTTCAGTTGTTTGGCGCGACTTCTCCTATCCTTGCCTCGAACCAATATTCTCCCAGAAAAACAAATGTCATCTTTTTTATCAAACTGGTCTCGTTCTCATTAAGTTTTACTGGTGCCCACTAGTCCTTCAGCGTCATCGACCCAACTGCGATGATAAAAATGTTGTTCTCGGTCTGCCCTTCTCCTGGTAACTCGTCTGTGCACATGCAGAGGAGTCATCACTGTCTCCATTGTCTAGACAACATAACCGACGTGGTAGTAGTAGCATTTCCCGTAATGCCTTGGATCAGCTTGTACTCTTCTGTCCCGACATAATGCACGATTTGTTTTCTAGTCTTCCTGCCACAATAGAACTGTGACTATATTTTAAACAAGACCACACCCTCTGTTGTCTCACCTGATTGCGCTACACTACCGGCACTAGAGTCTTCTCAGACACTTACGAAGAGTCTGGTCCTGTACACCTGCACCCTGGTCCATAGTCCTTGCAGCACCTCGCCATAAAAGTACCAATAAGGTGGCACTTAGGAAAACAACGCACCCTTGTCCTATTCTTACACTAACATGATTTATACAATTTTCTCGGACTATACCCACTGATGTTAACTATCGTTATGACAGAGAAGTATGAGGAAGAGCAACCACCCCTAATGTTTATAAGATTACTTCCGTAAATTACGTACATCCAAACTTATTTCGTTCGTTCTTTCGACATACCTTCCTAGTCAAATGAAGTACCCAATCAATGACTAAAATTCCGCAAAACGTGAAACATTCACATCGAAGTAAATACAATAAAAAATAAACAAGTCCCAAATCCTTGGGCAAAATAAACATTCCTCCATTCTAGCACAAAATAACTTTTCCTAAAACTCTTAACAACTCTTATACTTAACCCCCAAAATAAGAAAAGAAAACAAAAAAATAGATATGAAATGAAATTGTCCATGAGTTAATGTTATAACGAACGAGGAAAACTCCTTCGGTGTCCGATGTCCGTCCCGCGGTAAAAAGGGTCAAGGCGTTTGTCCGAAGTCCGCCCCGTGGATTGGGCGGCGGTCATCTCGTACGGAAAAATGAGTATAGAGATGGTTGTCTGGATTTAGGGCTGTTTCGGACACTGTCGTTTTGGACACTGCAAAATATTTACCTGAAATATTCCCGTTTCGGACACCGATTTCGCATAGGGGATTACTGAATCCCGTTTAGGACACCAACCCTCGCGATCCTATACCTGACCTCTTGCCAGCAGCAATTTCAAATATTTGTATGTATTAATATTTTGAGACCACAAGCTACATACGAACAATTTTTCAAGTTTTTGCAAGGGAAAGTATAGAAATTCTCGCCAAGAAAGGTGCGCATCGACTTCAATCAATGCACTAAGACTAAAAAATATTTTCCCGGAAGCTGTGATTAAAGGATGCAACTTTCATGCAACTTGGGCTTGTCACAAAATATAAAGAAGACAAACAAGTCCGAGATAACATACGGAGGTGTGCTGCATTAGCATACTTACCAGGAGAAGACATCAACGACGCATGGCTGAAAATAATGGAGAAGTCACCAAACGAAAGCTCCGTTGTGAAATTCAACGATTATTTCCTTAATCAATGGTTAGAGGATAGCTGGATATCGAACTGTTACAACGAAAGAGACCGGACAACAAACTCCGTGGAAGGGTGGAATAACAGACTTAACAGGCGTATTGGAAAGTGCCACCCAAACATTTTTAAATTGCTGAAAATACTATAAAAAAAAATCCAATACTACAATACAGTACACCAGCGTTGTAATTTGTATATGGCTCCACAAAAACGTTCCAAAAGACATATAAATTTGGACACAACGCTGAAGAGTATATTGGAGGAGTACTTACATAGAAGAGAAGACATTGAGGGAACATTAAATTACATGACATTAAATCGTATGCAGTATGTTGTAAAGTTTGATTAAAATGCATTATTTTTCTTTTTTATAAATAATAACTTTTCATTAAATCAAGGATCTTCTCAAACAAACATAGAAAAAGTGAGTACATTTTTAATTACGTTGAAATAATGGTTTCACTGAAAAGATAAAACTTATATTTTGTATATTTTTTTTCTTTTGAAAAAAGTGCTGATAACAAAAAGTGGGTATACAAAATGTGTTCAACTAGTGTTTCGTTCATTTAAAAGTTACCAAAAGAAATTAATGAGAATATGTACTTGCAAAAAATTGTAAAGCCTTGTTAAATGTTAGTTCTGAAAAGAAATGTTTTTGTTGTATACAAATAGCACACTTGAATACAACGTCAATACTCGCAATAATTCACTACCAAAATCTCTCGACTCAGCATAAACACAAGAAGGCTATCGGGATAATACTGAGAATATTTGCATTTTGTATTCTGTAATCTGAGCGCGCGCCGTCCCTGTTTAACCGGTCGTTCTGGCTTCGTGTTTATTGGTCGGTGCCGTATTACAAGGGGGAATTTACCAAAGCGTGTCTCAGCGCCGTTCCCATTTTTATGTGACCGACCTCTATGTTAGGTAATGTTAAATAGAGATCATTACGATTTTGTATTTTTTTTGTTATTTGTCAAGAAATTTCTACTATCTTTGGCGGTATTCTATGCACTTTACGCTTCATTACGACTTTTCATACAACAGGTATTTTGGCTACTATACAGAATATTTATTAAATCCAAAATTCACAGAATTCACAAGCATCTGTTTTCCTATAAAATTTGTTATTCTGTTCTCTTTTCTATTTCTCGATATACTTTCTTGGGCGTATTTTGATCTGGAAGCATCTAATGGCGCATCTATTAAGTTAAAATATATTATTTCATTTTCAAGCAATAGACATTTTCA
Source organism: Cryptocephalus moraei (assembly GCA_946251905.1). NCBI lineage: Eukaryota > Metazoa > Arthropoda > Insecta > Coleoptera > Chrysomelidae > Cryptocephalus > Cryptocephalus moraei. The sequence goes on from OX276453.1 coordinate 8,646,143, forward strand.
AACGGAAATAGCTTGAATGCTTTCACATCTGCCAGAGGTCCCGTGACGGCTTACTTCTTTTATTCATTATTCAGGCAATACATTTTTTTCTTCACTTTCAGTTATATTAATGGGGGTAAGATCTACTAGAGCAATTAATTCCGTCAGTCGAAAGAGATGTCCAAATTTAATAGGACTTAAAACAGATTGTGCTGTCCTCTCCATTCGTCGCAGCGGTGCAAAAACCGAACGTTTGTCCCCAAAATTTACGATTCGGGATATTAGGAGTTATCCTTCTACTTCAGCAAACGACCACGATGCTTGCGGCACGTAAGCCGCCCATCGCTTTTTTCTGCATCGAATTAATGCAAAAAGACACCCGATCTTACCTTGTATATCGCTGTAGCTAATAAATCCGGGATTTGAAGGTAAAGACGTTTTAATCTTAGCCGCAGTGAGAGGGGGTGGGATAAAATTCATACTGATTCCGGGTTTAAGTTTCGTTTGGCCCTGCCCTCGACGCTAATCTTAATTTATTTCGATTGTAATGGCTGGGGGAAGGTGAGCACCGTGTTCGGTTGATTAACGAGAGAAATTGGCCCTGAAATTTTCGCTTAGACGAAATTTCAATGTATCCACGGTGTTAATATACTACCCTAATTTAGTTTCGGAACGATTTGGGTGCTTGAAGGAAGTCAATTTAATGAGATAACGAGAATAAACATAGAAAGTTTCCTTTAAATTTTCAAAATAAAGAAATTCAAGGGAATTATAAAAAATTCAAGTGAACATTCCGGAGGTTTGTTGTATCGTGTCGTACAAATTGAGATACCGCCAGGAAATGAAACCTTAAGAGGGTTAATGAGAGACGCGCTTTTCTTTGTTTTTAGTTCATAAGCGCTATACACCTCTCGAGAAAATCGTAGAGTGAGTGCTGAATAATGAAAGAGCAGCCTTTTTTATGATGCAAAAGCGTAAAAAGCCGCTTACTACCGAATGCCTTTTTCGTAAATGTAATGTCTCAGGTGTAAACACATATGGAGTACGCTTGAATTTTTGAGCGTAGAAAACGCGAGAATACATCAATTAGTCAGAAAATAAAACCCTTTGTGATAAAATGTACGCTAGCTACCTTGGGTTTGATAAAGTGGTCGAAGAAATTTTACAGTGTTTGGCGTTGCTTCCAAGCAGTGTAGCTTCAATTACGTTATTTAGTCGTTTAAACAATCAATACCTATACATGTTGCCGTCAATCTCTTACTGGCGAAATTTGGGGTGGTCAAATGTTTTTTACATAAAGAAAGACTCAAATTTGAAAACAGTATGTGTTTAATCTGTAGATCACAGATGTCGACGAATATAAATATGTATTTAATTTTAATACCCTCGATTTATGAATTAAATAATGCAAATTACATTTATCCAAGGCGTCGTGCTATGCATATTTGTAGCAGCAAATTATGAAAAACATTATGGGCATTACATATACTGTTTGGGAAGTGTCTTTTTTTCTTCTTTTTCTTTGTATCTGGCCTTAGACAGCTGGGACTATTGACCAGGATCACCTCTTCTGGATACTTGCAAGTCATTTGCAAGTGTTTGGGAATATGTTGACACCAGTATTTTTATTCGTGTATTTTTTGCAGAACGTTATTAAACATCACAACACAGGCTTTTAACTTTTCTCAATTAAATTAGGGCAATAGGAGATCTTGTCACAATCCCCAGGACAGCCTAGATAAGGTTTCCTTTGCCACTGAGTGAGGAATTTCTTTTCAAATTATGTGCTCATTTGGTTTTTTCTTGAGATAGTATTTAATTTTGATGTAAAATCATCTAATGGCGCCCCTAGGTAGTAACTTTAAGCGTAGTGGGACGACGCCGTTCGTAGCTCGTTGCCGTCACTGGTCCATTTTTTTCGGAGCACACAAATTGCAGACAGATGCATGAATTGCGGACAAATGCCGTAGGGGTCTGTTAATCACTGCATGAATTGCGGACAAGGGTCGGTCAGGTAAAATGAACAGGTAAAGGGCCCGTAGTTAAATCTATTATTGCAAATATCTATTTGCAAGACATAAATCCATACTTCAAATCTGAAATGACCTACTTTTTTCCCTCGTACTTTATCCAGGCTTAGGACTGTTTTTTTTTCTCTGAACGTCCTCACACAGCGATGCAAGGACATGAATGTTGACGTCTATGCCTACTTCATCGATTACCGTAAAGCCTTCGACTGTGTCTCACACCAGAAGCTTGCCGACATCCTCAAGACCACCGGTGTAGATGCAGGAGATTGGCGCATCATCACTCAGTTATATATTGGAAACAAACGGCAGAAGTGAGAGTAGAGGGGTCAACATCTGACGAAATAGAAATTCGGAGAGGCGTCAGACAGGGATGTGTCCTGTCCCCCCTCCTCTTTAATATCTACTCCGAAACGGTGTTCCTACTCGAGGGGTTGAATGTGGGAATTAAGATCAACGGTACCCTTATTAATAACATACGTTTCAGTCCGACTCAGAACTCCTCCATAATCAAACAAATCATATCTAGAAATTACAACCGATTAGATTTCATGGAAGACATTATTATATATTTCGAATTACTCAACAGTTCCAACTGCATTAATAAACAGGTCAACCTTGATAGATCATATACAGACCGTTTCTAAAGAGTCGCAGTATAGGATAAGCACGAGAGCGAAGGAAAGGCCATATATTTCTCGCAAGTTAAACAGAGAACGACCTTTTGCGTTGTTGCTAGCTAGCGAAACATTACAGTCATCCGCTCCGCCACACATCCGTAAAGGCGGGATTACGATGGTCGTAACGTGACTTAACTTAACTTGGACTTGAAGTGACGTGAAAGTTAAACGCATGGTAGGGAATGGAACCGTTTACGATTGACGTGCCGTGAAGGGACGTAACGTGAAACATTGGCACGGTCAAGCTTTCACGTCACGTTAAGTTCAAGTTAAGGATCACGCACTGACATAGACACGTCAAATACCATGAAATATGTGATTCTGTGAATGTGGTGATGTACCTTTTCAAATGTAAATGTGTTTGTGATCATGAAACCCGTTAAAATACCATAACGTCCATAACCTCTATAGTCTATTTAACCTATGAGTTGGTTTGATCCTGACATATAGGTAGCAAGCAAATAGAACATTATAATAAATTAACTCCGGATTTTCAAGAGATATTTGCTCGGATTTATAAATAAAATAATACCTCAATACTCACACCAAAAATAATAAACAATTTGTCATTAATGTCATGGATGTCATGTCACTTTTGCACAGAACATTCAACTTTATACGTCTACGAGATTACGTTACGTGCATCGTAATGATACGCATTCAGTTTCACGTTACGTCACTTTAAGTCCAAGTTAAGTTAAGTCGCGTTACGACCATCCTAATCCCGCCTTAAGTGTGAAGCGATACACGCGTTGACTTGGACTGCGTGCTCGGCCGGCAACGTTGCAAAACTTCTCTCTCTGTCGTGCTAACGAACTACTGCTGGTTTCTCTTTTGCTCTTGTTGGTTTCCCACCAAGCGTTTCGATAGAAAAGCTCCGTATACCACTACACAGAAGACTTTTGAACTGATTCCTTTAACTTTTTTAAAATATAAAAAAATACTCAAAATTTCATTTACAAAACATGTTTCATAACTTACTTACATCACTAGACATAATTTTTGAATCACCCCGCCATCTTTTAATAATAAAACGTTCCTTAGCTTCCTCTTAACACTTTGAATTCAATATTCTATGTTTTTGTTCTGTCCTGGCACACAAGTCTGTCATTGTCATTGTCTTAAGTTCATTCGCTCCCGTTTCATCATGATTTGAACAAGTCTCATTCTGCCTTACGCTGCTTGGGTTTTAACAATTTTTACGTTTTGATTTGTATCAACTACAGGGATTACCCCGCCATGTCACTTCTTGTCTATATAAACGTCGTTTGAACAAGCATTTTGTAATGTTTGTGTCGTCCAGGCTAGTCTGTGTATCGCCTTCCTGACATGTAAGTGGAATCGACCTCCATATTGTTACATTTAATAACGAATTTTAATTTGCATTCTCACTTGCATTTCAGGTAGAGCCGATACAGTATTTGTTGTACTGATGATGCCGTAAGGCGAAAGCGCTCTACGAAAACTATTATACATTTATACACGACAATACGAGTTTCCTTTCCTGTAACATACGCTTCGCCGACGACACAGTCGTCCTCGCCGACAGTCTCCCAAACCTACAGCACAGTATATATAATACTAACAGTATGCTCACTTGGCTTATTCGAACACCACATCACCTCTCCTCGTCGCATCCCCCTCGGCCTAGGAACTTGCCGACTTAGTCGGCCCACCTCTCTTCCTCGCACCTCTTCGGTCTCCGAACTTGCCGGGATAACGATATTTTTATTACTTTACAACCTCTTGCAAAAAACGCCGGCTTTTTCATAGACATCAAAGAAGTGAGCATACTGTTAGAATTATATATACTGTGCCTACAGCACATGATGGACCTCATAGTCGAGTATAGCAAACAGTACGGTCTTCACATGAACGTTACTAAGACAAAAGTGGTAGTGTTCTCCAAGATACCAATTCAAGCAATACTTCGAATTAATAACGAGAGGGTGGAACAAGTGACATCTGTGAAATATCTCGGCGCCATTGTCAACGAGGCCAGCGACCCCAAGAAAGAAATCCTGTCAAGAATCGAACAGGCCAGGCGAGCATTTACTTCTATGAAGAATCTTTTTACCAGTCGAGACCTGAATCTGCAGCTTCGCATACGCCTAGTGCAGTGTTACATCTTTCCAGTCCTTCTCTATGGCTGCGAGAGCTGGACCTTTAACAGCACAATGGAAAACCGCATCAATGCATTTCAGATGTACGTGTACCGTCGTATCTTACGTATATCCTGGGTAGACAGAATAACCAATGAAGAGGTACTCAGTCGAATTGGCAAAAATAAAGAGCATATGGCAGTTATCAAAGAAAGAAAGCTCAAGTATATAGGCCACGTCATGAGAGGAGAGCGCTACTTCATCCCCCGACTTGCCATTGAAGGAAAAATCGAGGGCAAAAGATCTGTGGGAAGAAGGCAGAACTCTTGGCTTAAAGATCTGCGTCGATGGTTCGGACGGACCACCATAGAAATATTCAGGGGTGCGGTTTCACGCACCATTATAGCCAGTTGGATCGCCAACCTCCTTAGGGAGACGGCGGACTAAGAAGAAGAGGACTGGCAGAAAAGACAATATTGTTCTTAACTGGCGTATTTAAGAAGTACTGCTTAAAAAAACACTTTGTGAAGTCAGTTTTATAAAAATAAATTTAATTAATAAAGATTTAAAAAACATATATAAAAAATTGAACTGTGTAGATCAAGCCAAATCAACTACTACCCTGGTAATATACCTCGACGGTTATTAAATTACCCGTAAGAAAACCCGTAAGAGATCACATAATTAAAGTGATAGGAGGTGCGTTGTATTGCGTACAACTCACCGTACCACTAGAACTAGATAGTCAGCACCCCACCACCACTTAACTGAATCAATGTCGAAATGAAAGTGAAATGACTTGTGACACGAAATACCTGAATACGTCTCTAGAGATGGATGGAAATATGTTCTCGAATACTATTTCTGAAAACTGAAAATTAATTTCATTTATCATGTATAAAGGTGTGTATTTCATAGTAGTTATCTCTGGATATGTTATATTATTTCACATAAATTAATGTAATTCACGGAAATTACATTTTCACTTCATTTACATTAAAATCGTCACACATCCTACGCAACTTCTTTCTTATTGCAGCTTTTTCATTAATTATCAATAAGTTCCAATTATTTTACAGTTTTTTATTATTGTGTATTTGTTCGTGTTATTTAGTACAGTTTGAGCGTTCATGACTTAGGTTTTACTTCTATTTGCAGTCCTTTGTATATGTTAAAGTAGTTTCGTTTGTTAATGCAACACTGTAATAAGAGATAACAAGTTTTTTTTCTGCGCATCCGCCAAAGTGGTATTCATATTATACCTCTTTTGAATCTGTAGGTGTGCTTTTGTAAGACATTGTATTGTTCTTTTTATTATTAGGTATATATGATGTCTCCTGTTTGTGAGTTCTGTTTTTGATGTGGAAACATCCAATAGCTCGCTGAGTAGTAAATTCGAGCGTTGCGGAAGAACGCGTATGGGCTGTGGCACATCATCTAGTCTCTCCCCTACACCGCTTCACAATGCAGTGTTGTATAATTTATAGTACATGCTAATAGTAATCACAAAACTCTTCGTAACCGACACACCGACAGTACTTAAAACTGCATTTATCACTACTTCCACAAGACATTTTGAACACCATTTCCTGAAAAGCAAACATCAAATTACATAATTAACATGTTTTCTACGTTTAAATACCCCAATCTGATCGAAGTTGCCTAAGAAATGGCAGTCCTGATTGTCACGCCACTGCAGCTAACTTCACGCCGAGTCTCATGAAGTTTGAAACGTCGAAAGGACGTCGGGGAAAATTGTGTTTACACACGCGTCAATTTGTGGAGTTGTATTGTTATATAACACGAAACGAGGGGGATGCAAAGCAGTAAATGAGGGTTGCTGTAGAGGAAATTATGTGAGGTAATCTTTGATAGAGATCATTACGATTTTGTAACTGTTTTTTATCTGGAAGGAATTTTTAGTGTCTTCGGTGTTACCTTCCCCACTTCATGTTACATTACCACCCTTCATACACCAGGTAGTTGGTCTCGCACAGGGTGTCGAACACATCGATTTATTCACAGAATTCACAAATATATGATTTACGAATATGTGAATCGTGATACCATTTTTCTATTTATTTTTTACCTGCCGTACCAGTTACTTTTGACTCAATTGTTTATTTATTTTATAAGTCTAGATGTGAATCCTTTAATGTCTGTTTTATTTGATTTGTTTTGGGTGTGCTAAAGTTTCTGCGAGTCTCGCTAAGTTTCGCTACGTGGTTAACGTAGCTTAATACGTGGCTACGTATTATTTCCTGGAAGTTGTTAGGTCCCGAAATCCAGGCGAATTTGACGATTCTGTCCATTGTGTTTAATTTTTAAATACTTTCATTATACTTTTTGGGATTTTTTATTTTTATATTTGTTCCAGTGCTCCGTATCTGAACGGAGTTTTTCTGTATAACTAATGTTCTGTTTTTTTTTATGTGAGACATCTGTATAGTCGTGCTGATATTTCTCAGTTTCTATAGAAATTTTTTTTCTTGTTGAGAAACCTGTTTCTTTTTATGCTTACTCTTATTGCTTTTATGTTTTGGATTTGGTTGCAACAGTTAGTTAGTAACGAAGTTTTTGTAACGATGCATGATATTTGAGTCACATTGTAACGATCTTATATATTCAATACTTACAATTCTGTCCTTAAACTAATTCATTTTTACTTATTACCAACATTTAATTTATTTTAACTCTTGTAAAACACCCGATAAGCATATATTTGCTGCACAATGCAAAAATACGCTCTGCAAAGTATGGGAGAATATTTTCGGGGAGCTGAGATGAAATCAGGAATGTTCTTGATAATCCCCAAATAATAAAAACAACCACTTTTTGAGATATTTCAAACTGCCGACGTTTCGTTCATGATTATAAACATATTCATGGCTATGTTATCAAATAGAAAATTTCTATTTGAAAAGTAAACTGTCGAGGGACGCCTAGAAGCTGTGAAAGCTTCAAACGATGCACTACCAAACGATGTAATGCAAGTTTAAAATGAAATACTACATCTGAAATTACTAGGCGCACCAATGCATTATTTTACCAGATTTAATGCACCAGATTTAAAACGTGTAAGAGAGGAAGAAGAAATAAGTAAACAATTTCAGAGGCACGATATAAAAATAACTTTACAAATAGAAATGAGATTCATCAGACAAGGCTTCACACACTTCTTCCGAAAAATCCCTCATTTACTTCACTGCTTCCTCACTTGTTTCGTATTAAATCACAACACAACGCCACAAAATGGCGTGTGTGAAGAAACTATTTTTAGACGTTTTTTCGACAGCGACGCTGTGCTGATTATTTGCACCGATTCCACGTCGGTGCAACTAACTTCTGACATTCAGAATTAAGTTAGCCACAGCGACGAGTCAATCAGGAGCTGCGATTTCGTAGACAAGTTTCACTGAAATACGATCAATGAAGTTTGGATATTTAAACGTAGAAATGTTAAGTACATAAGCAGTTTTAAGTACCGTTGGTGTGTCGGTAATTCTCGGTAACATGTATTGTAGATGTAGATTATATAACGCTGCGCTATAGAGTTGGGGAAGAACGATGTACAACGGATACGCCCCTGCAACCTTCGAATTTACTACTCAGTGCTTTATTAAATATTTTCACATCAAAAATAGTTTTTCTATAACTTCCAAATAGAAACCATAGAACCGGACTACTCAGACGAATTTTAAGAAGGCATGGATTAAGTCATTTATTTTGCAACCTGTTCCCATGTTTTTCGCCCATTGTTGGGTCTATTTATCTTTTAATATTTGTATTTTCAGTTGTATAATCAGTACCCGGGTTCGAATCCCGGCTGAGCCACAAATTCCATTTTCAGATTCTCTTACATTTGTTTCATATACACCCTCACTTTGAATTTAATTTCGAGAATACATTCCATTTGTTTCATTTATATATCAGAACACGTTAGAGAACACATTATTAACGTGAGAGGAGGTACGGTGTGTTGCGTACAACCAATACGTCCTCCGTATTATCCTCTCAAAACGATTAACATGAACATCGAAAATGAAATTGATAGGTGTCTCGGTAGTTTAGTGGTAAGAACACCCGACGCGAAATTGGAAGACCCGGGTGCGAATCCCGGCTGAGCCACAAATTCTATTTTCAGATTCTCCTACATTTGTTTCATATACACCTTCACTTTGAATTTAATTTCGAGAATACATTCCATCAAAAGCAGATAGAAGTTTTAGATGAAATTAGGCGGTTCAAGATGGATATAGTGGCTCACACTGAAACTAAAAAGAAGGGAAAAAGAACTGAACAACTAGATGATTATACACACTTATACAGTGGCGTAGATAAGGTCAGTAGGGCTAATGCAGGAGTTTCGTTACTTATGGAGAATAGACTAGCAAGAAACATTAAAGATTGGGATGCCATTAATGTACGTATGTTGAAAGTCGAACTCGAACTAAAGGTTACGAGGTGGTAATAATAACAATATACTCATCTTCAAATGACGATCTGGCTGCAAATAAAGACGACTACGATGAGAAATTAAACCATCTATTAGATTCCATAAGCAACAGAAAAGAGATCCTCCTGCTAGGAGATTTCAACGTCCATATAAGATCAAAAACAAAGGACGCCACGTATGTCGAATTCCGGGTGATAGATGGCCAAAGAAAATGATGACATGGGTTCCTCCAGAACGAAGGAAAAGACGCCCTAGAACGCTGGCGACTGGGATGCGAGAAAAGACTCAAGGTTGTATATAAATCGCAGAATATTATATATATATATATATATATACTTGAAAGTCTGGCTGAAGATAGATTTAACTAAACGTGAAGAGATCTCTCTTCTGGGAATGCAGTCAAGGCGGTCGTTAAATGAAAGGCTAACTTCTAGTAATGGCCGAGCTTTCGGAGGTATCGTTTTCCTCCTTCCTCAGGGCTAACCTGGTCAAAAGCAAGTACCACACTTTTAATGAATTGCATAAAAATATTAGGTACAATGTTACAAATTAACCAGAAAACACAACAAAAACTTACTAGGACAAGCCATAAAAAAGTCAGCAGTGGAGATCCATACCAAATTTCTTCAAGAGGATGTTTAATACATCGAAGTGAGGTTAGGCACATGTACCATGAAATGGTGTATATCAACGAAATATTTAACTGAAAGTGCGATAACAAACCGCATTGGGTTCGTAGTTTTAGAACATCACTTATAATATAAGGAAAAGGCAAAAACACATTGATATGATGTTGATATATTATAAGTGATATTCTAAAACTACGAACCCAATGCGGTTTGTTATCGCACTTTCAGTTAAATATTTCGTTGATATACACCATTTCATGGTACATGTGCCTAACCTCACTTCGATGTATTAAATATCCTATTGAAGAAATTTGGTATGGATCTCCACTGCTGACTTTTTTATGGCTTGTCCTAGTAAGTTTTTGTTGTGTTTTCTGGTTAATTTGTAACATTGTACCTAATATTTTTATGCAATTCATTAAAAGTGTGGTACTTGCTTTTGACCAGGTTAGCCCTGAGGAAGGAGGAAAACGATACCTCCGAAAGCTCGGCCATTACTAGAAGTTAGCCTTTCATTTAACGACCGCCTTGACTGCATTCCCAGAAGAGAGACCTCTTCACGTTTAGTTATATATATATATAGGTATCTTACAAGTAGGATCTGGATATACTTTAACAGTTCAAGTAAATGTTGTCAACAAGGGTTTGCAAAGAAAAGCATTTTTGATGAATGTCGATTTAAAATTTGATAAGGAATTTTTACTTATTAAGAAAAATTGTTTTGAGCTACCAAGTTTTGTTATTGATAGTACGGGTGCGAGTGTACCCCAGTTTAGCAATGAATCACAGAACAAATTGATCAGTGGAAGAAGCAGTAAGAGCATCAACTTTGCTGGATGGATATTCGATGTCTCCTGTTGCTAATGTGATGGGAAAACACCATTCCAGCATAATTCGCATGGTTAGACGATTTAACGAGACAGGTTCTCATTTACGAAGGACGTGACAAGGACGGAAACTGTGTACTAATCCAACAAATAAGCGTTTTTTAGACAATCTACTCTAAGAAACAGGAGAACGACTAGTACCATCTTACAAAATGAGCTCGTAACTGCTCGCAATCTTCTTGAATCTTCCCAAACGATTAAAAGGCGCTTAAATGAAGCTGAATTAGACATCAGAGAACCGGCCAAGAAACCCCTGCTCACCAGAGAGCACAAAACTCAAAGATTGCGTCTCGCGAGACAACATCAAGATTGGACTCGTAAGGATTGGAAGAGGGTTTCATTCTCTGTTGAAACGAGAATGAGCCTTAAATCTCCTGATGGACGTGCGTGTCTGGAGAAAGCCAGGTGAGAGATTTGCAACTTGCAATATCTTTCCAATAGTTCAGTTTTGTGGTGGCTCTGTAATTTGAGAAGACATCTGTTTCGATGGCCGCACAGAATTGGTCCCGATACGTGGTAGGTCAATGAACGCGGATTATTATGTGAAATACATTGTTATTGACCATGTAATGCCATTTGTTCCTTTTGTGGGACCGAATTTCTTGTTTATGCAAGACAATGCTCGTCCTCGTGTGGCTGGGCAGGTTATTCGCTACTTAAATTCTATAGCTATTCTGTTCGTGAAATGGCCAGCCAAGAGTCCTGACATGATCCCAATAAAACATCTATGAGACGATATTAAAAAAAGGATACGATGTCATACACCTCCACCTGCCAACTGCAATCAACTGGTAGATGCAGCAATTCAGGAATGGAAAAATATTCCTCAAAAAATCGTTCAAAATTTGATCTGCGGTATGCCAAGATGATGCATGGAAGCAGCAATTAGGAGTCGAGAAGGTCATACACGATATTAGAACAGATCTAAATCTAAAAATCCTATTGTTTTCGTTTGGTTTTTGTTTACATGTTTGCGTTGTTTTCAAGAAAAAAACTTCTTTAATAAGAAATGATTAGAAATAACGCCATGATTCGCTTTTTTAATTTGCCACCTACTAGACAGTACCTAATTATGAGCTTTTATGAATATGTTATTGCAATATTAATTTCGGTATTGTAAATTATACAACTTTAATTGTGTGGTGCGTTAATTTTGTCAATGAGTTTATTTTTGGTTTCCCTGTATTCCCTGCGGGTCATTCTGTATATTAGGGTATTATTCATAGTTACCTACAATTTCAGTAATACGGTGTGTCTGGAAGATATGCACTAAGAAAACATGTAAATTTTTGGATCCCACATGAAAACGTGTTTTATTTTTACGTGTTTTTTTGTATCGTTAGTAAGGGCCATGTCGTGTAAAATATCAGTGATTGTCTACAATCCGGGCCCTTATACTGGAAATGCTCGATTTCTTCCGCTGAGACTCAAATGAAAATTTATGAAATACGTCTGGAACAGTTCGAGATTTATTCGACTATCGACCACTTGCAGGTCCGCACAAGCCATTAACATTTATATTCCGGGTGTGATGAAACAGCTCTGACGAGAATCCCTCTTTGTGTTCCACTTAACTTCAGTCTCTAATTGGGATAAAGATGTCTCGTTATGGTCGAACATTTCCAGTGCGATGGGTAACGAGGTTTCTCTGGGACACGTTACACGCATAAAAACGTTTTTACCGCATAACGCGTATTTGTCAGCTCCAAGGGACAGATCGGATTACGTGTAAATAATCTGGATAATCCTGCATCTGAAGACACCGATGGTGCGTAATTTATGCTCTGGAAATCGAAACGATGTGAAGTAAGGCGCGCGTGAACTGAAACAATCAGCTATTCAGTCTTTCGTCTCCCACGCCGATCTAGTCGATTTTACGATCCCGCTGAATAAAAAAGAGAAATTTGATTCATATTCCGTTATTTCCGTAAATCACGAGAGTCAGCGAGGAAATCGGTGCAGGTTATCGCCTTTTTCTATTGCTGCTCATACAACCTCCCCATTTATACACTGACCGTCACCCGTGTGTATGTAATGCGAGAGCGGTTTTTCAATACAAATGATGTAATGATTTAGAGAGATAGAGGGTAAAGCCATGAAAACGACGATCACCGGCAAACGACGACCAACTGGCGAAATTCGGCACGCACCACACATCTGAAGCACACACGACAATGAGGCAATTCGAATACACACAACTTCAGTTCCAACAAATTTTCCTGCTTGAATCAACTGTATTAAGTTAGCGGCGCCAGCTTCGCCTAATAGAGAGTTTTATGTTAATTGCCACTCGAAATAATCATTTGTACTAACTGTTAACGCAATGATTCCACAAAACTTTCACAAAACAGTTTTATATTTCCCGGTAAACAATAATTGTTGATATTTAAGAGCACAATTCAGAAATAGAAACTCAATAATATTTTAGAGCATTAGTGATTCAAAATACGTCTGATACGACAAAGAGCCGCGGTCAGAATGCCCGCAAGTCGCGCGTTTTCTAAAAGCTCCTGAGTCTGCAAGTCTTCACACCACGAAGTCAAGGCGTGATCAGATCATCAGATCATTCCGTTCCTTACAGTGCCAGGACAGCAACTTTCGATAACATAACAAACATTTAGTATTAGCTTGTTACTCCAAAGAAAATTTTCCCGTTCTTACTTAAATGGTTCCGTATTATCAAGTTAATTAAAAAGCCTCACAAGGAATAGCGACAAAAACGAGTTAATGTATGAACCCTTCATTTGTTGGTAGTTATCTAAAATAAACCGGTCATATCGTGAAATAACGTAACATTGACATGCAGCCTGTGAAATGCACGAACTATACTGGGTGTCCCATTTTAATGTACCACCCCTGATATCTCTTTAGATATGCAATTTAGCGACAAATGGTTCAGACAAAAGTTCTAGGACTCGAAGTGGGCCACCCAACACTGACCTTTTCGTTGAGCTTGAAATGCATTTTCAGGGTAAAATCAAGGTCAACTTTAGTTTTTTTTAATAGAAACACATATTTTTTATGACATTCAGATTCTCCGATAAAAAATACGTATCCTTTGTATGAAACATTTTTTTCGTAAATGCTTTGATTTCTCGCTAGAAAACACTTTTCAGCTTGGATCTTTATTTGACATTTATGTGACCTTGGCTTGACCATGTCAAGATCTGGTTTAAGCCAGGTGAAGGTCGGCTCAAGGCCTAGTCACAGTCAGGCCAAATCCAATTCACCAAGTCAATTTCAAGTCTCAATCAGTTCAAAACGTGTCAAGGACACGATCAAGTGACAGTAGGACCACGAAAATGGCTGACTACACGCCAGTAGAGATTGCCAATATGATCAAGATTCTTAAAGAATGTAACGCCAATTACAGCGCTGCAGCGAGTCTGTACGCTGAAAGGTATCCAGATGCTTGTCATCCTACTATACCCAAAATCCACTCGCCGTGAAAATAATCCATGTTGGAGGACTATTAGACTTGTTATTGTTGTGTTGTCTTGCCTTAAGTGGCTGGGCGGGAGGGGACTTTGCCTTGGCTGGTTAGACTCTGAGTGGTTGGACTGTGAAGGATGTAGCTTTGACTGGACGAATTGATGTTTGAATCGAGGTCAAAGCAGAAAAGTGTCTTCTAGCGAGAAATCAAAGCATTTACGAAAAAAAGGTTTCATACAAAAGATACGTATTTTTTATTGGAGAACCCAAATATGGTAAAACAGTGCGTGTATCTATTGAAAAAACTAAAGTTGACCTTGATTTCACCTTGAAAGTACATTTCAAGGTCAACGAGGAGGTCAGTTTTGGATGGCCCCCTTCGAGCCCTAGAACTTTTGTCTGAACCATTTTTCGCTAAATTGCATATCTAAAGAAATATCAGGGGTGGTACATTAAAATGGGACACCATGTATATGCTTGTGTATGTGCAAGCCCTGTTAGAAATCGATAAATGAAACAAAAATAAAAATGTGTAAAGTGTATTATAAAATTTTACGACACAAAATTTTTCCATTTTAGAGCCTGATGACAAGCTGTGAAATATCTAGAAATGTTCGCAGCTTTATACCGAAAATGCAATAAAAAATCAACGTTACGTACAAACCATACCATAATATATATATTTGGTGAAAGGAACATGTTTGTTATGCGATACGTAAATCAGAATTATAATGTGCAGATAAAGTGTTCCGGATGTCGAAAACGGGTAAGGTTGCGCAGGACCTCCACTTGTCAAAAATTCAGTTTCCATGTAACTAATACAGTAATACAATGTGTTCCATATCTCTGGAAACTCCTCGGTAACTGATAAACTATTTAATTTCTAGAACACACTGAAACAGGTCGAGTTTAGTTTTATTGAAACAATCGTTTATTTATATTATTCAACAAAAAAAACATAAATATATTTTTATAAACACATAAATATTCATAAAAATAAAAATTTCACACTAATTGTACAAACATCCCTAATCAGACGAAAATGTCATCGCCGGAATAAGAATACCTTTTTCCTTTTGGCCTGAAACCTGTGAAACTTTTCACTAAACAATTAGTCTTACGTAATTCAGATATTTTAAGGAAGAGGGACTATTTTTATAGTTTGTACCGCAATTAATATATTGGCATTTATTTACGGCCATTTCAGTTGTTGAAAAATGTACAGACAAACATATAAAAACAACCCAGAAACAATATAAACGTTAAATGAAAGAATTAAAATCTAAAATCCACTTGACATTGGATGGATTCCGATTTTTGCATAGTATGAGATAACTATAGAAAGTTATTTGGACTACAAAACTATGCTTACAGAATACAATTCGAGGCCAACACTGCAATACTGAAATCAGGGTAAAACAACTGCTCAGATATCGAATTGAGATTGATAATATAGGACAAACGAGAAGAATTACACTTACCCAATCAAAGTGAAGACAGAACTGATAAAATAGAATGATGTTACAAAACTCGCTAAATAAAAAGACACCGAAATTCAGTGGTAAACACAACCAAATCACAAAAACGTCGAAGTGGTGTGGGTATATATTGTGACATACTTTTCCTGGGTAATGCAGTGTCGTCGGCGGCACGACGACTCTGCTGAAAAGGTTACGTCACTTGTTGAATTGGCGCTTAGACGGAGTTCGGGAATTCAGGTAAACGGTTTTAAAGTCGGTTTTCTCGGGCGCCAGTTGTTTAAGGGTTTACTCTCTAAAGCCACGGGTGAGTTTATACTCAGGGGAATGCCAGGGGGTCCGTGAAAATAAAAACACACAATTCGGGGAAAATACAGATAATCTATATTAATTAATAATTATATTATCAACGGTAATTATGTACAAATAATAGCAATCTGCGGAAAGCCAGAGAGTGTCGGCGACTATGTATAAAATAGCGGGTTTATGATATTTCGGAGAAGCGGCAATCATGCTTTACATCATTTACAGTGATAACGGGCGGTTCGGCAACGTAGCGCAATAATTTTCCGATTCCCAGAATTTCGGGAATTATTGGCAACGGTGTTTGCTCTGATTTTATGGATTACCAACGGGAATCGGCAACGTTGCGCTTCG
Organism: Cryptocephalus moraei; assembly: GCA_946251905.1. Lineage (NCBI taxonomy): Eukaryota > Metazoa > Arthropoda > Insecta > Coleoptera > Chrysomelidae > Cryptocephalus > Cryptocephalus moraei. The sequence continues at coordinate 8,662,470 of OX276453.1, forward strand.
CATTCGAACGAAACGTTCGGACACAGGTGTTTGGGGCAAAAACGATTCATTTATTATCTACATTTACGGAAAACGGCGGGCGAACTTTCGACGGCAAATAGTGAGTGTACTTGCTTTATTCGAAGGGTCACATAAGCTTACAAGAAATTTCGACGACGGCTTAAGACAGGTAGGTAGGATTGGTTCAAGTTCAAGCCCTTTTAATGTAACATTTATGTTAATAGTTTGTGTATCTATTATGTACTATTTAGACAATAATACCTATTTTAAATTCCGAGTCCTGATTGCCGACATCGATGAGGACGCCATCTTGGGAATGGACATCATGAAGACCCACAGTTTCGCACTCAATTTTAAACGACAAGTAATGCAAGTCGGCCCAGAAGAAATAATCCTGCACACCAAGGGTGAAACAGTCCATCAGATAAGACTGACAGAGGACACGATCCTGCCGAGTAGGAGCGAATCGATAGTGGTGACCCGACTTCAATGCGTCACCGGAAAAGGGAATCCGGCCTGGTGACGCTGGGTAACGAAATTCCAGTCCGGCTTATTAACATCAATGATTACCCAGTTACCATCCGCAAGGGGACAAAAGTGGGAGCCTGCTCACCAATGACGTCACTGATTCACCAAGTGACGGGGATCCCTGACTGCCAAGTCGCGAAGGTGGAGGAAGATTTAGTGGATGTCTGCGATTCTCTCGCTGGAGCCGAGAAGAAGAGGCTTATTGAGCTACTCTGTAGACACCGATCGATTTTCGTGTCTGACAAAATACCTTCTGGTAGGACGAGTATTGTTAGACACAAGATAGATACGGGGGGGGGGGGGCGCGAGACCAATCCGTCAGTCAGCAAGGAGGTTGCCGCAGGTGAAGCGGGAGGTAGCGGAGAAGATCATCCACGACATGGAGAAAGAGGGAGTCATCGAGCCATCTAAGAGTCTTTGGGCATCTCCCGTAGTCCTGGTAAAGAAGAAGGATGGGGACACCCGGTTCTACGTAGATTATCGTCTGCTGAACAACGTCACGAAGAAAGACAGCTACCCTCTTCCCCTGATAGACGACACCCTAGATACTCGGCTGGATCGAAGCTGTTTTCCACCCTTGACCTGGAGAGTGGCTACTGGCAGTTGGAAAGGTACCCTGCAGACAAGGAGAAGACGGCTTTCACAGTAGGATCTGGACTGTGGCAATTCACCGTGATGCCATTCGGGTTGTGTAATGCGCCTGTTACTTTTGAGAGGTTCATGGAGAACATACTCAGAGGGCTCTCCTGGAAAACGTGCCTCGTATACCTAGATGACATAATCGTCGTAGGGAAGACGTTTGACGAACACCTGTCAAACTTGGAGGAAGTTTTCAAGAGACTCCGAATAGCTAACCTGACGCTCAACCCAAAGAAATGCCATCTGTTACGAACGAGAGTACACTATCTGGGTCACGTGGTCAGTAGTAATGGCGTCAAGGTGGACCCTGAAAAAGTGCGAGCAGTTCAAGAATGGCCAACACCGAAGGACAAGCATCAGTTGCGAAGTTTCCTGGGGCTTTGCACTAACTACCGTCGTTACGTCCGAATGTTTTCTGACATCGCAAAACGGCTGACACGACTAACCGAGAAAAAACGAGCATTCCTTTGGGATGAAGAATGCCAAGCAGCCTTCGACGCCCTGAAAAGACGTCTGACGACGGCCCCTGTTCTCGGGTTCCCGACCCAAGAGGGACGCTTCATCTTGGATACAGATGCAAGCAACGACGGGATCGGAGTGGTTTGACCCTGACCTTGGTTGACCCTGAACTTCAACAGATCCTGAAGTGAAAAGAAGAAGGACGTCGGCCGGGATGGCAGGAAGTGGCCCCATTCTCTAGAACCCTGATATTCGTACTGGGCACAGTGGGACTCCCTAGTGATATAGGGTGGACTGCTCAAGATGGTGCTCGAATTCGATAATGACGCAGAAAGACGATTCCAACTTATCGTGCCCAAGATCAAGGTGGCAGAGGTGCTACGTCACCTCCATGAAGGAACCTCAGGAGGCCACCTGGGAGTAAAGAAGACCTTGCAGAAAGTGCGCGAGCGTTTCTATTGGGTGGGCTGCTCCGAGGCTGTTTGCGAATGGTGTAGGAAGTGTACAGTTTGCTCAGCCAGCAATGGACCACACCGCAAGCCGAAAGCCCCGATGAGACAGTGCAATGTGGGAAGTCCTTTCGAGAGGATCGCCCTGGACATTACTGGACCTTTTCCTAAAACCGATTGTGGCAACAAGTACATCTTGGTGGCGATGGACCACTTCACTAAATGGGTAGAGGCCTACGCGATTCCGAACCAAGCCACCACAACTGTCGCATATGTCCTGGTGAAGGAACTAGTGAGCCGCTTCGGAGTACCGTTGGAGTTTCATTCCGACCAGGGGCGTAATTTCGAGATCGAGCTGTTCCAGGGAGTTTGCGAAAAATTGGGAATTCGCAAAACTAGGACAACAGCGCTGCACCCTCAGTCCGACGGAATGGTGGAGAGGATGAACCGCACCATGGGCAAATACCTCTCGAAGGTAGTGTCTCAACACCAACGAGACTGGGATCAACATCTCCCCTTTTTCCTGATGGCCTGCCGTTCTGCCATTAACAAGTCCACCGGCCATATACCAGCAAGAGTACTGTTCGGGCGGGAGATGAGGCTTCCCTGCGATCTAAGCTTCGGTTGCAAACCGGGAGAGGATCTGGCTTGAAAAGACTACGTCACAGAGCTGCGCAGAAAAATGGACCAGGTCCACGAGATGGTACGGACGCATCTCCAAATCGCCATCGACCGCATGAAGGACCACTATAACGTTCGGGCGGACAGCGGCATGTATGAGGAAGGAGACCTGGTGTGGCTGTACAACCCGCAAAGAAGGCGAGGGTTATCACCGAAGCTTCAGAAAGCCTGGGAAGGGCCGTATACTGTGAAGACAAAAATAAATGGCGTCATTTACCGGACCAGCAAAGTTCCGATTTGAAAGCCCAGGGTCGTGCATTACAATAGAATAGCACCTTTCGAGGGATACCACGACCAAGATCAACAGGTGCGCCAACTACGGCCCCAAGAGGAGGAGCCCTCCTTTGCGGAGTTTATGGCTGCGTATGGTGGAACTGGAAAGGCCAGATTCGGTGTGACCAGGGAAGAACAAAAGAATCCCTTCGAAACACCGGCTGAGTATGCGCCGGCTCATTGCGGGGCCCATAACCTGCGGATGTCCCGAGCAATTGCCGCGGAGTTCCGGACGAGGTTTGGCAAACTGGACGAGCTCCATCAGCAGGGACCGGCGGTCGGACGAGCGCTGAGGGTTAAGGAAGGTGAATCACGACGGCCGCTGTTCTACCTGGTTACGACCATGTTATTTCCACCAAACCTCGCGGTGCAGACAGGGGACCAACTGTAGGTTTCTCCATGGGCCTGTCGGGGACACGTTTCGGGACGAAACATCTTTAAGGCGGAGGCAGTGTAACGAAACGACTTGCCGCGAGATAAACACGCCGGGAGCAACCCAAGTTCGCCGTATTCGTGGTTCCGAGAATTCTGGGAGAGTGGAACAGACGAGATTATTCTCGACGCTTCGATGCGATAACGGGTTACTCGAAAATCGGGAAAGTTCTAGCAGCTATCCTGAAAGTTCGAGAAGGCCTACCTGCGTATAAAAGTAATGCCGGACCCAAGGCGAGACAGTTGAAGAATCGGAGCATAAACATTTCGAGCGACGAACGCGAGACGGGCGCGCTAAATAAATAAACATTTGTGTGCGAATATAAATTAAGAGTTAGTTTATAAGAGTCATGTAAGAAATAAATAAATTAGGACATATCGCGTAGTGTTTAGTTTTAGTAAATAGTAAAAAACGTTACAATACATATATAATATATATACTTTTCACCTCCGCACGGGTATAACTTAGGTTCTCAATTGGCTCGAAAAAATTTAGTAATCCCTGAATTTCAATCACCAAGGGATTGGGAAATGGGGTTAAATATATGCAATAATTACTAAATAATTAGAAACTGGCAACTTGGTACGATATATAAATCAGTATATACATATATACAGTATATATATCGGACCCCCAGATGCTTTACAAAAATGCGATAATCCAAAATGTCACTTTCTGAGGAGGTGAAAGAAATGGGTGTGATTAGTTCAACCCCGGAACAAGAAGGTGGCGTCGTTTAATATTACCTAAAAATATCTTTCGACTTCTTCAATGACAAGTTAATCTCCTTCTGAAGAATAATTTATTTATTCTGAACGACACATATGCTTCGTAAACAAGTATCATGGATTTGTAGAAAATCAAAATCGAATATCGACCAGTCCAAGGTTTTTTTCTAATATAAATTATTGTGATACTCGTTACAAACCTCTGGACCACACTGTACATCAAAATTTCAAATATTGCTCATCATTTAATTCCCAGTGGACAATTCTGAACGCATGGAAGTGACCGAATCGACTTTAAAACCAATCGCTCTGGCCTATGTTTGAATTAATCGTCGATAATTAAACAATAATTGCACCAGACCTCCCCCAATTGCCTTCATCTGTCAGTTATGTATTGAATTTTCAGGGGCGTCATTGTAATGAGAATGTACAATTACCACAATCAAAGCGAAGGGTACGGTTTACACTGACAGAACTTGGACTTGCTATATCCCATAGATACGCAATCTTTATTGATTAAAGACTAACAACATGGTTCGACGGAATAAATACGAAATAAAAGGGTGACATTGATTTATTTTCGTCGGAACTCCTGAAGAAATTTCTTGTTACACTCTTTAGGTGCAATTAAAAGAAAAAGGTCGTCTGAATCAACTCTTAGATTTAAATAAAATTGGAGAATTTTTTAATGATGTATAACTTCACCTCCTCGAGACAGTACAATTGTTATTAGAAGAAAAAGGTCGTCTTCAATCAACTCCTAGATTGAAATAAAGATAGAGAATTTTTTAATGATGTATAACTTAACCTTCTCCAAACAGTACAATTGTTATTAGAATAGTGCTCCTCGAAAACTCGTGACTCTAATAGTAGGGATTATACGAAGGAAAAAGCGAGGATAGCGAATTTCCAAATTCCCAAATGCAGGGGCAAATATTTTGAATCGCTACACGCCTATCCCTGTTAAAGCTACTTTATGTTCTGCGGAAAAGATTTGTAACATCCTGGGGATGTTACTAATTTATTTAAGGGATATTCTAGAAATTGATTAAGTAAATTGGAAAAGGCTCCACCCTGTATAATTGGTTTCGAAACTTAAATGATTGAAACTATAACAAAATTTGCTCTGAAACGTAAAATTGCTTTGTAATTAAAACTATAACAAAAGTTACTATATCATATGTTCCAAGTTACTGGTGTACTAATTTGGGTGATCTACAACATGTCTTCTACAGGTTCTCTTTTCAAAATATTGCTAACCCTTATCTACGAACTTTTTCTCTTTTTTTTTTACGAGTGTGCATAAGAGATTTTTGAAAAATTTTATTATGCAATTATGCAATGTTATATGTGATTGCATGATTTTATTGTACAGGTCTACCATTGTACCTCATCCTTTAACTTGTTTAGTCTCTTTTAGTGATCTTTCGCTGATCCCTACCTCTATTTTTACTAAATTACGCAGTCGTACGCAAATGAAAAAATGAAGTTACTAGAGGAATTGAAACACCAATCGCATACGGGCACGCGTCATTTCGTATGGTTTAATATTTACCTGAAATTTACCCTCACCGACACAGGTCGAATCCGGGACAGATGCAGCCCCATATATTTGCGGCCTCGATACATTTGCGGCCTTCTCTTAATTTTTTTAAACCAAGATAAATTCCATGCGAAATGACCGCCGCCCTTGAATACACTACTTGGCCGGTTTAATAATTAGGCCTTGCCGGGACCCGATTCCTGCATCTTGTTAATCCAATCCTTCCAATCTACCCGTTTTGAGACCCAATTCGAGTGGGAGACAGACCTATAAATATAGCAACATTTTAAACAATAGCTAATAGTGCTTCTCACATTTTCGCGTGTAATACGGTTCTACTTCTGGTTTAAGTGGGCTACACTATTTTCGTTCTATTCGCTATCGTTTGTTGAAGGGCAAGGATAAACAATTGAGGTTTAGTAAAACGAACTACAAGCCGTTAATCCCCTCGAGCGACATCCGTGGCACATCTGTAGGGTAGGCTAATCGGCTTCGTACCTTCCGTGGTACGACTGACGGCCTCTGTTCCGAGCGGTGGAACCGAGGTCCGTCGCGCGGTCAGTAAAATGACCAAGGTGCGTCCCGGTAATAAAATTTCATAGCCCAGGTCCGTCCAGCGCCAGCGGTTCAAAAAGGGATGGCCGAGGTGCGTCCGGCGGCGGTTCTAAAAAGGACGGCTTCGGTGTCGAGTTAGGCATGATATTTGTACCTTGATTGATTTTTCTTGCCCTCTTGCCCTTTAATATTATCGTGATAAACATGGGATTTCCCGTAATTTTCATATTCCCTTACCTAACTATTTTTATCCTGGACTCAGCATTTCATTTCGGGGCTCAGTTGTCATTTGGCTTTGGGGTATACCGGGGCTCAATCGTAGGGTGGGATTAGCGTTACCGTTCGAATTTTGTGACCGCGGGGCTCAGTTGTCGTGTGCCACCCCTGTTCGAGTGCAGGTATCGTACTGCAAACTGCAACAAACCTGAGGCTAACTCGGCATGAAGTTAGCAGCAGCGGCGTGTCAGTCACGGGTCGCGGATTTCATATGCGAATTCCATTGTTACGATTGCATCAGAATAAGGTACTTAAATGTAGAAAGTGTGTTAATTATGTAATACGATGTTTTTTTGGGGAAATTTAATTGGAAATATTCCGTGGATGAATTGATAAATGCAATTTTAATTATCGCTATGGTGTGTCGGTTACGAAGATTCCTGTATATTCGGTAACAGGTGTTGTAGAGTATAAAACACTGTTCAATGGCGTGGGGGCAGGGAAAGATAATACGACGTGCCATGCACAGGTTGTCCCGCAACGATCGAGGGTCGAGTTCATTACTTAACGCGCAATTAAATGTTTTCACGCTAAAAATAGTTAAATAAATTGTTAGTTATAGTACATGAAAATAAAGGAATTTAGGAACGGCTAAGATTGTGTACCGCAAACAGCCTGAAACATCACAAAAGGAGAATTAGATTGGATTATCGGGTCCACGTGGGTGAAGGTGGTGCTCGAAATGCACCAGCGGGAATATAGACACCCCGTGGCGTTAGGGATCGTACCTGTCGGCCGTTCGCAGGTAGTGGTCAGGTAGTCCGCACTACGAAACAATATAAAATTGATTATAATTCAATATTATGTTCCAGCGAATTTTGATTAGCGCGAATATATTTTTATTAAGATCGTTGTTTCTTCCTCTATAAATCGATACCAAACTCAAAATATTTCCAACAAAACCAAATTGTTTTATAGTTTTAAATGTGTCTCTAAACAATATAAAATTGATTATAATTCAATATTATGTTCCAGCGAATTTTGATTAACCAGAATATATTTTTATTAAGGTCGTTGATTCTTCCTCTATAAATCGATACCAAACTCAAAATATTTCCAACAAAATCAAATTGTTTTATTGTTTTAAATGTGTATCTATTCACTAATGTAAAGACGAAATTGTTACATATTTGAGAAACAGAACCAGGCACCAATAACCGTACCAGGGCACGTAACTATCGGTTAAAAGTTTTAAAACAGTTTGGTTTCGATTTGTAGAGGAAAAAACAACGATGTTAATAAAAATATATTCGCGTTAATCAAAATTCGCTGGAACATAATATTGAATTATAATCAATTTTATATTGTTTGGTAGTGCGGACTACCTTCCCAGTACCTGCGAACGCCCGATAGGTACGATCCCTAACGCCACGGGGGTCTATAATCGGCTTGGTGTATTTCAAGCCCGACCGTGGGTGAGCCATTTGATGAACTGAAATATTATTCATATAAAAATTATATTTCCCAAACTGCATTATTTTCACCCAAAATTTAGGCGTTCCAAACACAAAAATATACGGTAGAATTAACGCCTGTTAGTTCTTAAAGTTATTAAAAAAACAGGTAGTTAAAAATAATAGATCAAATTTTGAATGGATTTTCCTTGACCCGTAAAAAGACAATTTGTTTTAGGTATGGGTAGAAGTCAAAACATTATGTTTTCTTGTTTCACCAACTTGATTCCTTTATGTAATTGTAGATATGGATGGCACGTTGAATTACTGTTCACAATGGTTTGTCCAAATGATTATCTTTCATGGATATTAAAATTGTTATAAAATCTGCTTAGTGTATTCGTTAACAAATTATGAGAAAACCGTAACATATATTTGCAACAATAATAGAGAAATGTATGCCTTTTGACTTGAACTTTTCATTGCCAAAAAATGTGAATGATTTTGATTGGCTTTATGAAATTGCAATCGAAAGTTATTATAAAATTAGATGTTTAAAATGGAGTTATCAAAATACAAAATAAGTGTTAAAGAGAAAATGAGCAGCTTTAGGTATAGAACGATATAGAAAGATATAAACTAATTATTTGTGAAATTGTTACTGTATTTTGTACATTTTATTAAAATTGTAATTTATACTGAGAACTGTAAATAAATCGGGTTCAACAAATCCTCCTTATTTAAAGATAAAGAAAACAGAAAAATAAAGGAAAATTAAAGAAAGTAGCTTTCATTATTACCATTTACTTGAAGCTATTAGTAATGTTCTTATCAGTTATTTATTTATCGGCCTGTTGCGGAACTCGATCTACGATTACAAACGCAGTTAGATTTTCGCGGAACATCTCATAGGAACAGCATTAGCAGCCTAAAGTAGTTACTTACAAACTACAACAACGTTACATTACCATAACATGCTTTAACGTCGTTTAATACCATATTTCATGATTGTTTAAATGCATTTGTATGAATTCCTTATAATGTCACTGTGGGAGGATGCTAATATTGTCATTTCATCGTAAACATGTTACACCATTCAGACTGTTCTCAGCGTAATATTTCTTATATTTCGTTATTAAAGCCATTAATAATAGAAATTTTAGATCAGCGGAACAAATATACGCTTTCTATGAAATCCCCAAGATTTGAAAGTCCAGAAGCAGATCAATTAATTACCTTTGTGCAGATGTTGACGAGATATTCTAAACTCTATCAATATAATTTTTTACAAGAACGTTTTTCCGTATATTAGCATCCATTAAGCATCCTTGATGGAGATGTAGTTGTCCCCAGCGGCAGAAAGAATTTGTCGAAATGTATCGAACAAAATTAACGATGTATAAATTTGCACCCTCGGGTCCCTATCAGTCAACATGCTACAGTTGAAATAATATTTCTGTTGAAACGACGACACTCGGATGACACTAAAGTTGACTTATTTCAATATAAATCTTATGAGTATGTATTAGTCTTGTTTTTCAAAATTGTCACCGACAATCCTTCATATTATGGAAACTTCATCCAGAATCTTCCAGTATTAATTCCGAACAACAGATACTCGATCCTTCATCTTTTCTCAATCTCAGATCTAATTACGATTCCAGGTTTTCCATTAATGTTTTCGTTTGTTTGCTTCTTTCGTTTCTCAAAGACAAAAGAAAAGAATCCAGGAAAAGCATGACCTCTCATCGCATTTTCTTTCTGCCAAAATTTGCAGATAAATGAATACTGATCTGGAATGAGACCTTAATCCCTTTGTAATGGTTAAAGACTACCGAACAACGCGATAATTAGCTCCATTTCTTTTTAATAGAAAAGGGAATTTTTCTGGCAGAGTGGAATGTTAACTAAAACTTTCATGTTGCTTTATTACCATTAAAACTCCATCTAAATATAAATAAGGGGAAAATTGCGACGAAAGAATTAATGTTAGGTAGAAATTGACTTCTATTTCAGCACAGTGAAACTTTCATTACCATAATATGAGGTTTGCGCCTATAATTTTTGGATATAATCCGCAAGAGTTTTTTTCCGAGATATATGGGAACTTTTATCGTAGGGTGCATGAGAAATATTCAGGCTATGTAGTTTTGGAAGTACAACTTTATGCTTCCCTCTTGGCGGGCTATAGTTCAAGTTATAAAGTTGGGAGTGAACGGAGGGTTCGCTTATTCTTCTATTGTTAAATCCTCGACAGGATAATTTAAATTGCTCCCTGAATCTTTATTACATCGAATCGTAAATATATAAAGGATTTTCCAGCCTTCTTTACCTTTGTAATGGCGTGTCTTTTACATATTGTTGTGCGTCTAAATCGAAAGTTAGACATGCGGAATCTGATGGAATACGGAAAATAGTTGGTCTATTATTCGTATACAAAAAAATTTGGCGAAATTAAGTGAAAATTTCGGAATTACGGTGAAGGATGGTTATATTGTGTAAAGAAAATCAACAGCAGATGGATTTCACTGATTTGTCATCGGGAATAAGTTCTAACATAAACATCGCCCAAACCAATAAGCGCAAACGTTAAAAATGCAATCAAAACCCTTTCAAGTGGCTTCATTCGTCTGTTATTGACATTAAAATTTCGACGTAATCCTAAAATAGCATTCCTGGCTGATACAGGAATTGCCAATCCTTTGGAATTTCCGCATATTTCCGTAAACGTTCAATCAGTAGTCGGGGTATTTACCGAAAATGACAGTCGTTCAATTCAAAGACATAAACGACTATTTGAAGGAAACTCCCTGAAATCCAATAAATCTCGTTGCAGTTAAATCGTGACTATTTATCTTCAGCTTATAGGAAATTTCTTCGGAAATTCCTTATCAACTTTGAAACCGATGTTCCACGTTTACTTTCAATTAGTACCACCCCGCCGATGTATCGCTACGAAATTTCAAACGAGAATATTTAAGACTTTTTCAACCTAATAAATCAAAAAGTTTAATCAATATCGGGGGTTACTTAACATCTACAACGTAAACCGTAATAATACTTCAAACTGTTAACATACTGCTCTGAGGTAGGGGAGGGAACGTTCCAAATGTAGAACATCGCTGACAAATTAATGTTTATCGTGTAAATGAAATGAAAGCGGTAATAATACAGCAATATAAATTTGTCGCGGTATAGGAATTTACAGTTTGCAGAGGGTTCTGTACCAACTAAAGCATACCGAGTGCGGAAAACCGGAAAAGATCGTTAATTAAAGTTCTGACTTGAAATATTTGTGAATCTGATGTACGGAGACCAACAATTTTCTCGAACATTTGCAAGGTTTTGTTGTTTAATATTTAATCCATGGTTGTTTAAAACTGCGAATCACTAATGTTAAATAGTTCTGAAATAAGAAAATGTTTTTCTCTAGGGAGGTGAGGGCCTAGAGGGCCTAAGGTTGGCGAGTGGTCGGAGTATAGAGAGATGATTGATGGTAGGGTATAAAGAAATAGGTATCAGAATAGTAATTTACCTCAGTAGGTAGATGATCGCAAACTCAGGCTCGCGTTGACAACATCATATTCGTACCTGTCTAAAAAACCAATGACAGAATTGAAAGTGACGACACATAGGCCTGCCCATTTCACAATATTTTCGATTTCCCAGCAGTTGTTATTTTGACATTGGTTATGTGTTATGAGGTATTCGTTAGGTGTAACTTGTACGAACGTTTATCTGCTTTAATTTTTTAAAAAATTGACATGAAGTTGTGCGTATTTAATATGAAACAATGCTTTTGGCTTGTTTGGCCCTAGTCACTACAACAGGATTCATATTAAGGTAATAAAGTTTCATTAGGGTTAACCTTTAAATCAATATCAATATTAATGATCGCCTATTTTAATTTGATAAATTGAGCAACGAAGTGCCCCTACCGAGAACACTCCGCATAGCAATTTAGTTCAAAGGTAGAAAACTGTAATAATCCTCTCAACGAGTGGGGAAATCCTCCGAAACATGCGGTAGTTGCTCTCATTTCTTCTTATGGGCGCTGTCTCGTGAACTCATTACGCAATCTTTACCTGCCAGTGTGGTTTAAATATAGGCCGCTTCTGACTCAAAGGCATTCGATTCCACGGGTATGCAACGTACATACGAGAATCGGTAACATGTGTTCCGTTGGGCCCACTGTCACTTGTCATTTTAGCACTTAGAGAAACGACGATGAAGGGGCGGTGAGGGGTGGTTTAGTGAGTGCTTAGTGTGGTTGCATATCCTGATGGTGATCTCTGGTTAGTTGGATTGGTTGGAATATTTTCGTCATCATCATTTCGTCGGCCATGTTAGTTGATGTTAGTGTGTTAATACTGTTAATGCTTGGGCTTGGGTCTTGGGTAAGTATTATTTTATTTTGATAATTTACAATGTCAGATCCTACTGCAGCTTCAATGAAAACTTCAAAGTGTAAAATGCATTTGCCACTTTCCTTCTGTGATAACAAATATGTTAGTCCCATAACTTCAAAACAGTCCTTCAGATCCTGAAATTTTAGATCTTTCATCCTCGAAGAAAACTTATACGTTTAGGCTCTATCCCAAAAAAACTTAATCCAAGAATAGTTGTACATGGTGTACACATTTTAAATCAGAATTGGAAAGAAAGTATTCCCGAATTTTCGGAGTTTAATGACATAAATGAGGTTTCAGTAGGACCGAATCACATTGAAAAACATTTCTATACAAACGATTGTGATATTTCAGACGAGTATTCTATCTTCGACACTAAGAGATTAGGTGTATTATCGACAATAGGTATTTCAAGAAAAGATTTTACACACAACGAAGAGAAAATGTACTACCAAATACATCGTAATAATACCACTCGAGTAGAGTACGTAAGTAGATTACGGTCTAAGCTCCAAAACACACAGAGCCATTTAATTAATATTAAGGATCTATATGAACGTGGATGCTTTGAATTAGTAGATAGCAATTAAAATGAAATTACTCATAATTTCATTAATTCTCAATTTCACAATTCAAAAAGATCACCTAAGTACAGAATTTTGTCTGTAGAAGATAAAGCTTTTGCTTTATCTATATGCAAGAGAAGTCCTCGTTTATATAGATATCTGAGAATGCATTTTCAATTGCCATCGGTACGGATTTTGAAAAATCTATTGTCTATGATACCTTTTGAATGTGGCTTATACTAGAACCCATTTTGTACCGTTTAGAAGTACAGATCGAAAAATTATCTGCACTTGAAATCATGTATAGTAGTGTTTGATGAAATGGGATTAAGCCCTTGGTATTATTACAATTATTATGTACATTACATAGTATATAATATAGTGTATAATACATTATTATAATATTTTATTTATTTTATGTTACTGTGGTGTATGAGATTTTGTTACAAAATTACCAAAGAATGTACCTTATTAAGTTCTTTATTAGTATATTTACAGCACTATTTTATTTCTTTTGTTTTTATGTGGGTACTATGCTGGATATTTAATGTTTTATTTATTAATATGTTTGTTTAGTTGTTGTTCTATGTGGTATATGTTGATCTTGAGTTGAGTAATTTATTGTAGTCTGAATATTTTGTAAAGAACTCTTCTGATAAATTTTAACAAAATGAAATGTACATATTAACACTTTTACTAATATTTTCTTTTACCTATTTTACGGGAAATCCAGATAAATCACTGTTACTTTTTACTTTGTATAAAACTATGCTATACATAAAGTTGATAATTTTATATTTTTGTATTCTTTACGAGCCTATTCCCGAGAGTTGGGATTCAAATTTGCTGCCAAGTATAGAACGAAATTCAATCGTAGTTCAACGTCTGCCGTAAGAGGCGCTACAGTCAGGGCCCACTGTCACTTGTCATTTGTGTTTCGCTCAAAATACACGGCGTTTGCACTTCTAAACCATATATGTTCTGTGTTCGATTCCATATTCAGCTCCGTAACCGTTTAGCGATTAACATACGAGAGAAATCCGAGTGAATACTGAGAGTGAACCGACCGTACCGCCGCCAATTGTAAGTACTCAGTTGTCCGAATAGTATCATCTCTTAATTCTTGGGTTAGGCCGTACATTTCATTTTGTATCATCTCATTTCTAGCCGGTCGTAGTAAAACTCCCTAGGGTGATCCACTCGGAGTGTTTCTTACTACCTAGACCAACTTTGTATAGATTTCCCTTGGGTGATCCACTCGGGGTTGTCTAGACAAAAGCAAAGCCGTGTCCGTGTCAGGCCGTAATAAAACGCTCTAGGGTGAGCCACTCGGGGTGCTTTTATTACTTAGACCGATTTCGTACCGATCACCCCTAGGGTGGTCCACTCGGGGTTGGTTAGTATAAAGTCGATACGTAAGTTCGTAGTAATGTTCCTTTCATAAGCAGCCCCATCCGCCCGAGACCCAAAACCCAGAAATTAAGAGCCGCGTATTAGGTTTCCACTTGCTTAAACACGCCCTGTAGGGTTTAATACCGCCCGTCCTGCTAGTTCCGCTCTCGCCTTAGTTTTATCCCCTTCTTCCGCCTGCTTCTAACCGCTTTAAAACGAATTTGCACGCCTGTTCGCCTAAGATTAGCTTGCTTGCGATCTTCCGTTCTGCACATAAATTAAAATAGAAACGTTCTTTCCTAAGTGTAGTTGCTCCATTCAAGTTTCCGTCGACTTATTAAAATCATATATTTTCCGTACTTATAGATACGAACCGAACGGTTTTTGCCCAAACACCTGGTCCGAACGTTCCGTTCGAGAGCGTAGCGCAATGTTGCCGGTTCCCGCCGATTTTCCGTAAACTCCGAACGTACCGTGTTGCCAATATTTCCCGACAGTCTGGGAATCGGAAAATCTTTGCACTACGTTGCCGAACCGCCATTTATTACTGTAAATAGTGTTTAGCATGGTTGTCATTTTACCGCATTACCCCAAAACCGTTATATTGTATATAATTGCCGAATTCTTCCGAATACCGTAAACCTAACCCTTGTACATAGTTGCCTTTGTATACTCAGCTGTAAATATAATTCTTTTGTAATAGAGATAATTTGTATTTGTCCCGAACTGTGTGTTTTATTTTCACGGACCTCCTGGCATTCTCCTGAGTATAAACTCCCTCGTGGCTATAGGGAGTGAACCCTTAAAAATCTGGCGCCCGAGCGAACCGTTCAGTAATTGAAACTCCGATCTCCGTCAACTCCGTCATAGCGCCAATTCTAGAAGTAACGTAACTTTCCAACAGAGTCGTCGTGCCACCGACGACACTGCGTCCCGAGGAAAGTACGTCACAATGTTATAGAAAGTTATATCCGAAGATATTGCTTTTGAGTTCCGTGCAATTAGATATTTGGCGATGTATATGCCGCAATAAACATAAATCACCCAACTCGACACATTTTAAGTCCTCGTGTATCAAACCACAGAAAACCGTATGTCTCAGATGTAGGTAAAACTGAGCACGTACGACAAAGCAAGTTTATGGACTACCTTAAAGTAAATTAGATATAACGATATTGCGCGTGTAAATCCGATGATATTACAGAACCGTCCATACTGTCTGCATCTTGTGAGTAAAAATATCGGGTAGGTATTACCTAAACACCGCTGGGCGATTTAATTTATTTAGCTTTCGATTCTTTGTTTTCCCCGACGTAAATTAAATTAAAAGGGGATGGTGGAACCTAACTAACAACGTCGGCTAGAAGGAATAGTTAAAGAACGTTTCTCCTTTCTTCCCAGTAAATTTCGGTTAACGGGAAATGCGTTTGAGTGTCTGTTTCGAGCTTAACTGACTGATTTATGTAAGTCGCGTAGCTAATAAAGCAAAAAGTTCTCGAGGAGGTTAGGCATTAATTGAATTTATATTCCAGGTAGGCTCCAGTAGTTCTCCGTTTTGAAATCCTGCTAATCACCGGCTCGACGCGAAAAAGTTTCAGAACGCACCTCTCTCTGCGCACGCGAAATTGAACCGGGATACTTAGGTTAACTGTAGAGAATAGTGTCTTCGCTGCAAATTAAATTTATCGTAGCGATATACCTTTCCATGTAATGTTCCCAACATTAAGTTTTAACTCTTGGAAATTAATGGTGGGACTGAAAAGTATTTGTAATTTATGAAGAATTTGAGCTAAAACAACTAGTTGGGTAGTAGTTTAATAAACTGCCACTGAATATACAATTTAATAAGTTGTACATAAATGAAAGAGCCTGTGCTCATTATTCTCGTTATGAAAGAGGTTCGACAAACATTTTCCAAATGAATGGATAAATCACTGGTGTCCTATTCTATGGCTCACGAGGTCCCCTGAACTGAATCCTGAGATTTTTTTGGATAGGGATTCATCAAACAATAAGTTTACACAACGTGCCCATTGAATGCTGAAATGATTCGAATAAAATAGACGAATCGGTAACTGAAATTTCAGTTTGATCAATTATTGTAATTGGGCCAATTTGTTACAAATAAATTTGTATCATAAGTAAACTCTGACTCTTGTTATGTATTTACATTCGCAATACCCTTCATTTTGATAATATAACGTAACCTGGAAAAGTTCATATGAACCTCCTATTAATTCTTGGGTGTTATCATTCAGATAACATGCTACTATGGTTACCACCAAAATTTCAAGAGATATCTTAGTTCTCTACATCATTAATGTTCCCTAATAGCTAGAATCTTGAAACTTGGTACCCTTATAGCTTTGGCTCCAAGGTGGTTCATATAAGCACTAAAACTACGAATTTCCCTTTCCAAGAGGGTAAAAATGGGAGCGATACCTATGCAATAGTTACTATATAGTATGAAAATGGAGACTTTGCACGCTTATCGATTAGGCTCTCATAATACCCATATATATGTGATATTATTTGTTAACTCTGCAAGAAAAGTAATTCGAATTTAACGTATAAAGTTGTCGTTTATTTATCAGGAATCCATTGGCAGTGTGTGTCTGACTGATGAAATTTATCTTTTATATCAGAAAATAAAAGCTTAAAGGAGAATTGAATCAACGATGTGTACAAATCAATTTATAGAGTGAAGCCAAAGCTTGATACAGTGATTAATTAGATCTGTTTACATTTCTGGTAAATATTTGTATTCAGTCGTATGCCGAATTTAATTTCGCAATGGCAAGTACGAGCCGAGTAAATGCGTTTGCAACTAATTTAATTATCGGTTGAGCTCCGAGAAAATTCATTCTCCTTTAAATTGAGCTATCTGTTGCTGACACGTCAAGATCCGCAGTTCGCGTTTTGACTAGACAATTGTTCGGATGTCACCGAATGTTTTTAATTGTAATTTTAATGGGGAAAGCACTACAACTGAGCATGTCATAATATAATTAAACCGCTCGGCGGAGTTTGTATAAAGAGTGTTAAGAATTTGTTAGCTCGACGGTTTTTCTCCGGCATTTTTCAGGTATATTTGAGCTGCTTCCGACCATAGCGGACAATTATGCCAGCAATCTCTGGCAATTTCGCAAACTCTACTCTTTTTCTCTCCCTCTCTCCTTTCCTCTCCTTCGTATATGGGTCAAGGGATCGCCGTTTTAAACTATCGATCTGCGTCTCGGTACTTCCATTTAACATGTCACGTCGTGGTGACAATGACAACTCGTGTCATTTTGTCATGCTTAGGTTAATATTAACTTATGTGGTCTCCATGCTCACTAATGGGTGTGGCGGTGTTAATGATAATTAATAAGCAATAAGGAACAAAGTGTATATTCCGAGCAACCTACAATGGTGATCGTATATCGAATGTGTTATGACCGTTCCCTAACCAAAGTTCTCACGGTACTTTTCGACAGAGTGGGGATTGGCTGCGCAAAACGGGTATGAGAAAATGTGGGGCTGGTAGTGTGTACACAAGGGCAGCATCGCTATCCTGATTTGCTCGTACTCGAAAGACAGATTTTTTTCTGAAATGAACATGAACATGGACATGAATAAAATTTATGTATCGATGTGCAACGAAAACAGGAAGAGGAAGAGGAGAAAAAAATAATTATCTACTATTCCATTGCCTCAATATTTTTGTCCAACCCCTGAGCTTTTGGAAGGTAATCGCTTTCGTGAATTACTAAGATTTGATCAGCGGCAGTGTTGTCTTCATGGAATGTGCAACTCAGTGTGTCAACATGCGGAATTTTTCCAAAACTTTGACTAAGGCTAAGAGCTCTAATTCAAAAAAGTGGTATTTTCTGTAGCATTCCTTGTATGTTCGTGGTTGTAATGTAGAAATCAACGGGATGTCCATTATTACCTTTTTGTTAATCCACAGTATCGTCTTTACTACCATCGGTGTAAAGAACTATGCATAACTTTTGGTTAAAATTGATAAAATTGGTTTGGCACAAATTTGTTCTTTTAGGGAGATTAAAATTTCGGAATGAGTTGCGGACCACCTTCATGAAACATTGTTCTGTTATAATTTTTGAAAATCTTGAATACATTTCCTGAAATAGCCTACCAGACCTAAATATTGTCATAATCGATGTTTAGTATGAGGGCAAAGAAAGTGTAAAACAACTTAAACATTGATGTTTAATTGAATCTGATAACATGAAACTTCATAATCTAAATAAGCGATTTTTGTTAAGAAAATCGAAGATTTGGAAAATTTTAAAGTGAGACAATATTGTTTTAAAATTTCAAAAAATTTTCAGTTCTATTTAAGCCTTCAGGAGTGTCATATAAGTAAGGGGTTACATAATATGGTTGTAGGAAAAGAAGTATTTCATTTATAAATTTTTGAAATACAGATGATGCTTTGTCCATTGATGCATTGAAAACTTGGTGAAACTATGAAGAGATGTCTTTGGTTTAATAATTGTGTTCTGTAATATTGCATTACGGTACTTATAATGATATTAAAGAAATCTACACTAGAATGAGGATACACCATAATTAAATAGGTGAGATTTGGACAGTATTATGAAATTCTTTCTTGCTATGTCGGTCCACTATGGTCTCTATGGTCTATGGTCTAACGTAAGTGATTTGTCCAGTCGGGGGTTCGAATTCGATTCTATTCGAGTAAATCACTTATGAACCACCGAATGACTATTGCATTGCAACGAAGCGGACTCTCTACCCGAAATACTACATATGGTAATTCCGTTCCAATATGGGAAACTGTAACAATCTTCACATTTCACTAAAGGCTCTTCCGAAACCCGCCGCAATTGTTTTCTCTTTCGCTTGTTGGCGCTGGTTCCAATCCGCCAGTTTCCGCTCTAGGGGTATCGAGTACTCCTCGTTCAGGCCGAGAATGCATCTGGTGCAGTCTTACCTTCTCGAGAGTTCTTCCGAAAGCGTCTCTGCAATACGCGATCATCGGTTTGGCCGTCTTTCGCGAGTGTTTCCGAAAGAGTCTACAGCGTACCAAACGTCCGTCTCGCATTAGTGCTACAGGTTCCCCGCCGTACCGTGTATACTCTCCCGAGAAGGACGAGAGCGAGAAGCAGGACGAGACACCCCAGGCCCCAAAGGAGAAGAGGATTCCCCCCATCGTGTTGAGGGAGAAGCAGCAATTGACCGAGGTAAGCAAGGAGCTCACCAAGAAGAAAATTACAGTGGTCAAAGCCACAAACATCAAGAACGGGATCAAGATATAGACCACCACAGAATCGGATTTCAGGAGGACTACCAGGATGTTCGGCAGCAAGAAGATGTCTTACCACACCTACCAGCTACAAAAGGAAAAGACGGCTAGAGTGATACTGACAGGAGTACCAGAATACGTCACCGAGGAGGAAATCAATGAGGACCTAAACGAAAAAGGATTCGAGCCAATGAAAATAACGAGGATGACGAAGACAATAAGGACGGACAAGGAGGAGTGAAGAGGATTCCGATGCCACTAGTGCTCTCCAACTAGAGAAGAGGGAAGAAAACAAGAGGATATACCAGCTGGCCGAGGTCACCCGGTGCAGTATCAAGGTCGAACCCCAACGTCAACGGGGAATTATAGGGCAATGTAACAGGAGCCAGAAATTCGGACACGGGCAGTCTCGATGCACTGCCCCACCGAGGTGTGTCAAGTGCTCGGGATCGCACGAGTCCAGAGACTGCACCAAATCCAAACAGGCCCCGGCAAGATGCGCCAACTGCGGTGGAGCACACCCGGCTAGCTTCAGAGGATGCACGGCGTACCCTACATCAAAGGAGGAGACCAGAAAGCCGCAGCAAGAGAGGAGACCAGGAGTGAGCTACGCTCATGCGACTAAAGGAGGACCGGACCCGACGACTACGAGAGGACAATAGACGACGACAGGACGCCCACGGGAACAGCAACAACCGGAAGTACTACGAGCCATCGATGAAATGAAGAGGATCTTCGAGAGCTTCCTACAGATCGCCGCCAAGTTCAACCTGACACCGATCAATGAATAGGACAAAACCCGAAGGATTACGCATCATGACATGGAACGCCAACGGACTGAAGGGGAAGAAGGACGAACTACAGGAATTTCTAGAGGAGTATAATATCGACATCGCCCTGATACAGGAGACTTTTTTAAATATCACAGACCAGGTTCTAATCCGAAATTTTTCTATTTTTAGGAAGGAGCGACCAACACAGGGATGAGGGTTACTGATAGCGATAAAGAAGAGGTTAGCACATCAGGAGATACCACCCTACCGGACGGAAAACATAGAGAACGTAGCCATTGAAGTAGAGATGATAGATAAGAAGATAGATGTCATCAGCGCATACAAAGCCGCCAAGGAAGGAACTACAGGACGAGGAACTCAACACCATATTCAGGGACATGGACAAGCCAAAGATACTAGGAGGGGATTTAAACGCCAAACACAGGGATTGGAACTCGAGGAGCGCCAACACGGATGGAAGGAAGCTACAGGAACATGCAGCGAGATTCGGATACGACGTCATAAGGCCCTAGGAACCAACGCATTACCACCACACCGGACGAGGAGACATTCTGGACATTTTCATCATACAGGATACAGGATTGGACTATGAAGTCGAAACAATGGAAGAATTAACATCGGATCACAAAACAGTTTTGTTTTAGGTAGGAAGATGGGAGCATCGACCATCGTAAATTTGGTTTATGTTTCATGGACGAGGACAAGATAGAGGCGTTCGCAGATCCCATGGAGGAACAATTCAAGGTGAACGAAGACCAAGAGGACGACATCGATTTCGAAGAGGACATCGACAGGTGGGCGGCCAAGATCAGAACGACAAATTGCGAGAACGAATTGGAACCCACGACGATGGAAGAGATGGAGGGGATCATCAGAACCCTACCGACGAAGAAGGCACCAGGACGGGACACCATCACAAACAAGATGATAAAGGAACTACCGAAGGAAGCAAAGAAGAGGATCCAGGATATCTACAACGCGGCGATGAAGAAGAGATACTACCCACAGATATGGAAGAAGGCAGACGTCATCATGTTCCCGAAGCCAGACAAGGACAAGAAATTCCCGCAAAACTACCGCCCCATAAGTCTTTTGAACAATTTAGGAAAACTACTGGAGAGGATACTACTGAGGAGGATCAAGGAGGAAGAGGAGAGGCTGCGTATCATACCGGACGAACAACGTGGATTCAGGGAAGGACACTCGACGGAGCACCAGGCGCTGAGGGTGGTAGAAGAGACGATCAAGGACATCAACGAGAAGAGGACGACATGCATGGTACTATTCGACGTGGAGAAGGCGTTCGACAGGATTTGGCACAACGGACTTATAGCAAAGATGGACGGATTAGGATTCAAGACTGCGACGACCCAGATGATACAGGACTACCTACGAGACAGGAACTTCAGAATCAAGGACATAGGACGACATCGAGCAGCAGGAGGATGGAAGCAGTAGCACCACAAGGATCGGTATTGGCACCGGTCCTATACAACATCTACACTAGTGACATACCAATTGCAAGAGGGAACAGCCACACGAGGACCTATATCTACGCGGACGACACGGCGAAGGCGGCGACATCGAGACAACCCAACAAAGCGATGGAATACCTACAGAGAGAAGTGGAACAAATGGAAGAATGGACGAAGAAAAGGAAATCAAACTCAACGCGGAGAAGACAGAAGCAATATACATTGGACCGAAGACGAGACGACCGACGACCAACATCATAATAGGAGAAAAGGAACTGAAATGGAAGGAAGAAGTAAAATATCTAGGAATCCACATAGACCGAGGACTTACATGGAGAAGGCACATAGAGGAGACCGAGAAGAAGGCGAAAGACCGACTGACCAGACTGGGACCACTAATACGACGACGGAGCAAGCTGAGACTGGAAACCAAGAGGAAGATCTACCTGGCAGAAATAAGGTCAATAATGGCATACGGAACAGCAGCGTGGGGACAAGCAGCAAGGACGCACCTGGAGAAACTGGAGAGGATACAAAACCAAGCGATGAGAAGGGTGACGGACGCACCATGGTATATGAGGAATGAACAGCTACGACGGGACCTACGCATCGAAGAACTAAAGAAGACCATCAAGAAGAGGACGAGGAGGACGATAATCAAGGCAATGGAGCACACGAACCCACTAATAAGGAAGGCAACGGACTACGACGAGGACGCAAAATCAAAGAGGAAAAAGACCCAAGACGGCAATGAAGGAAGACTAACCACGAATGACATACCAGGAAGATGAAAATATATTAAGAGGACCACCAGGACGACCAGGACAACCCAGGAAATACCATCACGGGGAGGAAAGAAGAACCAAAAGGGAGAAGTAAGGAGCCAGGTGCTCAACTTTAGAAACATTCAGGTCAACATACGTTACGTATACTCGCCGCCGTCCCTCGCGACTTTCTTCTCCTCGCGAGTGTCTCCGTCGCGACCGATCGCCCGTGTTACCTTCTAGCACAAGAATAACTAACAATCAGAAGACCAACAGAAAGAGAGGTCCGATATTCAAGTAGGTTGTCGGTCGGACTTTGGAGGAACTTGGAGGAACGGGTGCTTACGGCGCTAATCGGCAAATATCGAAGCACGTGCGTTCAGGGTCATTGAGGACCGTATCGGACCTCTCTTTCTGTTGGTCTTCTGATTGTTAGTTATTCTTGTGCTTCTAGTGCGAGGACTGAGTGTTTTTGCCACGACCGACCGCCCGTTTCATCATCGAGTGTGAGTACTCGAAATCCACTAATATTGTCTCTCTCTTGATTCTTGGAATACGTCTTTTCGTCCACCGCATAATCGTTTGTGTATGCCCAGTCGTAGTAAATCGCTCCCGACGAGTCGTTCTCGGGGCGCCTTTATTAAGATAATTAACCTTAACCCAGCAAGGCCTAAGTCTCACTCCAAAACTAAGAACCAATCGCTTGATTCCCGCTTACACCCTTAAGCACGCCCTTTAGGGCCTCTTCCGCCCTCGCCTGCTTGTTCCGCTCTCGCTTCAGCTATCCCTTCCTTCCGCTTACATCTAATCGCTTCAACCGACTCTGCACGCATAATATCCTATTACAGTTTATTAATTTGCGATCTTCCGCTTTATAAATAGTTTAATCTGTTTTATATAGAAAATTTTACCCCCAATTGTATTTTCTCGATTCGTATTTCTATTCATTTAATACATTTTCGTCAGTGTAAGACAGTGATAATAACCGAACCGTTTTTGCCCGAAACATCTGTATTCAGACGTTCGTTCGAATGCGACGTGCAATGCTGCCGATTCCCGAAGGTAATCCGTAAAACCAGAGCGTACACCGTTGCCAAACTTTCCGAAAGTCGAAACACCAGGTGGTTAGAACACCTGACGCGAAATTGGGAGACCCGGGTTCGAATCCCGGCTGAGCCACAAATTTCATTTTCAGATTCTCTTACATTTTATTTCATATATTTCCAGATAATAATTTTAGATGTAAAAGTTGGTTTAGATACTTATTAAATTTTTTCCATACGTAAGAGTACGAAATTTCGAATTAAGTCCCATACGAACTCCCGAATGCCTATTGCATCCCCTGATTTTCGACTTGAAACTGTTTCGGGGGGATAGTTTATGAATAAACGAATAATTTTAGATAAAAATTTTAGATGTAAAAATTGGTTCAGATACTTACATATTTTATTCCATGCGTAACCTATGTATCCTCGATTTTCCATTTCATCTCCTGATTTTCGACTTGAAACTGTCTCAGGGGGATACTTTATGTATAATTGAATATTTTTCGATAAAACTTTTCGGTGTAACTATTGGTTTAGGTGGTTATAATATTTTTTTTTCGATTTTTTTGTATTTGTTTGCAATTAATCTAAAAAAAAACATGGATTTGCAGTTAGAATCGAAGTTTGGATTGGTAGGTTTTTCATTGAGATATATCTTGTTTTTCTCAAAATATCTTCACTTAATAGATGTAAAGAACAGCAGACATGGTCAACAAAACAGTTCACTACTAGTGTAACTGCCAATCCACCACTTAAATATTTTGAACCATAATTTGATAAAACACCATTTTTGATGTCACGAGGTAGGAATGAATCTGAATAAAATAAATTTGGTTGCTGCCGACCCGAGTCTTTAACAAATATAACTAACTCCCATTTCCCCTGGACATTTAAGCTATTACACATCATTATTTTGTAACTAAGTCATTTCAGTGGTTTGTCAACTGTTCTCATCCCCCAATTGCCTTTGAATACCATTTGATGTATCTCATTTTGCACACTTACTTTTGTATAGCGCCGAAATATAAACCATTCCTTACTACCTATTTTTTCGCCCTCTGAGCCACCCCTAGTCGTATCCCCAGGGTAACTTCATAATCCTGTGCGTGGCAATATTTTAACATCTTAAGAGAAATTATTGCATACTAACAGAAATTGCACATTAACACTTGTGCAATTTTTCATTGTAATATCACTAATATTCATATTGTCACACTCAGAGGTGTACGGTAACGCTGAGTGTGCGTTAAAAGACAGCACATGTGGAGGAAAGAAAAGATTTAGGGAAAATAATAAAACATATTATTTGTTTATTTAAGCGCCACATAAAATATCTATGGACTCGATATATCGATATATATAACAAATCGTACTCTAATGGATATTTGAGGGGAAATAATTGTTAACTAAAATAAGGGAAACAATTAATGCCCAAAAAAACTAAGTTACACTGAATGTTGAGGGGTAGCTTACTTGTCCAGAACGAGGCGCTTGTCACGGTGCGACGCAAAACAACAACAAAAGTTTGTTGAACTCGACCGACGACTGATCCTCTCTTGACCTGCTGCATGCGTATTCAAAGTCATTCATTATACTGATTTCTTGTTTAACTTACCAATTTCATGATAATCAACAAGCGCCAGCGCGCCATAATTATTAAGGCCGTGATTATTACGGAAATAGGCCTAATCTCCTAGATTGCGGTTATTATAAACTAGGTAATTCCGTCAAGATTAGCGCGACCGTAAGATGTGAAAATATTACCAAAAAAACTAATGAATGAGAAAACTAAAACTCTTATCAATACATATATACTCAATACATGAACGCAAATATGGGCGAAAATATTCGCGTGTAAGCGAAAAGATTCATTCTCTCACTTGCTGATGACATTTAGGCTTGCCTCACGTCAGTCCAAAACCAACAGACAAAGCAAAGGGTAAATTATAATAGATATTCACATGTGTTAGAAAGAGATGGTACAGTCTCCGTTTTTGTTCATACGCTAAGTTCGACAGAAAAACGTTTGTTCACGGGCAATAAAGATGGTTAGTTCAAAGTGTTTGTACATCGCACCGTATACAATTTTAAACTTTTTTAGGGAACAAAAAATACTACAGCAAGTTAAAATGAATTTGCAGATGTAGCCCTGCTACAAAACACCTATTTTCATAGTTGAAAATAGTTTTAATAAATCTTGAAAACATTTCAATTTTCTCATGTGAAGTGTAGCTTCACCTGCCTACCTTAACGAATCACCACTGCCTACCTTAACGAATCACCACTGCCATTGGTTCAACGGGATTTTTGGGAAACGTCGCGTTGAGTTAATAAAATTGTCATCAGGGAATGTAACAGAATATATAATTGTTACAAAAATGCCAAACAGGATTTTTCCCTCTTTGTAATTACAGTTAATTATAAGCTCTATTTATTCCCGGTATCTGTCAAAGTGCCTATAATGGAATTTGGTTTCACTTTTAAGCTGGTGTAAACATACATCGAAATTGTGGTGTGTTGGCTGAACTAAGAGAATGAATGTGCCGGAAGGCAATTATGATTTTATGGGAAGCGATGAGAATGAACTAATATAAGAGCCATCATCCACTAGCGGCCATGTCGCGACAACCAAATCATTACATAGTCTTTAAATGTAAATCCCGCACTTGGTGGGATGGCAACGGCGGCTAAAGATATCTGGCGGCGTATAGTCTTGACGAGGCCAGTGTAACAACGGGCTGCCGACGAGATTGGAGAACATAAACGAGCCGCCTCCATAGGCGCGCGGAATATTTTTTACGCACTTAGTCAGTAAAATTTCGTAGAAAATTTTTATATGAATTGTAAAATAATTGAGTTTAAACATTAAATAATTAATCGTAATCTTCAGAAGAAGATTCGGAGCCGGGACGAATGACAATGGGGTTAATAGGTGGTAAAACGTGATATTCTTCATCTTTTTTAATTACATGCGAAACGCAATTTTGCCAAATTTGTTTGTAAGAATCATCCCTAAGGACGGTTTCAATGTTCTCAAAAACAATGTTAGTGAAAGTAGGACTGTGGTTTGTTTTCCGCAAGCGATCCTTGACGTTAGCCCAAATTAATTCTATGGGATTAAAAATACAGTAGTAGGGAGGTAGTCGAAGAACACAATGACCTCAGCAAGCTTATCAACAGCATACTCTTTTTGAAAGTACCCGATTTAACAATTTCAAGAAGCTGTTTTTTTGTAGTGATGTTTGAAGCTATAGGAATATTTTTGCTGTGAAGAAATTCGATGATAAGTGATTTCCTGGAACCACTATTAGGAATTTTATTAATTTGACGAGAGTGATATGAAGCGTTATCAAGAACTATAACTGTATTATTAGGAATATTGGGCAGAAGTCGATCTTTAAACCACTTTTCAAACAATTCGGCATCCATATCCTGACGATAATCGGCGAAACTCTTATCGATATTCTTGGCAGAAAGAAGCACAGCATTAGGCACAAAACCGTTTTCGTTTCCTGCATGTAAAATTACCACCCGATTTCCCCTAGAACTGGGTGTATTTAATTTACAGTTGTTGGAGTACATGCAGGTGACTCCATGATGACAATTCGAGAATCTAATTTTTTGTGTTTAAATCCGCAATATAACAGAATTGACCATAAAATATCTAAAAGATTTATATTTATATTCCTCAAAAGACTGTAATTTTTGAAAAATTTATAGTAAAGTGGGCACCTCGTTTCTAGCATAAAAACCGTAAACTGTTCTGCGTATAACGTCTTTAGCAGCGTCATCTAATCTAATGCTTTGAACTTATTTTGTTTACCTAATCTATTTTGATGATGATCTACAATTCCTCGCTGAATTATTTTGTAAATTGAAGAATATGGAATTAATGTCAAGTCTGAAATTTCTAAAACTAAGCAGCGAACCGATTGTTCGATGGGGTGTCTTTGTTGGAGGCGCGTAAATATATTTAAAATTACTGTTTGTAATTGAGGATGTAGATCCTTATTTGCAAACTCCCAAGAAGAAGACGAGGAAGAGCAAGAGGGTTGAGTACTCACGTTTTCCACATCAACTTGCACTGTTTCTGTCGCCCACGGTCTCCAAAACGCCATTCTGATTACAATTAATTATTGTTATAAATATAAAAACGAACGACAAATTATATAATTATGAAATTAATTTAAAAACAAACAAAATACCTCTATAACCTGTCTCGGTGATGTAAACCGTGCCAACACTGCTAAAAGACTGAAGACACGTGTTCGAGACGTTCTAGGAAAGATCCAGTCGTCCAAAATGTTTATGAATCCACTACAGCACAAGGGGGAAAAGTAAACTATTGACAATATTTAGGCGTGTGACTTGCTCGGCGTGGAACTGGAGTGGGAGGATTCTACAGGACGAGTTCGCTAAATAACGTATCATGTATCGAGTATGCCGTATATGTTGTTATTGATCGATACCCGTATAAGCTTGGTTGTTACACTGGCTTCGTAAAGACTATACACGCGACCAAGTGACAGCGCGACCTACCATTTACATTGCACCTATGGGGTTGGAGTGCATTATTGACTGAGAATGCTATAAATTGTTTATCTGGTCACAAGTCCTTCCACTAAATACTTCGGATTAAAATCTCAAAATAATATTAATTAATGAAGGCTTTGAACCTTGTCATCCCCATAATTTAATTCCAAGTGTGAGTTTCATACAAGTTTTTAGAACAGTATGTACGTAATCTATAAGAAAAATAATCTTGAATTCATGTTTATTTTCTCGTGTGATCTACATCTAAACAATATTTCAAGATGAACCTACCGAATATAAATTGCCGATTGGCATATATACTCATGGTTTATTTTATAATAAATAAGTAAATAAATAGGTCTTGACCCGTCGCGATTTGCTCGCTCCTTATTTGATAAAGTAACAACTTGAGTACATATAACGATATACCAGGCTTCGTCCGAAATTTGACTTAACTTACATCATTTTTCACTACATCGGTGATTTTAAATCTGTTCATACCACTCGGGAGTCTAAAGCTACAGGTATACAAATTACAATGTTTCCAGTTGTCTGGCAATTACCTCGGAATTAAAATCATATTTAAATTTCACCCCTACTTTTGATTCCCGGAAAGTTGCTCGCCGGCAATTGCTCGCCGACAATTGCTCACCGACAGTTGCTCGCCAAGAAAATTGCTCGCCACCCAATTGTTCGCCTCATAATTGCTCGCCTTCAGATAATATTCCTCATAATATTCTTGTTGGTCATAGTTAAGCATTATTATCAGAAAATGGTATGAATTTAAAGAAATTTAATACACAATTGTTAATCCCATCAACCCTTAATAAACCCAACTCTCCAACCTTAAAGGCTCCAACGTAATCCTAAAATATTTATTGTTAAAAGCGTTTAAATGTCACTCCTTAACAGTAAATGCCTAAAGTTAAGTAATAATGGTTACCAATTTTCGGAAATTTAACAGATACCTACTTGGACTTATGCCATAGGTACCTGACTAATCCGAAAAGGATAAGCGTTAAAAGCAATCGTTAAGTATTAATGGTAAAGCCTTTACACAGAAATACTTATATATTACACAATGTTTAGTGTCTTTTCTCGTCAATATATGTTCAGTTCGGACATGGGTTCAGTTATCTCTGTGAAAGGAACGGAAAAATAATGGCGGTAACATTTGTGAATAGTGAAAAAGGAAAACGGAAGTTGGTGGATCAAGGACACATGTTCATAGGTAAAGAAAATGACCTGAAGGTGTTTTGAAAGTGTGATCATTGCAAGCAACTTAAGTGCCGTGCTCGTCTCCACACTATTCAAGATGAAATAGTTCTACGTCTGAATCAGTACAATCACGCTGGTAATGCAGCGAGGTGTGAAGTCGCGGCAGCCATTAGTGAAGCAAAATGTAAAGCAGAAAATACCCAAGATGGAACACATCGCATCGTTGCTGAGTTGTACACCAATTTGCCCCAAGCTGCTGCAGGACAGATGCCACGAATCAAATCCATCAAGAGAACGGTACGAAATGTTAGGAATAGGAAGGAGTGTGTACCACCAACACCTAAAACACTTTCGGAACTTCAAATACCCGAACTGTACCAAAAAACATTTGACAGTGAGCAGTTTTTATTGTTTGACAATGGTGACAATAATAATAGGCTATTAATTTTTTCCACAAAAAAATTGACTTGTTTGGCTCGAACAGAACACTGGTTCGCAGATGGAACGTTTAATACTGTGCCGCCATTATTTATACAGTTATATACGATACATGCAATCATAAATAATAAAAGTATCCCAATAGTTTTTGCGCTATTAGCCAACAAAAGGGAAGAAACATATGTAAAATTATTTAGCGAGCTGAAACGTTTGGAACCCAATTTAACACCAAAATCAATTATGATAGATTTTAAGCAAGGGGCGATCAATGGTTTTAGAACTGTGTTTCCAAACACGTCTCTTAGGGCTTGTTTATTTCATGCTTGTTCATTTTACGCAGTGTTTTTACCGTTGTATTCAACAAAATGGTTTACAAATGCGGTACCAGGAAGATAGTGATTTTTCACTGAATTTGCGAATGATACCGACTTTGGCTTTTATTCCTGTTGAAAATGTAGTACGTAGTTTTGAAGACCTATGCGATCAAATTGATTTTGAAGATATTGTACATTCAGTATGAGATTATTTTGAGGACACCTGGAACGGTAAGTTGTTAATATTACCTGAATATAAGTTTACCGGATGGCGAACAACTGAGTGGCGAGTAAATGTGTGGTGAGCAAATGTGGGCGAGCAATTGTCGGCGAGAAATTGTCGGCCAGCAACTTTCCGCACACGCTACTTTTGGCCCTTTGGAAAAGGAAATGAAATGAAATTTCTATTGGATATGATGGAAGCTCAGCTATTCATTTTGTACCTCCACCGCAAGGAACATTCTATCATTTTAAATAGTTCTCAAAACAAAAATAAGCATTTTCGGTAAACAAAAAAAATATTAACTTTCAAAGAAATGTATCCCTTCATTATTTAGGAAGACGTTCAATAAGGATGATTCGTAAAGTTTGGTGGGATTAGGACTAAGCAACCACAAATTGAATACGATTACTAGTTTCTTTTTGAACCTATTCTCTGTCTCATTTTATTGCATACATACGTAAATGTATTCTCTCTCTCTCTCTCTCTCTCTCTCTCTCTCTCTCTCTCTCTCTCTCTCTCTCTCTCTCTCTCTCTCTCTCTCTCTCTCTCTCTCTCTCTCTCTGGCGAACTAAATTTTAAAACCACCACATCGTCTCATAAACACAAAAATAAATTGTACCCCTATTGTCCGCTCCATCGGAAATAAAATTTCGAAGTAATAGTATTTTTTTGAACCTATTCGGGCACTGTTCAACACATTTTATTCTCATTTTACCCCGTTCGTAAGAGATATTCGTGGTTTTCATTTTTTGTGTGGCAATTTGGAAGCTTAGGCTATAACAGTACCGAGATTACAATTTCTAACTGTTCGGAAAGTGGTTTCAGAATAAAAACAACAACAATTTATTTCACTCCAATTTTTTACCCCCTCGGAAAGAGAAATTCGGGGTTTTCGAATTCTTCTACATCTATTCGGAACCTTCTACAACGAAGCTGTCGAATGTATGACGCCGGATGAACTTACATTTAATCAATAGAAAAAGAACCCGAATAGTTTCCCCGGCTTCGGACGTGACTGTTCGCCGTAAACGAGCAACTGTTCAGAGGGAGAAAGCAGATGGCGCTATATACGAATTAAGGATGGGAAGGCGATTGTGGTGAATAACACCGGACCGGACACGATTAGATGAATAAATGAACGGGAAAACATTGAGTGGTAAATGTGCGCCAAGAGTAATGCAAATGTGAAGAATCCACAAATCTTTCCTAGAGATTTTAGGTAAAGTTAATGATAAATAAAGGGATTGATGCCAATTCCCTGCGTCATTAAAATTTACCATTACAAAACAGTTCCAATTCCCCGCAAAATCTCCAAGGGTTACTGTGCCAATTCCTCGCGCCTACCTGGGAAGAATTATATAATATTCACTTTACATATATGCTCGGAAGTATGTGGGAAGCGCAAGGGGGCAAGGATAATCTCAGATAGGAAAAATTATATGTTTAAATAGCCGGTAAATAATAACATTGATTGAAGTAAACTACTCAGTCAGTACGAAAATAACTAAGAAAAGAGATGCAGCCGTATACCAGGTATATAGTGGCGGGATCCGTATGTAGGTAGACGGGACCCAATTAAGTAGGCGCGCGGAATTGGCACAGAGACCCTAGCAGAATTTGCGGGGAATTGTAATACTTTTTATTACCGCGCGGGGAACTGTATCATACCGAAATAAAACAGCGGATTAAACAAAAAGACTATGCGCATAACTAAGAACTAAAGGGGTAAACTGTAGAAAACTTTTAGAACGAATTCAACAGCGAATAATTCCAGTGGTACGGTCAACTATAAGAAGTGAATAGCTTCAGGTTTGACATTGAACGAGGTTTAGAAGTCTAATTCTGCATAGAAATGAAAATATTTATTTGCTGGACGTCATGATTACAAACTTTTTAAGAACAAAGTCTTCACTAATAGAATGAAACTTTCTTATTAAAAGAATCTTGCAAATGTGAGATTCTCTTGTAATTTAACTTCTTATAAGAGCAGAAAATGCCATTTGCGTATATAGCAAATACCATCTCAAATTATGAGTCTCAGTTTTTGAAACATTAATAATTTTCATATTTCATATATATATTTGTTTCATCTAGATCTAGACCAAACAATCCAAATAAAATTCGAGAAACATCTGTCAAATTTTAAGCAGCAGCTCAATCCTATTGTCATATTGATTCTGATGTTACAAGCACTCATTATAAAATTATGATATTAATTTGTTTTTTATTCAAATATACCAATTTCTTTACTATGGTACCTACACCCTTTGAAACCACCCATAAGCCCAAAAACAGGCATTATTATAGAAGACATAAGACTTTCATAAAGACATAACAATGTGGGTTATTGATTTCATGCTCAAAACATTTATTTAAAGAGATTCATTGATTACCAATTGGCTTTTAAACGATAACAGTTCCATTAAGATTAACTCTCTAGTAAATGGGAAACTCATTTACACTGATAGAATAAGTCTGGTCTCTGAGCCATTAACAATTTGTTGATAGAAAGCTGATATAATTTATGTTTCAATTTTATCATTATGAACACTTTTATGGACCCACCACTTCTGAGACAGATAGGCGTACTAGCCTGTAAAAAAGCCCGTAAGAGAAAATTTTTGGAAATCTCTTAGTTACTGAATTGATATAACGTGCACAATTTATTACCCAGTAAAGAAAACTTTGATGTCACGGCCCCTTTCTAAACTTAAGGGGTGCTTAGTAACTTAGAAACTAAATTTAGTACACTGGAATCGATGAATCGCAATAAATTTCACACAAATAATGTCCAAGAGAATCTGTATACGTAAAGTGTACACATCTAATGCAATTTTGTGCAGCGGGTTGCTTTAATGGTGCAATTATTTTACGAGCAGTTAATGTGTTTGATGTACCGTTTAAACCGATAATAAAGAACAGATAATACTTTATGAAAGCATTAAACAGGATACCTTGTTTACCAACAATATATTAACGTTAAGTACCGTTGTTAATTCCATCAAATTGGTATTTGTGTTGAAATATTGAGAAACTCGTTTATGCATTTAACTCCGCCTGTGTTATTTGTTGGGTGAATTGAGTAGCTTAGCAAATGCCATTGCTGGTCCCAAACCCGGATAAAGGAGAAGGGTTAACAGGTTCGGCTAGCTCACTACCTGTGGTAAAAATCCGATACGTCTCACAGTACCGCAAGCCAGCCTCTGAACCAGACTGATAAGCAGACGACAACACCCAGAAAACGTACTAAGATTTGGAAGCAAAATAAACTCAAAATTGCCACCTGGAGCATTATGTCCTGGAATGCAAAAGATCGAGAGTAGGATTAGAACTAAGATTTAAAAGAAACTAACATAGAAATATGCTCTGTCAGTGAAGCAAAGAGAAAAGGCACAAGGTAAATGTGAAATAGACGGAAATCCATCTTGATACACAGCGGAGTGCCCTGTGAGTATCACATTCAGAAGTAGGGTTGCTGATAGACTGGAAGTATAAACAACAAGTAGAGAGCGAAATTTACGTCAACGATACTACAAGCAACAATGAGCATTAAACATGAAAAGATCAATTTTATAAGTGTCTACGCACCAGATATAAGTAAGGAAAGAGAGGAAAGAGAGAGATTCTATAAAGAATAACAAGCAGTAGTGGATAAAAAATAGGAGCAAAAGACAAAATTTTTATTATGAGGGCGTAAATGCAAGGATAGGAAACGAACCACTGAATGGCGTAATGCGGAGATTTTATGAAAAGGCTACCAACGAAAATGGAGAACTACTGAAAATATTATGTGTAAACAACATCATGAGAATAAACAATACTTTCTTCGAACATGACATGAAATACAAATACACATGGCAGAATACAAGACAGTTACAGTCGATATTAGCTATATTATTATTAACAGGGAAGTCGCCCCATAAACAACATCAGACGTAAGAACCTTAAATGGTGCCAACTCTGGAAGAGATCATACGATGGTACTTTGCAGAATGAGACTGAAACTGAATAATGCCTCAATACCTAAACCGCAAATGATTAGTAAATTCAACGTCGAATCACTAGAATACACGAGTACACAATACCTATATAAAGGCTGGTTAAACCAGAAAATATTGCACAGTCCAGTTAATACTCAAGACAATATAAACGAACAATGAAAGTGAAAGAGTTAGCAAAACAAAAGAAAAAAGCATGCATCCAATACAATATGAAATAAAACGCCTGAAAACTGAAACAACTACCGAAAAGAACGAAACACGGTAAAAGCAAGGATAAAAGAACCAAAAGGAAATTACTGAGAAAATTCACAAAAAGAATAGAGAGAGACATGCATGATAGCTGGAGAAAAATATGGGGAATGCTAAGAAGAAACATGCTTGAAATCAAATATATGGTGCAAACTAATAAATTCACGTCAGCACAATGGAAAACGTACTTCAAAAATCTATATAAGGAAGAGGAAGACATGGAATAGCTAGAAAATGAATAGGGAGTGGACAACGATATAGGGCTAACAAATGACAAGATAGAAAAAATCTTAAAGACTCTTAACAATAGAAAATTCCGTGGACTAGACGGAATCACCAATGAGATGCTTAATTATCGAAGGAAAATCTACAGCATGACATATTAATCCTATTCAAGAATATCGCAGAAGAACAAAAAATACCGAATGAATGAAAGAATAGTATATCAATAACCATTTTTAGTAAAAGAGAGAAAATGCATCCAGAGTACTATCGAATAACATTTCTCGATAGCGTTCTCAAAGCATTTACAAAAACTATACTAGGAGAAATCGCCTAAACCATAATAGACCAAGAGCTGGGCACGAGATTTCAACATCATCAGTAATATGAAATTCGTAAACAGGAATAAACTCTATTACCATCATTTATTAAAGTTCCGAGCAGGCGGACAGCTTACTTGTTGCGGAGGGTAGTTATAAGGGGTGAAAGTGGTTAATTTTTCGAGGAAATTTCGGCATCGATAATAAGCTTAAAAATGTATGTAATGATAGGTCTTACCATACCTAAACCAAATTCGAAGGAGCGAACACATGAGTAGATGCAAAGGGGGTGGCGGACAAGGGTAAAGGGGTGAAAAGGAGAAAAGCTAGACCCGAAATTTCAACGTCATCGTCATCAGTAATATGGAATTCGTAAACAGGAATAAACTCTATTACTATCAGTTATTAAAGTTCCAAGCAGGCGGACAGCTTACTCGTTGCGGAGGGTAGTTATAAGGGGTGAAAAAGGTTCATTTTTCGGGGAAATTTCGGCATCGATAATACGCTTGAAAATTTATGTAATGATAGGTCTTACCATAACTAAACGAAATTCCAAGCGGCGGACACATGAGTGGGTGCAAAGGGGGCGGCGGACAAAGGTAAAGGGGGTGAAAAGGCGGAGAGCTATATAGAGCCGAAATTTTAAGGTCATCAGTAATATGGAATTCGGAAACAGGAATAAACTCCATTATACCATCAGTTATTGAAGTCTCGAGCAGGCGGACAGATTACTAGCTGCGGAGGGTAGTTATAAGGGGTGAAAGTTGTTAATTTTTCGAGAAAATTTCAGCATCGATCAGAAGCTTCAAAATTTATGTAATGATAGATCTTACCATAAATGAACGAAATTCCAAGCGGCGGACACATGAGTGGGTGCAGAGGGGGCGGCGGACAAGGGTAAAGGGGGTGAAACTTGGAATGGCAAAATTAGTGAGTTTATTCCTGTTTACGAATTCCATATTACTGATGACGTTGAAATTTCGGCTCTAGCTCTCCACCTTTTCACCCCATTAACCATTGTCTGCCGCCCCCTTTGCACCCACTCATGTGTCCGCCGCTTGGAATTTCGTTTAAGTATGGTAAGACCTATCATTACATACATTTTTAAGCTTATTATCGATGCTGAAATTTCCCCGAAAAATGAACCATTTCACCCCTTATAACTACCCTCTGCAACGAGTAAGCTGTCCGCCTGCTCGGAACTTTAATAACTGATGGTAATAGAGTTTATTCCTGTTTACGAATTTCATATTACTGATGACGATGACGTTGAAATTTCGGCTCTAGCTCTCCACCTTTTCACCCCATTAACCATTGTCTGCCGCCCCCTTTGCACCCACTCATGTGTCCGCCGCTTGGAATTTCGTTTAAGTATGGTAAGACCTATCATTACATACATTTTTAAGCTTATTATCGATGCTGAAATTTCCCCTAAAAATGAACCATTTTCACCCCTTATAACTACCCTCTGCAACGAGTAAGCTGTCCGCCTGCTCGGAACTTTAATAACTGATGGTAATAGAGTTTATTCCTGTTTACGAATTCCATATTACTGATGACGATGACGTTGAAATTTCGGCTCTAGCTCTCCACCTTTTCACCCCATTAACCATTGTCTGCCGCCCCCTTTGCACCCACTCATGTGTCCGCCGCTTGGAATTTCGTTTAAGTATGGTAAGACCTATCATTACATACATTTTTAAGCTTATTATCGATGCTGAAATTTCCCCTAAAAATGAACCATTTTCACCCCTTATAACTACCCTCTGCAACGAGTAAGCTGTCCGCCTGCTCGGAACTTTAATAACTGATGGTAATAGAGTTTATTCCTGTTTACGAATTCCATATTACTGATGACGATGACGTTGAAATTTCGGCTCTAGCTTTCCGCGTTTTCACCCCTTTACCCTTGTCCGCCGCCCCCTTTGCATCTACTCATGTGTTCGCCGCTTGGAATTTGGTTTAGGTATGGTAAGACCTATCATTACATACATTTTTAAGCTTATTATCGATGCCGAAATTTCCTCGAAAAATTAACCATTTTCACCCCTTATAACTACCCTCCGCAACAAGTAAGCTGTCCGCCTGCTCGGAACTTTAATAAATGATGGTAATAGAGTTTATTCCTGTTTACGAATTCCATATTACTGATGATGTTGAAATCTCGTCCCCAGCTCTTGGTCTATAAGTATACGAGAAGAGCAACAAGGCTTCCGAAAGAACAGATCCACTATCGACACAATGTTCATTATCAAACAAATATCTGAAATATAACTACAATTCAGTAAACCTGCATATATAGGCTTTGTCGATATGACCAAGGCTTTTGACAGAGTGCGCTTAAAGGATGTCTTAGAAATAATGAGAAAAATAGGTCTATACCATAGATTAATTAATTTAATATGTATGAACATCCAGTGTAGAACAAAAATCAGAGTAGGACATGTGACAACAGAAGACATAAATGTAAGCACAGGTTATAGACAGGATGATTCGTTGAGCCCCTTCATATTTAATTTGATAATAAATGAAATAATAGAAAATCTTCTTAGAACAGCTTGATACAAAATGGGAAACACATATGTACGTTCGGTCTATTATGCTGACGATATTATCGTTATTGCAGCCTCTGAAGGTAACCTCCAAAGGTTACTAAAGTCTTTTAACACTAAAACAAGAGAACTAAACATGCTCATCAACATCGAGAAGACCAAATACTTAGTTACATCCAAAGTACTGATAAGTGCAAACTGGAAATTGGAAGAAGAAGAAATACCTTAACATCGAAAGCAACATCAAAATATATAAAACGGCCATAAGACCCATAATAACATACGGGGCGGAATTAAGACCAGACATAAACGGAACTCTACAAATGATGAGAATAGTCGAAATGAAAACATTAAGGAGCATACAAGGCAAAACACTATATGATAGAATAGGGAACGAAAATATCAGCCAGCAATGCGGAATACAGGATATAGGGAGGTAGGTGAGACAGAGATGAAGGTTTTGAAACAAACATTTAAAGAGAATGGAAGACAGCAGGCTCGTTAAAAATGCAGAAATGGATAACA
This sequence comes from Cryptocephalus moraei, assembly GCA_946251905.1. Lineage (NCBI taxonomy): Eukaryota > Metazoa > Arthropoda > Insecta > Coleoptera > Chrysomelidae > Cryptocephalus > Cryptocephalus moraei. Next base: position 8,700,741 of record OX276453.1, read on the forward strand.
TAGTAGAAAAAAAGATCACAGGGAAGACCACCAAAACGATGGCGAGAATGTTGGACCTCATGGGGAAGACATGTGGGCAATAAAGAGGCCGTAGCCTACTTATATGATTATCAATGTTATAAAGAAGAAGAAGAAGAGAAGTTTATACAATTGAAAAGTTTCTTCTCGAGATGTTTTTGCACTGTAATTAAAACAATTCTCAAACTTCTAGCCCCATCTTTTCCCTGTAGCACAAAGCTTTTCGTTTTAACTAGGAAAAATCCTTCGTTTAAATTAACTCCCCTCATTCTTATTAGGTAGTGAGAAATAAATTTCATCAAGTTGCTCAAAAGGAGCATTAATTAAAAGTTTTACCCGATTGTCTTTCCGAATTATCTCCGCCTGAATATCAATCACAAAGTGAAAAATACTCCCCTGGAGCGGATAATTTTTTTCTTTCCGGAAAGTTTAAAGTTATGAACTATACGAAATCAGAAAGGCAAGTAAAGGGAAACCTTAAAAATATTTGTATTTAGCCCTCAGGGAAATTTACAAGTTCACCAATTCTCTTTGTGATTTTCATTGAATGTGACTTATCACGTTGATATCATGAGAAAAATGAAGAGCCTAAATAGTAAATCTTAATTCAGACGGTTCATTCCGCGTCCTTCCTTGTCCTTTCTTCATAATTCCGGATCTATGCTTATTAATAACTAACACCCAAGCCCATAGTAAGTGTAATCTAACTAAAGTGGAATTTCTCACATAACATCCAACATTCCTATGATAAAATGCCTGGGTATTTCGAAAGCATTCCACTCGCAGATTTCCCTCCTACGCAAGGTACAGCGTTTACATTGTTTGGATAACAAGAGCTGCTGGGTTTCTTTCACTGACAGGGTTTTCTCGCGATTCCCAATGAAGGAAATATTATATTGAGTAAGAAACGCCCAGGGACCGCCACGTCGTCGGTCTAGAATGGTGTGGTAATATTTACATGTGAAAGCTTAATTCAGCGACGCATGGAATTTCGAGGATTCCTATCAAAACCAGCTTCAACCAAAGTAAGTGATGAGCACTTCTGAACGAATTCAGTTTTAAGTTTAACTGACAGTTTGACGTCAGGCCGCAAATGGGGAGGATATTAATTGAATTTTACCCAAAGTTCAATAAGAGAATTTGCTGGCTTCAGTTTAACACCGAACCCTTCAATTAAACTTTGAAAATTACCTTTATTTGTTATTACCGCTGCGTGTTCAGCACAATGGGTTATGTTTTAGCGCCTATAAAAGCTTGTTTGTACCTTCCCCATCGTAAACCGATGGAGCAATTTTATTGGCACGATTTGTTTCGATTGGTAGAGTAATGTTGTTGTCGCAAGAATAAACCGAGGTAGTAAAAATAACGAACTCTCACTTGGATTGCTCTGTTTTTATATTCTATAAAACGGTTTTGATTTAATTTTACTTGGATAGATTGTAACAATTCAGTCAAAATCGTCTAAAACATTCCCAAAATTACCAGTTTGGAAGACGAAACGTTAATTTACTTTCTTGTTTATCCATTTTTTTTTTTTTGTTAATTTATCTTATAGCTTAAGATCGTTTCCGAGCAAGTTTCAAATATCAACGATATTCGAATAAATTAAAAATTATTTTCTTTCGTTTTTTTCCTGATATTGTGATGTATGTAGGTATATTAATAATACTTCAACGATTATCAAGCTTATGATGAATGCTATGTTATACAGAATATAGTGTAGTAGTCAGCAAACGTGTGATGATCAAAAAATGTAGTAAACATTTGGATACTTTGCTTTATGTACAGTTTATAGCTATAGAAACACACACAACGAAATGCCATCCATATATGTATATATATATATATATATATATATATATATATATATATATATATACAAGTGTCAGAAATATTGGGTTTGTAGCCAAAGGTTGGGCAATTAAAGAAGACTCTTTAACTTCGATGAGAGCTTTTCAGTCTTGCTGCGAAAATACAAGACGATGTTATAATCCTTAAATACATTAAGGGATAAATTGCTTACAGTTGTGAGGTTGTCATAGACACAGCTAGAAACATTAAAACAGTAGGATGCATTTAATTAAAACAGATGATGATAACTCTATATTGCAAAGTCACATGTATGCTATTGCCGGTTGTAACGGAAAGAAATAAATGACTTAACCTAACTAATGTCTGCTTGTAACATAATGTCAAACACAGAGGTGTACAACGCACAGAGTGATATGAAAAGGCACAGAACATTGTTATTTGATTATCAAGAGAATATTTAAAATAATGACAAAGGAGGAATCAACTCAAGAAGTCCAAGGGGGTCAATATCTGGCTCTCAGCCCTTGTGCCTTCCTTGTGAAGGCTGTCTAAAAACAAGATATTGGAATAAATAACGATAAGATTTTGGATATCGGCCCTCCTGTTCAGTAAGTTGGTTCCTGTGAAAATATGTGCCAAAAAAACAGGAAATCGTGGGCAAAACCGCAGGAAGTGTGAAGAGGCAACCGTAGACACGTGTTTCGGACTGTTGGTCGTCATCAGTACGGTGCAGCCTGTTCGAAAGGATTTGGAACAAGCGATGGAAAACAAATAACAAGGACACAACACAAGGGGCCAACCGCACATTTGCGGCTTGCCGCAAATATTTTCACATATTTTCACAGGAACCAACTTACTGAACAGGAGGGCCGATATCCAAAATCTTAAAAATATCTGCCAGAAATGTCCATACTGCCCTTTATAAGTAGAGGAGCTATGCGGGTATCAGACCACTTGTCGTCGTAGAAGGCCCCCAGGTGGTCCGAGCGACCCCAAAGTGGAGGTGTGGGTTGTTGATGACGTACCGGTCTTGTAGACGTCCCCCAGGTCTCAGTAAGTGTCCGCGTACCCCCCCGGGGGCCTATGCGAGTTTCGGACCACTCCTCGTCGTAGAAGGCCCCCAGGTGGTCCGAGCGACCCCAAAGTGGAGGTGTGGGTTGTTGATGACGTACCGGACTTGTAGACGTCCCCCAGGTCTCAGTAAGTGTCCGCGTACCCCCCCGGGGGCCTATGCGAGTTTCGGACCACTCCTCGTCGTAGAAGGCCCCCAGGTGGTCCGAGCGACCCCAAAGTGGAGGTGTGGGTTGTTGATGACGTACCGGTCTTGTAGACGTCCCCCAGGTCTCAGTAAGTGTCCGCGTACCCCCCCGGGGGGCCTATGCGAGTTTCGGACCACTCCTCGTCGTAGAAGGCCCCCAGGTGGTCCGAGCGACCCCAAAGTGGAGGTGTGGGTTGTTGATGACGTACCGGTCTTGTAGACGTCCCCCAGGTCTCAGTAAGTGTCCGCGTACCCCCCCCGGGGGCCTATGCGGGTTTCGGACCACTCCTCGTCGTAGAAGGCCCCCAGGTGGTCCGAGCGACCCCAAAGTGGAGGTGTGGGTTGTTGATGACGTACCGGTCTTGTAGACGTCCCCCAGGTCTCAGTAAGTGTCCGCGTACCCCCCCGGGGGGCCTATGCGAGTTTCGGACCACTCCTCATCGTAGAAGGCCCCCAGGTGATCCGAGCGACTCCAAAGTGGAGGTGTGGGTTGTTGATGACGTACCGGTCTTGTAGACGTCCCCCAGGTCTCAGTAAGTGTCCGCGTACCCCCCCCGGGGGCCTATGCGGGTTTCGGACCACTCCTCGTCGTAGAAGGCCCCCAGGTGGTCCGAGCGACCCCAAAGTGGAGGTGTGGGTTGTTGATGACGTACCGGTCTTGTAGACGTCCCCCAGGTCTCAGTAAGTGTCCGCGTACCCCCCCGGGGGGCCTATGCGAGTTTCGGACCACTCCTCATCGTAGAAGGCCCCCAGGTGATCCGAGCGACTCCAAAGTGGAGGTGTGGGTTCTGAAAAAAATAAGATCTACGCAAAAGTGCTTTGCTGTCAACGGTTGACGTTCTTTATGAATTGTATAATTCTTTTTTCCAAGTGTCTATCAGACCAACAAGTTCAGACAAGTTTGAAGTTCCCCCTGCACTCCACGTCCTCACTACACGGGTCATCGGTCCGCTCGGACGGAGAGATGGACGAGGTTAAAAGTAGACAGATATAAGTATATGTGAGTTTTTAAATCCAAAAGAAGTTGTACAAATTCGCTGAGAATTTTAATTTAATAATATAATATGTTCTCCTTTATTTAAATTGAAAAACAGTTTAAATTTACACACATCAAATATCAATGGGTTATTTATACTTTCATTTAGCATCTGACAATGATTACAGGAATCGAACGAACACCTTACGCAAAATGCATATCGCACGGACCGTTTATTATGAAACAGCGATTGTGTATATAAAAATAAGGAAATTAGAATATATTTGCATAAACAAGGAATATCGAGCAAAGACGAAAAGCTCGAGCTATAAATAAATAGGTCTCGCGCAATAATGAATTAGAAAAAAATTCTTACTCCCACATACTATTGTAGATAAACGAATACACATATTTTCCTATAGTTATCAAGATACAGCTTCATGAGGGAGGCAATAAAATAAAATAGAATATTAGAAGATTAGAACTTTATTGATTCTTAAGACCAATACACATGTATAAAACAAGTTAGTACATATTATAACAAATACAATACTAAAATATTCAAGAAAATAATTAGTACAAAACACATTTATGTTTACAACTCAAAGCATTATAAATTATACGATGTACATGTATTAATCGAAGTTAAATATAACATCCTGTGACGTTCAAAAATGCATACAATTTTAAGAGTTATTCATTATATATCTATAAGCTTACAATTTTAATTTTATATATCCAAAGGCGATGGAAGTATGGTCTTCCAAAAAATTTCTTTTTGTCGAATGAGGTCTGTATTGTTTCGTGCATGACTGTGTAATAACTTCATGTTCTTTTGTTCTTCGAATTTGCGATGATTGGATATATATTGGTTCTCTTTTTTCCAATACCATCTCTTTAATTGAATCGAAATTTATGTACTTGGAAACTTGATAGTTTAGAGATATCCCCTTAACTTTACATACTACTTTATCAACCTGTTCAATCATTTGCGATGATTGGATGTAATTGGTTCTCTTTTTTCCATTACCATCTCTTTAATTGAATCGAAATTTATGTACTTGGAAACTTGATAGTTTAGAGATATCCCCTTAACTTTACATACTACTTTATCAACCTGTTCATTTGTTGAAAATAATTTGTAGGCGTAATTTTTTGGACCTCCGCTTACAAACTCGGAAATATATGAACCAGGACCATCATTTTCTAATTCATCTGTCATTTCACATAGAAATGAACCAGACGGGACGTCCCATTCTCCAGGTCGAGAAACATAAATAACAGAGTCTGTATCGTAATATAAAACCCGATCACCTAGTTTTTCCAAGTAGCTGTACAATTTAAGGTGTGCATAAGCGGTAACATATGCGTCAATTACTACATTGACGGTGGAAAGTTCAGAATATGCCTCACAGTGTTCTTCATAATTTACAATGAGTGTAGTTTCATTAATTGGTACAATTGTATTAACTATTAAAGTTGGATTAGTCATAATATTAAAGAATTCTCCAGGATCATTGACAATTTTTGTTTTCGATTGATTTTCCCGTTACCCAAATTTTCCTCAGAATGAATTCAACATTAATTTCGCTAATGAACGCTGCCCCGGATTATCGAGAATCTTGTCAGACTCTAAAAGAATGCCCTCCCGCTGTAAAAATATTTCGATATATAAGTCTTTATCATCTTGATTTTTGCAGTGTTCAGGCCAATCTGAAGACTCCTGCTTCACTTTAACGAATTTGTTCATCATCTCTGTAAATAGTTCGTCTTGCATTGATTCATACTTCCAAATTTCGTAAATTTACAAAATTATATAGCCTTTTTCGATAGCCTTTTTTACTTCTTCCGTTACCCACGTTCCTATTAATGCCCTTTCTTCTTCAAGATGCCTACATTCTTCAGTGCCGAATTGCCCACATGTTCTACTGAGAACAAACATTAACTTCTCATTCATTTTCACTGGTAACACAGGATGAAGTAGGGTTTGAGGGGCAAAATTTTACATTTAATTATCACATTGATTTCACTAAGATTTACAGAGCACTCTTCGCCTACAAGTACTTTCGGATGAGCTATAGGGAACTTTCCGTATTTACACACCCAGGGATAGAGTGAACATACATCCATGTATTTAATTTTTTCATTATCACGAATCTTGTAATATTCAACGACGTTTCCTGTCCTTCCTCCATAAAACGAATCTCTTGGATTAAGTGGCGATAAAGAGACCAGCGGGTGCTTTTCTGTATATTCTTTTATTTCGTTTGTACAATTTCGTCTAAAATCACATTCCCATTTCTCAAAAATTTCGTACCCCCCCAACGACTTTAGGAATAAGGTTTTGACTGTCGTTGACTCATATCTAGTATTCATAGATGAATTGTCAGGCAAGGTTTTATCTCTTTGGTAACGGAAGCAGCGAGGACACCCATGAAAATAACAACCGTAGAATTCGAATATTTCCCTGGTCTCGGGGTTGTATCCATCAACTTTTATACCGTTTATTGAAGCTTCCTGCTGTTTCGCTGCGTGTATAATGTTACAGCCACCGTATTTTTTCTTCCCAAACCAACCACTGAATAGCAACTTTGCTCTGATTGTCCTTCCATCTATATCCATTTTTTGGTATAACCCCAATAGTATTCTCTTTTAGAAAATTTCGCCGAAAAACTTTGTTACATGCAGAAACGATGGTGGTGGCTTCTGTGTATGGACACACATTACCCTCTTTCAACAATATTTTTCAAAATTTAAGACACGCCTGGCTCAAGATTTCTACATCAGAAATACAGTATTCTACAAGTTCTTTCTGAAAATCAAAAATATCTTCCTTCTTCCCAGTGTACATTTCAAAAATTTTTCCCGTTCCACGCTGTTAAAATTGTCAGGATCGTAATATCGGATTTCAGGCATCGCACCAACATAACAATAATTTTCCTCTCTATTGAAAAGAAGTGGAAAATACCCCTTCTTCATCCCTGTTAACCCAAAGGCGTTCGGTAGCTTAGATAATGCCATAGGTAAATAATTTAATGAATCCAAGAATTTAACATTTCCAATAATTTTCATTGTAATTAACCTCGTTCCTCTCGTAATTGGTACTTCAGGAGTAATGTCAGTTTCGATTAAAATGTGATTTAAAATAAACTGATGATCAAAATTTCCTCCATTATGGGCTAATTTTATAATTTCTTTGAATCTTTTTCTTAGCGTTACTACATGATGAAGAAATGGCGAGACGACGTCGTGACACTTTATAATCTGCAATCTTACACCACACTTCCCACAAATGTCCTCCTCGGAATAAATACAACTATCGCAAAATTGTTTGAACACGTAAAGATTTGGTTCTTGCAGTGTGTAATGTTCAGTTTGCTTCTCCTGTCTGGTCTTCAAATCGTAAAATATATAAAGCACATCGTTACACTGAGGGTTTTTTGTGTCAGGTTAAATGTAGCATAAATGCCCCGATGGTTGATGTCTCCGGCAAATTCTGCAATATATTTCTCCACAGATATGATCGCGATTAGTAGGTATTGTTTTAAAACAACCCGGACAGCGATAAATTTTTTCACAGATATTATACCTTTTATGATTTTCGTAACAATCTGAACCACGAAAATAACGTTTACACTCGTCAAAGTGCACCTGCCGTTCTTCTTTACTACATAAAAGGGTTTTCTGGCATGCAAGACATGTTTTTTTTACATTTATGTTTATTTTTGTGGTCGAATGGTTGATGACAAGTCTCGCAGTAATATACACAGCTGAATGCTGTGGTAAGGGAAGTTATTACATTGTAATGCCCAGTCATGATATAAAATATTCAACGAAGGATTTTCGCTACATTCACCCTCAAAAATAACAGTACGACCCTTATCTCCGTATTGGTATACCGCAATTTTATATTTAAAGAGAAAAATTCTGGAATGCCTGAAGCTCTGGCAAACCTGCACCAACGTCAGGAATCTCTATATTAGCCTCTTTCATCAGTTTTAACGCTAACTGCTCTTGTAGTCTTCCCGTGTTTTTCCTAATTTTATTGTAGAGGGGGTCCTTGTCACTTTAAGCTTTAGCGACTACTAAAGCCCGAGGTAAACACAACTTGTCTTTATTGTTAATGGTAACAATACCTCGTCGACCGCGACACTCTTCTTCAAATGTGTTGTATTTATAATCACGTCCATTTCCCGCTGGCAATTTTAACGATGTCACTCTCAAACAGAACGTTTCGATATTAAGACCTTTAGAATTCGACTGGTAAATAGAAGATATTGTATCCCATACGTTCTCAAAAGTAACTTCTCCCAAAGGTTTGAAACGCAACCACCCCTCCCCTCGGGAAAAATCTTTCGAGCAAACACTAAACCCTACAAGATCGGTGGGGTTTAAGTTCTCCTTTCCTTTTACCACTATTTCCTCCACGGCATCATGCACCCACTTCACTGGGTTCACGTTCTCAGGAATCTGACGAATTTTGAACTCCAAGGAGCGGCCCTGTACTCCATATTGACGAATTGTCTTTAGAGAATCCTTAATAATTACACACTTTTCCATTGTCGATGACTAAGCAGAACTAACTTACGTGACAAGTGTCTACAAAAGAATGACAAAATATCAAAAAAAAAAGGGTCGTTTTTATTACATAGTGGTCAGACCAAATATTAAACACTTTTGAAAATTTAAACAAAAGGACCCCTTTAACTTGAAATTTGTTGGTGTTTGTCATAAGAAACCAGGGTTTTTTGCTCGTTTAACGTATCATAAAGCATACTATATCAATTAAACACTATTTCGTATGTTTCTCTCTTTCTATATGATAGAGGACACTTTTTTACAAATATAAGTTTTTAATAATTACTGAAAAGCTTGAGACAAGGCGCTATGTTTAGACTGATTCCAGTTATAGTTACTTAAATTCGAAATCTCGTGAAAGTTTCAAGAAAACCTAAGTAGTATTAGTTATGTAACACTCGAAACCCGCAGTGCATGTACCTGTATTTGTCCTCTGAAGATCAAAGCATACTTCACCTGGGACGAACTCCTCTTTACGCTCAGCCGTCACTTTTTGGGGTAAGAAAGGTCGATTGCTCAGTTCTACTAGAATATACTGCCCTTAGTTAGTGGTGGTATGTGTGAGATCCAAGAAAACTAACCTCCAACGACTGGACATGCACTGAACGCTAGCAACAAAGAAGATTCTTTATTATTATTATTACATTACTTTGCAAGTGAATGATCAAAATTATAAGAAGGTAACATTTATTATGTCACAATAAAACCGATAATTAAACACTTGAAAATTTAAACAAAAGACCCTCAAGTTTTAAAATTTGTGCGTGTTTGCCATAAGATACAAGGGTTTTTTACAATTTCACGCAGCCTCGTTACATATTAAGCACATTATTTCGTTCATATGTATATTCCATTATGACTTGAAACGCTGTAAATATATAAATATTTCATAATTATAGACACGCTCGAGACAAGGTACTATTTTTAGACTAATTCCGGCTATAGTTACTTAAATGCAAAATTTCTGGAACATTTCATGAACACCAAAGTGTTTGTCACGTAAGACTCAAACCCCGCTGTTTATTATACCTGGACTTGTTTCACTCTTCGGGATAGAAAGGTTGACTTCTCAGCTCCACGAGATTAGACCGCTTGTAGTTAGTAGTTTTAGGTGGGGAGATCCAAGAAAACTGATCTCGAAGGACTGGACCCACATTAAGCGCCAGCAACAACGAAGATGATAACCTAACTTTACTAGAATCTGCAAGAGAATGGCAAAATTATAAAAAGGTAGCTTTTATTAGGTGATGGTCAGGCCGAATATTAAACCACTTATCACAATGGTGGTCTTATTCACATTGGGCCCTACGATTTCTCAACTTTGTACGTGTTTTACATAAGAACCCATGTATTTTTGTCAACTTGAGGGGTATGAGTTCACTGGATTGTTATTTCAAGGGAGTTTACCGTCAACATGGCCTCACGGATCCCACAACCTACCTATACATTTTGTAAACCTGCGGGCATGAATTCTAAGAAAATGGTATTCAGGGTGTTATATAGGGATTTACAGAATTCGCATATCTGTTTTACTTAAGAACTAGTGTGTTCTCGAAAACTCGAGAAAGTATGAACTCTGCGAATTAACATCTCAACACCTTTATCCATGCTTTTGATAAATATATTTTTTAATCTTTTTTGTTCCATCGCCTAATATGTATAATAAATGTTAATATTTTTGGTTAAATCTTCTAAGAGTACTTAACATTTATCGCTTTTCGGATTTAAGATTTTCTCGAAATCTCCTTCAAATGTTTTTCCTAAATTCCGAATATCTATTCTACTGTAGAATACGTATAATAAAATTTAATGAAACTTTTTAGGTAAATCCCCTATACACCAGCCGTTTTTTATTTTTTAAAGTTTTTCGGAACGCTGCTTCGCGATTTCAAACTCTGAATATCTATTCTACTATATAACGTGTATAATAAGGTTTAATAATATTCTTTTACCACATCATATCACAGTCATCTGTCAGACTGCCCTAACTTACGATAAACCGAACTGACTGCCGTGTAGTCAAAAACGGAATTTCACAACCAAGGTACAAACGACAACAGACGTTTACACCCCCATCGAAATCTTTTTCGGGGTCTAATTATGTGTACATAAATGAGGCACTAACTTGTGCATACACGTCGATACATACAGGGTTTATTATCAATAATTATACTATGAACGATTTCAGCGATTACAGAGCTATTTTCAAGAAAGAATATGTCACAAACCGAAATATAATAACTAATAACGCAACAAATCCCATATTACACACACACACACACACTATGACTTGTTCAACGTACGATGTTATGACAGTAATTATTTTTAATACATACCTTATGCTTGTATCGAAGGTGTACAAATTTAAATAAAATTTGCGCTTCTTGTTTCCAAACTGCGGAATTTGAAGATCGCTCAGCTAAACATACGTGCGCACCCTAAACCGGTGTGCTCGAGATCCTTCCCGCGGTCAGAAAAAAGCTCGAGATCCTTCCCGGGTCAGAAAAGGGTACACTCGATTTCCTTCCCGCGGTCAATTTTTGGGCAGGTAAAGAGTAGTGGACAGGTAAAATATATTGCGTAAATTGGTATTTATTGAGATTTAACATTTTACGTACATATGTATGTAATCAAAAATATACATTTTAATTATACATAAACATGTAATTCAAAAAATTTCCACCTTTTCCGTTCACAATTTTTCCAGGCTTATGACTGGTAGAAAAGACTAATTCGTTCTTAACTGGCGTGTTTAAAAAAGTTTTGGGGGCCTTAGCTTGGCCCAGTGTCAAATCGAAAATTGAAAGCATGCTAGAGCTTTTGTCAATTAAACTAAATGAAATATAACTAAAACAACTTAAAATAATATATACATTCGAAATTGGCTAATATATTCAGCCTCTGTCAAGTTAATTAAAGAAATACAGAAAACTAAGTCAGTGGAAGAAATTTATTAGAAACGATATTAACAAAATCTAATCGAGTTATGTGTTTATGCTGAAAAATAAGCATTTGTTCCCGAAGATATTCCTCCTTTTCTAAAATTTTTTTACATTTTTGTTTTTCACTCCGCATTTTGATATAAGTTTCAACTTGAACGTCGAACAAAGCGTTAATAAACAAAAAGATATTTGGATGGGAATTATAAAATTTTGAAAACTGAACCACATTTCATGAAATAAAATGAGACAAAATCTGTTTATTCCAAGAAAAAAGGGCCGGTTGGGTTGAGGGTCAAGATAATCCGCTTAATCCTTCACGGGAAGGATCTCGAGTGTTACCTGAGCTCAAAATTTGGGACGGGAAGGACCTCGAGTGCACCCCCCCTAAACCGGTAAGGTTGATACTAATGCAATCCGCGCGGGTCACTCTCTTTAGTTAGTCTTTTAAAAACAGGTGCATGTACTACATAAATACTTGAAGTTGAAAAGATATAGTATTTTCTAAGGAGAGAATAAAGTTTAACACCCACACACACACACAAGAGGTATATGAGACATATCGTATGTAGGTTACACACGTCGCTTTTACCTCTCCGAAAGAAAAGATTTTACTTTCTCAGCATGGTTTTCGCAATATGAACGTTATCTTGAATTCGGCACCAAGTTGTCAAAGCTGACAAATAGAACAGTATCATATCAGCAGACACAGAGTAGACAGATTGAAAAAGTATGTGATGACTCATCTTAAAAACGGTTATGGGTAGGTTGACACTTCTACGCCTATATGTCTCAATATGTAGATGTCTGAAAGAGAGAAAATAGTGAAATATAAATAAGGTTAAGTAAAGGGTGTTGGGTTAGAATGGTCAAAGGCACAAAGGGCTCCAAAAAAATGTGTTAGGTTGGGTTCACTCAACGCGAGCGGTGAGTGAACCCAACCTAACACATTTTTTTGGAGCCCTTTGTGCCTTTGACCATTCTAACCCAACACCCTTTACTTAACCTTATTTATATTTCACTATTTTCTCTCTTTCAGACATCTACATATTGAGACATATAGGCGTAGAAGTGTCAACCTACCCATAACCGTTTTTAAGATGAGTCATCACATACTTTTTCAATCTGTCTACTCTGTGTCTGCTGATATGATACTGTTCTATTTGTCAGCTTTGACAACTTGGTGCCGAATTCAAGATAACGTTCATATTGCGAAAACCATGCTGAGAAAGTAAAATCTTTTCTTTCGGAGAGGTAAAAGCGACGTGTGTAACCTACATACGATATGTCTCATATACCTCTTGTGTGTGTGTGTGGGTGTTAAACTTTATTCTCTCCTTAGAAAATACTATATCTTTTCAACTTCAAGTATTTATGTAGTACATGCACCTGTTTTTAAAAGACTAACTAAAGAGAGTGACCCGCGCGGATTGCATTAGTATCAACCTTACCGGTTTAGGGGGGGTGCACTCGAGGTCCTTCCCGTCCCAAATTTTGAGCTCAGGTAACACTCGAGATCCTTCCCGTGAAGGATTAAGCGGATTATCTTGACCCTCAACCCAACCGGCCCTTTTTTCTTGGAATAAACAGATTTTGTCTCATTTTATTTCATGAAATGTGGTTCAGTTTTCAAAATTTTATAATTCCCATCCAAATATCTTTTTGTTTATTAACGCTTTGTTCGACGTTCAAGTTGAAACTTATATCAAAATGCGGAGTGAAAAACAAAAATGTAAAAAAATTTTAGAAAAGGAGGAATATCTTCGGGAACAAATGCTTATTTTTCAGCATAAACACATAACTCGATTAGATTTTGTTAATATCGTTTCTAATAAATTTCTTCCACTGACTTAGTTTTCTGTATTTCTTTAATTAACTTGACAGAGGCTGAATATATTAGCCAATTTCGAATGTATATATTATTTTAAGTTGTTTTAGTTATATTTCATTTAGTTTAATTGACAAAAGCTCTAGCATGCTTTCAATTTTCGATTTGACACTGGGCCAAGCTAAGGCCCCCAAAACTTTTTTAAACACGCCAGTTAAGAACGAATTAGTCTTTTCTACCAGTCATAAGCCTGGAAAAATTGTGAACGGAAAAGGTGGAAATTTTTTGAATTACATGTTTATGTATAATTAAAATGTATATTTTTGATTACATACATATGTACGTAAAATGTTAAATCTCAATAAATACCAATTTACGCAATATATTTTACCTGTCCACTACTCTTTACCTGCCCAAAAATTGACCGCGGGAAGGAAATCGAGTGTACCCTTTTCTGACCCGGGAAGGATCTCGAGCTTTTTTCTGACCGCGGGAAGGATCTCGAGCACACCGGTTTAGGGTGCGCACGTATGTTTAGCTGAGCGATCTTCAAATTCCGCAGTTTGGAAACAAGAAGCGCAAATTTTATTTAAATTTGTACACCTTCGATACAAGCATAAGGTATGTATTAAAAATAATTACTGTCATAACATCGTACGTTGAACAAGTCATAGTGTGTGTGTGTGTGTGTAATATGGGATTTGTTGCGTTATTAGTTATTATATTTCGGTTTGTGACATATTCTTTCTTGAAAATAGCTCTGTAATCGCTGAAATCGTTCATAGTATAATTATTGATAATAAACCCTGTATGTATCGACGTGTATGCACAAGTTAGTGCCTCATTTATGTACACATAATTAGACCCCGAAAAAGATTTCGATGGGGGTGTAAACGTCTGTTGTCGTTTGTACCTTGGTTGTGAAATTCCGTTTTTGACTACACGGCAGTCAGTTCGGTTTATCGTAAGTTAGGGCAGTCTGACAGATGACTGTGATATGATGTGGTAAAAGAATATTATTAAACCTTATTATACACGTTATATAGTAGAATAGATATTCAGAGTTTGAAATCGCGAAGCAGCGTTCCGAAAAACTTTAAAAAATAAAAAACGGCTGGTGTATAGGGGATTTACCTAAAAAGTTTCATTAAATTTTATTATACGTATTCTACAGTAGAATAGATATTCGGAATTTAGGAAAAACATTTGAAGGAGATTTCGAGAAAATCTTAAATCCGAAAAGCGATAAATGTTAAGTACTCTTAGAAGATTTAACCAAAAATATTAACATTTATTATACATATTAGGCGATGGAACAAAAAAGATTAAAAAATATATTTATCAAAAGCATGGATAAAGGTGTTGAGATGTTAATTCGCAGAGTTCATACTTTCTCGAGTTTTCGAGAACACACTAGTTCTTAAGTAAAACAGATATGCGAATTCTGTAAATCCCTATATAACACCCTGAATACCATTTTCTTAGAATTCATGCCCGCAGGTTTACAAAATGTATAGGTAGGTTGTGGGATCCGTGAGGCCATGTTGACGGTAAACTCCCTTGAAATAACAATCCAGTGAACTCATACCCCTCAAGTTGACAAAAATACATGGGTTCTTATGTAAAACACGTACAAAGTTGAGAAATCGTAGGGCCCAATGTGAATAAGACCACCATTGTGATAAGTGGTTTAATATTCGGCCTGACCATCACCTAATAAAAGCTACCTTTTTATAATTTTGCCATTCTCTTGCAGATTCTAGTAAAGTTAGGTTATCATCTTCGTTGTTGCTGGCGCTTAATGTGGGTCCAGTCCTTCGAGATCAGTTTTCTTGGATCTCCCCACCTAAAACTACTAACTACAAGCGGTCTAATCTCGTGGAGCTGAGAAGTCAACCTTTCTATCCCGAAGAGTGAAACAAGTCCAGGTATAATAAACAGCGGGGTTTGAGTCTTACGTGACAAACACTTTGGTGTTCATGAAATGTTCCAGAAATTTTGCATTTAAGTAACTATAGCCGGAATTAGTCTAAAAATAGTACCTTGTCTCGAGCGTGTCTATAATTATGAAATATTTATATATTTACAGCGTTTCAAGTCATAATGGAATATACATATGAACGAAATAATGTGCTTAATATGTAACGAGGCTGCGTGAAATTGTAAAAAACCCTTGTATCTTATGGCAAACACGCACAAATTTTAAAACTTGAG
The DNA here is from genome assembly GCA_946251905.1 of Cryptocephalus moraei. Classification (NCBI taxonomy): domain Eukaryota; kingdom Metazoa; phylum Arthropoda; class Insecta; order Coleoptera; family Chrysomelidae; genus Cryptocephalus; species Cryptocephalus moraei. Next base: position 8,716,364 of record OX276453.1, read on the forward strand.
GGTCTTTTGTTTAAATTTTCAAGTGTTTAATTATCGGTTTTATTGTGACATAATAAATGTTACCTTCTTATAATTTTGATCATTCACTTGCAAAGTAATGTAATAATAATAATAAAGAATCTTCTTTGTTGCTAGCGTTCAGTGCATGTCCAGTCGTTGGAGGTTAGTTTTCTTGGATCTCACACATACCACCACTAACTAAGGGCAGTATATTCTAGTAGAACTGAGCAATCGACCTTTCTTACCCCAAAAAGTGACGGCTGAGCGTAAAGAGGAGTTCGTCCCAGGTGAAGTATGCTTTGATCTTCAGAGGACAAATACAGGTACATGCACTGCGGGTTTCGAGTGTTACATAACTAATACTACTTAGGTTTTCTTGAAACTTTCACGAGATTTCGAATTTAAGTAACTATAACTGGAATCAGTCTAAACATAGCGCCTTGTCTCAAGCTTTTCAGTAATTATTAAAAACTTATATTTGTAAAAAAGTGTCCTCTATCATATAGAAAGAGAGAAACATACGAAATAGTGTTTAATTGATATAGTATGCTTTATGATACGTTAAACGAGCAAAAAACCCTGGTTTCTTATGACAAACACCAACAAATTTCAAGTTAAAGGGGTCCTTTTGTTTAAATTTTCAAAAGTGTTTAATATTTGGTCTGACCACTATGTAATAAAAACGACCCTTTTTTTTTTGATATTTTGTCATTCTTTTGTAGACACTTGTCACGTAAGTTAGTTCTGCTTAGTCATCGACAATGGAAAAGTGTGTAATTATTAAGGATTCTCTAAAGACAATTCGTCAATATGGAGTACAGGGCCGCTCCTTGGAGTTCAAAATTCGTCAGATTCCTGAGAACGTGAACCCAGTGAAGTGGGTGCATGATGCCGTGGAGGAAATAGTGGTAAAAGGAAAGGAGAACTTAAACCCCACCGATCTTGTAGGGTTTAGTGTTTGCTCGAAAGATTTTTCCCGAGGGGAGGGGTGGTTGCGTTTCAAACCTTTGGGAGAAGTTACTTTTGAGAACGTATGGGATACAATATCTTCTATTTACCAGTCGAATTCTAAAGGTCTTAATATCGAAACGTTCTGTTTGAGAGTGACATCGTTAAAATTGCCAGCGGGAAATGGACGTGATTATAAATACAACACATTTGAAGAAGAGTGTCGCGGTCGACGAGGTATTGTTACCATTAACAATAAAGACAAGTTGTGTTTACCTCGGGCTTTAGTAGTCGCTAAAGCTTAAAGTGACAAGGACCCCCTCTACAATAAAATTAGGAAAAACACGGGAAGACTACAAGAGCAGTTAGCGTTAAAACTGATGAAAGAGGCTAATATAGAGATTCCTGACGTTGGTGCAGGTTTGCCAGAGCTTCAGGCATTCCAGAATTTTTCTCTTTAAATATAAAATTGCGGTATACCAATACGGAGATAAGGGTCGTACTGTTATTTTTGAGGGTGAATGTAGCGAAAATCCTTCGTTGAATATTTTATATCATGACTGGGCATTACAATGTAATAACTTCCCTTACCACAGCATTCAGCTGTGTATATTACTGCGAGACTTGTCATCAACCATTCGACCACAAAAATAAACATAAATGTAAAAAAAACATGTCTTGCATGCCAGAAAACCCTTTTATGTAGTAAAGAAGAACGGCAGGTGCACTTTGACGAGTGTAAACGTTATTTTCGTGGTTCAGATTGTTACGAAAATCATAAAAGGTATAATATCTGTGAAAAAATTTATCGCTGTCCGGGTTGTTTTAAAACAATACCTACTAATCGCGATCATATCTGTGGAGAAATATATTGCAGAATTTGCCGGAGACATCAACCATCGGGGCATTTATGCTACATTTAACCTGACACAAAAAACCCTCAGTGTAACGATGTGCTTTATATATTTTACGATTTGAAGACCAGACAGGAGAAGCAAACTGAACATTACACACTGCAAGAACCAAATCTTTACGTGTTCAAACAATTTTGCGATAGTTGTATTTATTCCGAGGAGGACATTTGTGGGAAGTGTGGTGTAAGATTGCAGATTATAAAGTGTCACGACGTCGTCTCGCCATTTCTTCATCATGTAGTAACGCTAAGAAAAAGATTCAAAGAAATTATAAAATTAGCCCATAATGGAGGAAATTTTGATCATCAGTTTATTTTAAATCACATTTTAATCGAAACTGACATTACTCCTGAAGTACCAATTACGAGAGGAACGAGGTTAATTACAATGAAAATTATTGGAAATGTTAAATTCTTGGATTCATTAAATTATTTACCTATGGCATTATCTAAGCTACCGAACGCCTTTGGGTTAACAGGGATGAAGAAGGGGTATTTTCCACTTCTTTTCAATAGAGAGGAAAATTATTGTTATGTTGGTGCGATGCCTGAAATCCGATATTACGATCCTGACAATTTTAACAGCGTGGAACGGGAAAAATTTTTGAAATGTACACTGGGAAGAAGGAAGATATTTTTGATTTTCAGAAAGAACTTGTAGAATACTGTATTTCTGATGTAGAAATCTTGAGCCAGGCGTGTCTTAAATTTTGAAAAATATTGTTGAAAGAGGGTAATGTGTGTCCATACACAGAAGCCACCACCATCGTTTCTGCATGTAACAAAGTTTTTCGGCGAAATTTTCTAAAAGAGAATACTATTGGGGTTATACCAAAAAATGGATATAGATGGAAGGACAATCAGAGCAAAGTTGCTATTCAGTGGTTGGTTTGGGAAGAAAAAATACGGTGGCTGTAACATTATACACGCAGCGAAACAGCAGGAAGCTTCAATAAACGGTATAAAAGTTGATGGATACAACCCCGAGACCAGGGAAATATTCGAATTCTACGGTTGTTATTTTCATGGGTGTCCTCGCTGCTTCCGTTACCAAAGAGATAAAACCTTGCCTGACAATTCATCTATGAATACTAGATATGAGTCAACGACAGTCAAAACCTTATTCCTAAAGTCGTTGGGGGGGTACGAAATTTTTGAGAAATGGGAATGTGATTTTAGACGAAATTGTACAAACGAAATAAAAGAATATACAGAAAAGCACCCGCTGGTCTCTTTATCGCCACTTAATCCAAGAGATTCGTTTTATGGAGGAAGGACAGGAAACGTCGTTGAATATTACAAGATTCGTGATAATGAAAAAATTAAATACATGGATGTATGTTCACTCTATCCCTGGGTGTGTAAATACGGAAAGTTCCCTATAGCTCATCCGAAAGTACTTGTAGGCGAAGAGTGCTCTGTAAATCTTAGTGAAATCAATGTGATAATTAAATGTAAAATTTTGCCCCTCAAACCCTACTTCATCCTGTGTTACCAGTGAAAATGAATGAGAAGTTAATGTTTGTTCTCAGTAGAACATGTGGGCAATTCGGCACTGAAGAATGTAGGCATCTTGAAGAAGAAAGGGCATTAATAGGAACGTGGGTAACGGAAGAAGTAAAAAAGGCTATCGAAAAAGGCTATATAATTTTGTAAATTTACGAAATTTGGAAGTATGAATCAATGCAAGACGAACTATTTACAGAGATGATGAACAAATTCGTTAAAGTGAAGCAGGAGTCTTCAGATTGGCCTGAACACTGCAAAAATCAAGATGATAAAGACTTATATATCGAAATATTTTTACAGCGGGAGGGCATTCTTTTAGAGTCTGACAAGATTCTCGATAATCCGGGGCAGCGTTCATTAGCGAAATTAATGTTGAATTCATTCTGAGGAAAATTTGGGTAACGGGAAAATCAATCGAAAACAAAAATTGTCAATGATCCTGGAGAATTCTTTAATATTATGACTAATCCAACTTTAATAGTTAATACAATTGTACCAATTAATGAAACTACACTCATTGTAAATTATGAAGAACACTGTGAGGCATATTCTGAACTTTCCACCGTCAATGTAGTAATTGACGCATATGTTACCGCTTATGCACACCTTAAATTGTACAGCTACTTGGAAAAACTAGGTGATCGGGTTTTATATTACGATACAGACTCTGTTATTTATGTTTCTCGACCTGGAGAATGGGACGTCCCGTCTGGTTCATTTCTATGTGAAATGACAGATGAATTAGAAAATGATGGTCCTGGTTCATATATTTCCGAGTTTGTAAGCGGAGGTCCAAAAAATTACGCCTACAAATTATTTTCAACAAATGAACAGGTTGATAAAGTAGTATGTAAAGTTAAGGGGATATCTCTAAACTATCAAGTTTCCAAGTACATAAATTTCGATTCAATTAAAGAGATGGTAATGGAAAAAAGAGAACCAATTACATCCAATCATCGCAAATGATTGAACAGGTTGATAAAGTAGTATGTAAAGTTAAGGGGATATCTCTAAACTATCAAGTTTCCAAGTACATAAATTTCGATTCAATTAAAGAGATGGTATTGGAAAAAAGAGAACCAATATATATCCAATCATCGCAAATTCGAAGAACAAAAGAACATGAAGTTATTACACAGTCATGCACGAAACAATACAGACCTCATTCGACAAAAAGAAATTTTTTGGAAGACCATACTTCCATCGCCTTTGGATATATAAAATTAAAATTGTAAGCTTATAGATATATAATGAATAACTCTTAAAATTGTATGCATTTTTGAACGTCACAGGATGTTATATTTAACTTCGATTAATACATGTACATCGTATAATTTATAATGCTTTGAGTTGTAAACATAAATGTGTTTTGTACTAATTATTTTCTTGAATATTTTAGTATTGTATTTGTTATAATATGTACTAACTTGTTTTATACATGTGTATTGGTCTTAAGAATCAATAAAGTTCTAATCTTCTAATATTCTATTTTATTTTATTGCCTCCCTCATGAAGCTGTATCTTGATAACTATAGGAAAATATGTGTATTCGTTTATCTACAATAGTATGTGGGAGTAAGAATTTTTTTCTAATTCATTATTGCGCGAGACCTATTTATTTATAGCTCGAGCTTTTCGTCTTTGCTCGATATTCCTTGTTTATGCAAATATATTCTAATTTCCTTATTTTTATATACACAATCGCTGTTTCATAATAAACGGTCCGTGCGATATGCATTTTGCGTAAGGTGTTCGTTCGATTCCTGTAATCATTGTCAGATGCTAAATGAAAGTATAAATAACCCATTGATATTTGATGTGTGTAAATTTAAACTGTTTTTCAATTTAAATAAAGGAGAACATATTATATTATTAAATTAAAATTCTCAGCGAATTTGTACAACTTCTTTTGGATTTAAAAACTCACATATACTTATATCTGTCTACTTTTAACCTCGTCCATCTCTCCGTCCGAGCGGACCGATGACCCGTGTAGTGAGGACGTGGAGTGCAGGGGGAACTTCAAACTTGTCTGAACTTGTTGGTCTGATAGACACTTGGAAAAAAGAATTATACAATTCATAAAGAACGTCAACCGTTGACAGCAAAGCACTTTTGCGTAGATCTTATTTTTTTCAGAACCCACACCTCCACTTTGGAGTCGCTCGGATCACCTGGGGGCCTTCTACGATGAGGAGTGGTCCGAAACTCGCATAGGCCCCCCGGGGGGGTACGCGGACACTTACTGAGACCTGGGGGACGTCTACAAGACCGGTACGTCATCAACAACCCACACCTCCACTTTGGGGTCGCTCGGACCACCTGGGGGCCTTCTACGACGAGGAGTGGTCCGAAACCCGCATAGGCCCCCGGGGGGGGTACGCGGACACTTACTGAGACCTGGGGGACGTCTACAAGACCGGTACGTCATCAACAACCCACACCTCCACTTTGGGGTCGCTCGGACCACCTGGGGGCCTTCTACGACGAGGAGTGGTCCGAAACTCGCATAGGCCCCCCGGGGGGGTACGCGGACACTTACTGAGACCTGGGGGACGTCTACAAGACCGGTACGTCATCAACAACCCACACCTCCACTTTGGGGTCGCTCGGACCACCTGGGGGCCTTCTACGACGAGGAGTGGTCCGAAACTCGCATAGGCCCCCGGGGGGGTACGCGGACACTTACTGAGACCTGGGGGACGTCTACAAGTCCGGTACGTCATCAACAACCCACACCTCCACTTTGGGGTCGCTCGGACCACCTGGGGGCCTTCTACGACGAGGAGTGGTCCGAAACTCGCATAGGCCCCCGGGGGGGTACGCGGACACTTACTGAGACCTGGGGGACGTCTACAAGACCGGTACGTCATCAACAACCCACACCTCCACTTTGGGGTCGCTCGGACCACCTGGGGGCCTTCTACGACGAGGAGTGGTCCGAAACTCGCATAGGCCCCCGGGGGGGTACGCGGACACTTACTGAGACCTGGGGGACGTCTACAAGACCGGTACGTCATCAACAACCCACACCTCCACTTTGGGGTCGCTCGGACCACCTGGGGGCCTTCTACGACGACAAGTGGTCTGATACCCGCATAGCTCCTCTACTTTTATATTCTAAAAGGTAATGTCAATATTCATCTACTTTCAAATACATATAAATGTGTCCGACACAAAAGTCTTAACATAATTTTAACATTCCATTGAAATTTTACTGCAATAACTAAAATTTCATAGGAAAAAATAGGTAACCGTTGAGAAATAACTTTTGTTCTGAATATAGAACATCGATATAGTTTTCCGGTATAAAATGGTAAATCATACAGAATTTTCTGTATATTTAAAGATTTTATTACCTGAAATTACTATTAAACTCCACCTCCGTAAACAAGTGAACAGCAATTTCGATAAAATACTCATTTTAAATTTAATGTCATACACCTTCTTGGTAAATTATATCTAATACACGCTTCAAAGTATCAGAATCTGAAATAGAGCTTGAAGAGCTACTCAAACTTGAGCTCGTGTCCATTTGGAGACGCTCCTTTTTCGATTTTATACATCTAGAATAAAATAAAAATTAAATTATGATGTATACTGCACTGTGAGTGACTCAATTCACTTACTACTAACTTCCTTGCACTTATTTCACTGAAATGTACGTAGCGAGAACTTTTCAGTAAACAGTTTGGTAAAAGAGAACTCTCTAATTTATCTAACCTATAACCCCGTAAGGATGTCTATTAAGCCACATCATCCACTTCATAAGTCAGCATTTACAATAGGTCCATATTGTATTGCTAATTTATTGCTAATTTATTACGTAAACCACGATTCTATTGCTGCAACCCTTAATGAAAAAAAGGGGATAATCTGACTTAAGACTTAAGCCACATCATCCACACCTGTATCTCCGGAACCGCAAGAGATATATATACATAAACCATGCGCCATATTTTATTGCTAATTTATTGCTTACGATAGGGATTAGTAGTGTAACGTTCTTACCTACGTGAGAATTACTACACGACACGAGTTACCTTACTTAATTTATTTTCACCACTTAACACTATAATTTATTTGTACACTTACACGTAGCACTCGTCTACTAACACTTAATCTAATTTGTATTATCGCACTTACATCTAATTTATATAAACTACATTTATTTATCTTACATAAAGCCGACATCCATCGACCAGTCTACCGGCTGCTATTTACGACTACCGGCGACTGTTCGTATCGCTCTCCGACCGGCTGTTTATTTAGCCGCATGTGAATTTCAGAAACATCGAGGCGTTTCGTGTCCTTTCGGGAACCTTCTTAATGGTACTCGAATATTTTACGGCTTTCCAAGAAATCCACTAGTTCCCCGAATCTATCTCGTTAGGAATATCTTTGAAGAGACTCATTCCGACGTGTTTATCTTTATGGCAGGCTATTTCGTTACAGTAGGGCAATCCCAGAACCACCCCTTCAACCCTTAGCATTAAACTCGCCCCCGAAATATCAGAAAAATTGTAACAAAAGTGTATGTCCGTTAAATACAGCCTGGGCTGAAGCCCAGCTTGAAGGGGTGGTTCTGGGATTGCGCTACTAGTCCTATCGGCAACAATCAATTAGCAATAAAATATGGCGCTTGGTTAATGTACATTCCGGAGATACAGTTGTGGATTATGTGTCTTAAGTCAGATTATTTCCTTTTTCTCGCTAAGGGGTGCAGCAATAAAATCATACTCTGATCCAAAGTTGAGAAAATAGATAGTAATAAAGAGCCCAGGCTGTAGTTAATGGAAAACAATTTTTTTATGATTTTTCTGATATTTCGGGTGTTAATTTAATACTAAGGGTTGAAGGGGGTGACTCTGGAATTGCGCTCCTAGTCCCTATCGTCAGCAATAAATTAGCAATAAAATATGCAGCTTGATTTATGTATATAAATCCTAGGGTTACGGACATACAGGTGTGGATGATGTGTCTTAATTCGGGTGTATCCCATCTCGGCACATTTTATTGCGGTCAATTTAACGACACCTTGTCGGTCCATTTCTAATATACCCATCTCGGCACAACGGATCGAGCAGGTACACACCACAATAATCTCTCAATAACTCGGCATAAATCTAGGGAGGTACCTTCTTGATAATACGGTATTGTCGAAAATAATGGTACTTGACTGTTGCACAAAATTCATAATATTTGAGAAACCTAGTATACGCAGCACACCGTATACGAGTGAACGTCATGTGATACGCTCGAAAGTATGTTGGAAACGCAAGGGGGCAAGGATCACCCTATGGGCATCACCCTATGCCGAGATGGGTACTGTAGAATTGAATACCTGTCTAGATGTATGCCGAGTTGGGGTATAATTTTATCGTTTACCTGCTTCTTGTGCCGAGATGGGAATTGCCGCTTAATTCAGATTATCCCCCTTTTCCCACTAATAGTTTAAGCAATAAAATCGGACTGTGTTTGAAAGTTGAGAAATTAAATAGTAATAAAGGGCTCAGGCTGTATTTAACGGAAATAGATTATTTTAAATTGTTCCGATATTTCGGAGGTGAATTTATTACTAAAGGTTGAAGGGGGTGGCTCTGAGATTGCACTCTTAGTCCCTATCGTCAGCAATAAATTAGCAATAAAATATGCAGCTGGTTTATCTATATATCTCCTGCCGTTGCGGAGATACAGGTGTGGATGATGTGGCTTAAACCTAAAATCAGATTATCCCCATTTTATTATTAAAGGGCCAAGCAATAATATCTTGGTTTGCGCAATAAATTAGCAATAAATGAGCAATACAATATGAACCTATAGTAATTGCTGACTTATAAAGTAGATAAAGTGGCTTAATAGACATCCCATAACAAGTTCGAAAGCTTGTTGGTGCCGGTTAGACCCGTCCGTAATCGTTTGAAACTGTTCGATGAAATAACTAGAGTACCATACTTATCAGCTCGGGATGGTTCAAAATTAACTTGATCAACATATTCGAATTATGCGTGCGCAGTACAGTTATGAACCGAGTTCTTGTCGAACTTTAAAGAAGCTGTTGATCTATTATTGTGGTTGAATTTCAAATATATCGAATATAATTATCGATAAAAATCGATATAAGGCTATTATTTCACATGGATATGTTCTCGCCTCCCACCTTTCGGTATTGACAGTGTAAATTACATGTACTTTTCCATTTTAATAGAACCAACAGGCATTTTTGTAAGGATTAATATTCCTACAGAAAATAACCTACACTATTGGCTCCAATTTCATGTTGGGTAGTTGTACAAAACTGACTTCTACCGAACAGATGAAAGAGAAGACGTCGTACTAGGGTATTTAGCACTGCACCTACTGACGTAATGGATCTTGTTCCTCAAGGATATGGTTTATATTTCTCAATCTCCTTGTTAAACGTAAGAAACAAATATTATTTTACTATTTTAGTACGATATACAGTGTGCCAATTTCAAAATATATTTTGAATTGGTTATAACTCCGAAAAATAATGTTTCTTAAAACATTCAAAAACCGTGTCGACAGAATGGAAGGGTACCCAGAATTATACTGATAGCAGGTTTGTGCATGTGTTGCTAAATAGAGTAGCTATCTTACCTAAATAAATTTACATTATAGCTGTTTTGTGTGAGCAAAGATGTAGATGGGGTGGAAAGTTTGTAAAACGCTTTCCGGTATTGTGCAAATGCGTTTTTCCGGTATGCCCACGTCGCACGTCAACGTTAATGGCGAACGACCAAGTTCAATAATAGTACACACTTGTGGACTACTAGCTTTAATATATAAATTTAATAGATAAAAATGTCAGTGATGTTCATGAACGTGAGACTTCTTGTGCAGAAATTTTCAGTAGAAATATCACAGCGATGCGGCCCAGACTTTTGAACAAAGAATAGGAAAATAACAAGAAGGGAAACAAAGAGAGAGGTCCGATGGTCGCGCAGATCTCTCCGCGCAGGGTAACATTGGGGGAAAATGCACCAGTGGCGTAGGTGTGCAATACATATTTACCTCAATATCATTATATAACCAGAGGTGTAGGTAGCGAATTTTGTATAAGCATTAGTCTTCGTGGTTTTTATTCTAATTTTCATAATGGAATTTAAAAAAAATATCGGGACATCACGGCACATATCTGTTTCGTGTGACTACGTTTGTTACACATCTATATAAACATGTTTGAATCAATACCCGTTCGACACTTATTGCGGACCTGTGCGCCGACCCTTCCTGTCGCCGCAATAGTTGACAGTCCGGCGTGGTCCGGCCCTGATTTTCCACAATATCAGCCTTCAAGGTCATTGAAAACGGTTTACTCAAAACAATAGAGAGGGTCGGGACTTTTTCTTCTTGTTATTTCTTTATTCTTTGCTTTTGAATAAATTGGCTTAAAATTGGGATTGGGCGCATAGCATTTGAGTGTCCACCGCGATCAACGGATCGTCAAAAACAATACAATAACGTTACTATCTATCTTCCTGGATATTTTGTGTCTAGACAAAAGGTATAACATTAAAGATTTAATAGTTACTACCGTAATTAGCCTTTACCAGTCGCGGCTTCGCCTGCAAAATTACAGTCTACAGTATAAGATTACAGTATGCATACAAGCATGTTAAGATGTCAGTTTCAATTTATTGAACAACTACGTATCCACGGCAATCATTAAGCACATAATAATTGTAATTTAATATTTTTGTCGTAATATTTTCATGGTTGCGAAGAACTACACTACACAAATTATATCCTTAACCAATTTATTTTACACTAATTAATACCACCTAACACTTACCATTTAATTCATTTAGAACATTTGTTTTCTCGCACCGAATTTCGCTAGCGGTGTGGCTCGCTTATTTCGACTGTTCTTCCTATCATTGGCGGGCCTTTTTGTCTCTATCGTTCACATGTTCGAGATAACGAAGGAATAATCCGGAATCGGATCGAACAGAACAGAAGCCTTCTTCCCGGGGAAGACGTCTCGATTCTCGAAACTAACAACCTGCCGACCACCAATTGGCTGTGTTTTTTGACACGAAATTTTATGTTACAATATGAAGAAAAGAATTTGATATTTTAAACTGCACAAATATATATTCGATAATAATAAATATATGATAATGATATAATGCCTAGCTATATATGTTACAAAACAACATATTACAATTAGTCTTTACCCGTTTTTAATATGCATGAAATCTTAGGTCTCTCTCTCTCTCTCTCTCTCTCTCTCTCTCTCTCTCTCTCTCTCCATCTCTCTATCTCTCTCTCTCTGTCTCGATAATTATGCATAATAATGCAAAATTAACCTTAAATTAATTTGTTAGTAACAGAAATTCATGGAATAAGAATTCCTGGTGTCGCTGATCCAAAACGAATGAATTATATTGACGCAATTGGCTTGTCAGCGCTTGTATGCCGTAACTCCATTCCATAAGCAATCCAGCAATAGGTATATGGGAAAACTTAAGGAATGACTAAAATTAAACACATGTTTAATAGTAAATTCAATTAAATTCCTGCATCCAACAGAGGTAAATTGCATTCATTTTCCATTTAATTCTAACTGGAAAAACACTTGTAAAATGACTGAAAATAGCTTGTAACCCCAACATTTCTTTGGTGCTTGCAGAGAAGTCACGCGTCCCGGAGCTCTCCGATCGTTTTAAGAAGAATGTCGAGGATGTATCTGATTACTTCCAGGCAATTACAACTGATGAAATGAAAGCAACTTTAGTAATCTGTGACAAGTCATGTTAAGTGAATGAATCGTCATTGTGAAATATTAAGTAAATTTCTGTCACTAAAGAATTAATCTGAAGTTAATTTAATGTTACATCTTAATAATTAACAAACTAATTCAGATTTATAGAAAAAGATTCGAGCTAATAAAGTTCTAAATCAGAGTTTTCATGTAAAATTTTATAGCTTAAGATGTTTTAGTTTTCGCTTACTCTGACCAACATGGTACCCATGAAATGGCACTGAATCACAAGTAAATTTTCATTTCATGTCAAACCACATAACGGTTAGTACCATGTCCGAAAATGTCTAGCTGAAATTTCTCATAAGTGGAAAAGTTTTATTAGAATCAATAAGATGAGACGATCTATTAGCATCAAAAGACGAATTATTAGGCTAGAGTTACCACAGTAAATGAGAAAATTTTGAGCGGTAACGAAAATTACATTGGTAACGTAGTAGAAGTATCAGCAATGGGAAACCACGAAACAATCGCGATACCCCAAAACATATCCGTTCCTATTCTACCTCACCAATCGGTGCAATGTAGTAGCATATTCCATACTTCATAACGGGACAACCGTGAAATCTATTGACGGAATCATTGGTAAGAAATTGTTACTAAACTTGAAATGGGGATGGTATGCTGCTTCAAGCGATAGGGGAACGGAATAGTGGTATTTACGCACAGAAAACAGTAACTCCTGATCAGAAGAAAACATTGGTACAACTATGGAACTTTTAAACCCGGATTCTAAGCGTATAGAAAGGAACCGACCTATCTTCTTACACATGCTAAAAATATTTTAGTGTAAACAGTGACAATAATTTTGTGAAAAATGAATACATAAATGTTAAACAGCTGTTTTGGGTGAAATATACATAAACAAAATGTCAGTAAAATAACTCAAAATAAACAAATTTATTTCAATCAAAAGTTGAAAACATTCGTTTAAACTGATTTTATCACTATTATGTGAACTATCTATTATTATGATAAGTAACCCATCTAGCATTTAGTAACAACATCTTTTCGGTCGGTGAATTGTGGTCAGTGTCCACTACAAGCCTTTGTTTAAAACCTAATCAAAGTATACACTTCAAAACTTGAAGCTAAAGAAAAACAAATCTCTGCTACTGGATCTAAGAACGAAAAAGTTGTTTAGAAAATTTTGTATAATTTTGCCAACTTAATGGTATTTTAAAGTTTGCAATGTTATTTATTATAAATATCAATGTATGCGATTTGTGTTTTAAGCAAACGATTATAAAATATATTCAAAGGACTGTTTCACGACCACCAATAAACGTCATCTTCGGCAAGTGACTGCTTAAAAACTTTAAGTTTACTTTAACGTTAAAGCATAGTTAAACAATAAGGGTGTCTGAAAAACCCGTATAAGGGACACTTTGTTTTGTATATTTTCGTCGTTCCATGAGTTAACCAAAAACATTAAAAAAACATGTGATGTTTAGTTGACCCAGAAACAGAAAAGGACCGATGATGCTATTTATGAAAACCGCTACAGAACTTATTTCAATAAATATTATGGACACCTAATTAACTCGGGCAAAAATAATAATAGCTACTTAATTAATAGCTTTAATAGGTTAACAACTACCTAAATAGACTGGGAATTTTCAAAATTTAAGTACAAATCTAAAAAATAGTGGAAATTTCATTATTCTGCACTGACACAATTATTAGGTAATTCGGATTTTCAAAGGGTTTTCAAGAAAGTCTCTGTTGGAATTATCGCGAATAAATATTACGAAAAACATGCTGGGGCTTTTGCTGATGCACCCATTTATTTTTTCATCTCGCATACTATATTCTCGTAGAGCATAAACACAACACAAAAATCCACGGAATAAGTATGGCGGGCTACAGATGTGTTATTGCCGACAATGTAAACAACTTGATCGATTTTAATAAAACAGGCTCCCGTAAAACTGCCTCTGTAAGAGAGCAGATAACTGTCGTCAGCCCTTAATCCTAAAATATTAAACTGCAGCATAATGCACAATAATTTCTAAGATATCATACCGTAAACAGTGTTACTTTAAGTTCACGTTATTTTTAGAAATTTGAAGTGGTTAGATCCGTTTAAAGCGGATTACGATTTAATAAACACAACCATCTAGTTTGCAGTCACGTCATGTGGAATAAAATGCTCAATTAAATCCTGCGAACCATTTTGAAGCTATTTTCATATCATGTAGTTCTTGCTTGATATACAAAAGGCACTTAAAATATAATAGGAAAGGGCCGTTGTGCGATTCGTTTTCTATCGGAAACTTCTGGGTTAATTTTAAACAAAAGGAAAGATTTTCATTGGCAGTCGTTTATAAATCAATTGGGTACTCGCGTTTGACGCTTGAATGGAAGCTGCCGTGACATTGACATGTTTAGAAAAGAACGACCTTGGGATAAAATGTAGTACGAGGAATTATGGGAAAGAAACGGTGTCACATTTAGGGGATGTGGCGGCGTTAATTCAATTTGGGTAACCATTTTTAAATCTGACCACCCCCCCGGATTGGATTCATAAAACTGATTATTACCTGTTGGACTAGGCGTAAGTTTCATCAATTTGAAACGGACATTCTTATTGGTGAAATTGTACTTCTTGAGGAACGTTAACCCCTTCGTCATGACTCTGGAGCGGTGCAGGCCGGCGACTGCATTGTTTATCGCCCTGTTGTACTCGCGTACCCCGAAATTCGTGTGAGGGAGAATCAGGCCAATATTAAGACTTTCGTTATGCTGATGGAGACTGTTCGAGTGGGTATAGAAAGACGTCGCCCTTGCCGCCCATATAATAGCGGCGACGAACACAAGAATACGGAGCGACATTTTCTTTCGGACACATAATATCACTTTTCCGCGCGTTTTCCCAGCATATCACACGAGATTCCGCGAGAAGTTCGAGGTAGGGTGCAGGGTGCACGCGAGTCCTAGCATCACGGGGTTAGGATATGAAACAGGATTGGCGGCGTTGCCGTTGCCGCTCCCCTGATTCGATGTTTTCGACAGGGCAGGACGTCACGAGAGAAAGTGCCGGTCCCTCGTGTCAAATTCACTGATAAATATTCGATTTTCGCATGCCGTTAGTTCTGCTCTCTGTAACTATTTCACATACAAAAAAATGGTAAACAAACAACGATTATTCACTTCATTACACCGATTAGTTATTTAAATTTAGTGAACTCTAAAATTTTTAACACAAAAAATCATTCGTCGTGTCCCGGAAACATAACGATTATTAACTTTTCCTCTTCGCAAAATTTCGCATGGTACAGTTTTTATTTCTCCTAATTGTATACCGATTCCTTAAATATTAATAATTATTGCTTAGATTGCACATCCCC
This sequence comes from Cryptocephalus moraei, assembly GCA_946251905.1. Taxonomy (NCBI): domain Eukaryota; kingdom Metazoa; phylum Arthropoda; class Insecta; order Coleoptera; family Chrysomelidae; genus Cryptocephalus; species Cryptocephalus moraei. The sequence continues at coordinate 8,731,872 of OX276453.1, forward strand.
TCCTTGTTATGGAATCAACAATTTACGTATTGCATGTCATCAGAGAAGACACGGATTGTTTATTAAGACATATAGAAATCTCATATGTACCTTTATTATTTTAATCTCATTTCCAAAGTTCCCGAATCAAACGGACGTATTGCCTACATTCAATACTACTTACAAGTTACGAAATAGAAAATCATAATTTTTTATATCTGTGATGGTATTTAAATCTCGTATTTAGTAAGCCATAGGTATTTTAACAGAAAAATACGTATACCTCCTTCAATTACAGTTATTTGTGTCATCAATTTCTGTGATTACTTGTTGTTCACAAAAAGTCTGGCGAATTTTCTAGCAATAATACTTAATTGTATGTTTAACAGGTTGTAATCTGCCAGTTGATTTATTTTCAGCGCTGTTATTTCAATCGGCAAGGTTTTGTTACATGTTCTAGAAATTTAAATTCAAATAATATAAAACCGGTTATTTAAATAGTGTGTTTCATAAATAACTCAGTAAGGTATCATGTACGTGTTCTGTACCATACTAACAATAATACAAACGATTGCAGGAAAACATATTGCCGAATTCGCTTGTTTACGTCCGCCAAAATATAGTATTGTACTTTCTGATGCTTTAGTGATAAACCTAGAAAAGTAGAGATATAGGAAAAACCAGTTTGTCTGTTCTATAATTGTAATGTGTTCTACAAAAATTTGTATGTGCCCAACAATTTAGGGAGTAGAAATAATTTCTCACAATCGTTCGTAGTAATCTAGCACATAGTTACAAATTTAAAGAACACTGGCACTGATATCCCACATGCCGATTATTACTATCTAATAACTTTATTAAATTTGTCTTTTTCCCCTAACGATTTATAAATAGCTCAAATAATTTATTCGTATCAGAAGTGAAATCATATACAAAATTGATAAAATACCGCGATTATGAAGGAATTTGTAAGAAATAATTTCACATTGTTTAATATTGGTTGACATACCGTTTCAATTGTTTTAAAATTTTTACACAATATTATTACCATTTTAGTAGGCAACCAAAAATAAAATAACAACAGTTTGCCGTCAAAACGAAAAAATTACCTAAAAACATGTCTGATACTTTTTACTTTGTCAACGAATTGTAACACAGTAATACAAACTGTAATTTGAGCGTAGCAGGTCGATTAAAAAAATTTAATGATATCAAAATACATCGCGGAATAAAAAATTAAGTATCAAAAAAAGCAACAGGGAAAATATAAAATCTACGTTAACGAACATTTCACCATTTCTTTACTTTATGCTTCATGAATTTTAATTGATAACAGATTTCCGCACCGACAGAATTACTGGGTTTGCACTGTTTGTGAGTGAGTGTGACATTATCGTAAAAGCGTTCCGCCGATAGTGCATCGTCCGGATTCCGTCACTGAAGCAGAGACTAACGCAGATATCGAGGAAATGTCGATATTGCAGCACGTGATGTTTCTGACGACAAATTACATGAATCGCGTCAATGAGTCTAAGTATTAAAACGTTTATATAAAAATCAAGTATCGAGAGGGATCGATGTGAATATTTGCAACTCGAGTGCAGTGGTATGAATTGCGGTAATATTTTAATTCCTCCTCGTTGATGCTAAACCTTTTCGAATATAATTAGAATGTCCATTCCTCTTTGGTTTTTTGATGAAATAAAAGAAACACTTCGGTTCTCAAAAAATTACATCCCGTGGTTTTTCTTAGAATGATAATTTTTATATCTGAAATTCACGAATGTTAATTGAAAAAATCGGCTCTAGCCTTTAAGTTTCTTTCGGGTTGAACATTTAAGCTAATCAGATTAAAATATCAGACGTGCCATTAAATCGTTGAAGTTAATTGTGGAACTGGTGAGAAATTGAGCTAAATCCAATCTTCTAAAAACTTTTCGGTTCTGTTTAATGATTGAAAAGAAAAAAAAAACTATTATCGAATTCGAAGGCAATTCAACCTTTAAGAGCATCCAATCATATTTTTATGGCTTCTCTGCGGAATACTGCTTACTGACAAGTCTACCGGCGAAGAAAAACTAAACTCATCTGTCGATTAGAATTTATCCCTAATATACGATAATCTTTTAAAACAGTGCTAGCAATGAATCCGATCTAAACTCAAGTGGGGATTTCAATACTTAAATAATATTCACCAGTGTTTCTGAGAAGTTTATAGCTGGTTAAATTTGAATTACAGCGTACATTCCAACTGAGAATGCCATGCCTTCTATCGTGTTGTTTGGTCTAATGCTCGTAAACTGATTTTCTGGAGGAATGAAATTATTCGGTTTATCCTGTAAACAACTATCCGGAGTTGACGATGTTCTTAAATTGTGATTAGTTCATTCATCTTTAACATTGATTGGGAAGTAGTTCAAGAGCAGAGTTAGAGAAACTCATCCATTGACTTCCACAACAAATAAGAAATATGGAAACGCTCTATTTTCGATTGACCTGAACTTTTCTCTTTTTCCTTTCAAAATTTCTAAACTCTTATCGAGCATTGAGTTCATCAAGCGGGGCAAATAGGGCAATCGGTGAGTCCACGCGACTATGAACTATTGGATTAGTACATGGAGTAAATTGTTTTAGAACAGTAAAAACGGTGTTTTCGGAGAAACGTGGTTGTTTGTAATAACATGAATAATCGATTTTACTGCAGTTTGTTGAAGCATTGATACATTATTGTTAGCAAAGGATAGTTAAATTTCATGAGGGGCAGTTTTGCCTGACCTCTACAATTTCAATGAGCTATTAAACGTCCAGCAAACAATACATATTCTAGACTACTGAAGCGGAATTGAATTATATCCTTGCTAACTCACTGTTTACTATTCACATAGAATGTGGTATTACGTCCTAATAACAGAAACCTCACTTGTTCACTATAAAAGCCTACGATTACATAACTGTTTTAAAAATTGCATCAAGATCAAAGGATTATTCTGTATGGAGACATAAATCTCGTAGAATAGGAGCTTTCATGTGTCATAAACTTTATGTATCGTAAATTGTCTCGTTTTACCTTTTAGTCTTTTACTACACGCGAATTCTCGCAAAAGGAGAAACTAAATGAAGTTTTAAACAAATTTGGAATTGTTTATTAAACGTTTCATTTCAAATTGTGTATTTATGATGAATTGTGCATGAGAGTAATTGTCATTATTCATTATACTCGGCGGTTTAATAAGAAGTGTATACAGCTATTGAAAGTGAAGTTTTACAGGTTAGATAATTTTCAACAAGGCAGGAAACGGTTTCGAAGGCGGCCATTAAAAGCTACTTAAAAATAAATATGCATCATCCTTGAAACCGACAAAAGGGGTTAAAGACGTTTTTCAATGCATGATCAAAGAAATAATCAACTGTTTAAAACCACCCTACAAAAATCAACGTAAAATACTGAGAATCCTTATCTAAACTGTTATTATTACACTATGGTATGGTGCTAATTTTTCACAAAGCGGCTCTAAATTAATTAAATTAGAATAATTCAAGAAATAGTTTTTGGGTGGAGGAAGGGAGTAAAAAGTAAGTATTAAAGGCACCCCTTCGTAATCTAAAATTTTCAATCAATCTCTGGACATTCAGAATTTACGATAAACTTAAGAGCGCAATCCTAATGAAGTTTATCAAGAATAAAATTTACTATCTCTAATATATGATACGTGTTATAAAATCGTTACGACTACAATAAACCATTAAGGTTGCAAGATTAAACGCCGAGCGCTTTTTATTAATTTTTACGACGCTCATATAATTTTTGTCGTTGACTTGATATCCTAATACACGCCTCAAAGAAGAAAATTCGAAAGGTTATCGAAAGTTACTTGCAGTTTATTACTGTCATTGTGCTTTTATTTTTATGTATTTATGTACAACAACAAATAAAATCTAGTATGAGAAGCGAGGAGAAATCGACAAAAATGGGAAAGGGAAAATCCAATTTAACAAATGTTGAAAAGTATACACCGAAGCAAGTCATGATATAAAATTTTTTAACTCGAGATAACAAATTTAGTTCTTCGAGATAACGAAAAAATCCTTTTACATTTAGTGTTGCCTGTAAATGAAAAATGAAACTTTTCGATCGTTTCATAGACTCTTTTACACGTTTTTACCTTTCAAACATATGTTTTAATCTTTTTATTCATTTAATGGAGACGTAAATACAATTATATTTTATAAGGACTAATCCAGGTAACATGGTTCACTGAGAAGTGCTATAGAATAATAATGAATTTAAGGAAAATGTAGGGGTGTCATCTATAATGCCTTTAACAGGAATCATTACAATCACACAAGTTAATGTCACATATCGGTGAGTCATACTTAATACGAAAGACTGGTAATGATAATAAAGTATTAAACTGTCAAGCTATAATTGATGGGTTGGTTCTAATGGCGGTTTTAAAACTGTTACGAAAATATTATATAACTTAAATGAAATATTGGCGTTAGACAAATGCGAAAAAATCTAGCTTTCCATTGAATGGATCAAGTTCAGTGCAATTGTTAACGCAACGTTTATGTAAGCACTTGTTGGAAAAGTATGAGTGCAGGTAAGATTAAGGATATCAATCGCCTGTTCGTTATTATTTTGGCAATAAATCGGTATTTCTTACTTCGTCTCAGAGACCGTTTTGAAGTTTAAATCTGAAGAGTTCTGATTGAAATGATTAGTTCGAAAAGTACAGACCCGAGCACATTAATAATGTATTAATAAGGTCCTAGCAGGGGGAATCCTGTTTGTACGTCTCCATAATCCGAGGCACCATTCTAGGGACTCCCGGAACACTCCCACTTTCTCGGTACCCGAGGATATGCTGGGAAGGTCGGCAACGTGCCAGGAGAAAGCCAGCCACCGCCCAGCTGACTTCGTCCGCAAAGCGAGACGGCGGCATCAGACGTCCTGTGCGATGGAAAGAGAGAGCAGGAAGACGGCCACAATGGCTGCGCAGACGCCGTTGCCAAGACGACGCGTCAGCATCCGAGAAACTGTGGATACTGGGGCGCGTAATCGCATAATTCGAAAGCCAGCAGCTATTGCCCCCACTGTTGCTCCTGCTATCCCACTGGAGCCCCGATTGTCGATTGATGACATGCACGCGTGCACGGATCGTCGGGATATCTTTACATTGTAATGTATTGATGTTGCTGCGACGGAGGAGCAAGAGAGGCGAATCGGGAAGTCGGATGTGCCAAAAAATGAGAATGCTTTTTAACTTAGATCCCTCGCAGATCGCCCACGTAATGTCTTCTGACACAGGTAAAAGTTCTCTCTACATATTGACAAAAATTGACAGAGCAGCATAGCTGTTTAGGAACAATGATGACGATTGTTCAGTATTTATTTACAACTCTACAAACTCGAATGGTAAGCGAAAAAAAATTTGTTGTCTTATGCCTCTGATCGATATGTTTCATATGTAAAACACGGAGCAGGTACGTACTCGTACCGAGATAAATCAAAGGCTGAAATATTTAAAATTTTACCGGTATATATTAAACAAAATTCTTAATTATATAAAAAATAAACAAACACACACACACACACACACACATTGCCAGCAAGTATTGCCTAAATGTTATGTTTGTAGTGACAACCTCGACTGTTGTAACCGCTTTATCTATTAATACAACTAGCATATTGAAGTAACAAAATACTAAGAGAGCTTACTAAGTGAAAACGGTTTTCTTTTCGCACAAAGCTTGGCTGCGAACCCACTAGTTGTAACCTTTATATTTAACTAGTCTGCCACGTGCTGCACACTTTATATATATATATATATATATATATATATATATATTGCACAGTCAGGTATATTCTATACCCAATCATTACTTAAGAAAATTGGTATGGATATTAAATCAGGAGATAAAAATTCATATAAAATTATAATAATTTCACTTGTAAATATCAAATTAACATCGGCAAGGGAAACAAAAAATTTTCTTTTTGCGAAGCGCTTGAAATGTCTCCCATCGCGGGTTTAAGGGAATTAAATAGTTCTTGGAGGTCATTAGATAAATAAAGCTTCTTCGGCTCTATTATGTGATAAGGTTAGGTTAATACTACTCTCAGTACTTTAGGTTAACAGTCAATACTGTCAAATAATAATCGTTACCAGCCTATAGATGCTACTGCATATCGCTGTATGTAGAACCTATAAGTATGTCAACTAATTTTTTTTTATCATTACATTATACGTTCTTGACACACGTTGCTCGGAATACCAACTAGTCTATATACGCTAGGGGTCGATTTGTATGAAGTAAAACCGAAACGAGAAATAGCAGCCGTTTTCTAAAGGACGTTTATGTCGCTAAACACGAATAGTGGGGTTGATTTTTTGTAGGTTGGTACATACAAAAGTTATTAACAATTAAACTGTTTAAATCGCTATAACTCGGGGACTATCGAATGGACCTGAATAAGTTGTTAATAATACTTGTGGAAAATGAAAATGCACTGGAGAATAGTCGCATAATGTTTTGCTTTGTCTCCACTTGTAATGGAAATAATTACCTGAAATTGGAAATTGTGGGGTAGTAGTTAGGGTAATATATTATCGTATCACAAAGAATTGGGTTCAGTGAAGAGATAAAGGATCATTTTACATCGGTATAGTCACAAAATTTTAAGTTTCCTCTGATTTTGATCTAAGGTAGTAAGTAAACCAGGGTAAATTTAGGGTGGTTTTTAAAAAAGGAAAAAGAAATATCAAAATTCCATTAGTATACCGATGTATAATGGTCCTTTATCTCTTTACTGAACCCAATTTCGTTTTGATACGATAGTACACCATCCTAGGATCACTTTTCTCCACAAAATACAAATTTCAGGTAATTATTTCCAGAACCAGTGGAAATATAACAAAGCATATAGGACTATTTTGTAGCGCATTTTCATTTTGCACGTTTTATTAACAACTTTTTCAGACCCATTCGATAGTCCCCGAGTTATAGCGATTTAAACAGTTAAATTGTTAATAACTGTTGTATGTACCAACTCACAAAAAATCGACCCACATATTCGTGTTCAGCGACTAATAGTAGGAGAGCTGATATCAGAAAAGTCGACCGATCTGCACATGTTTTTAACTTTATTCATATGATGGAATATGCCACTTTATTAACGAAATTGCGTTTCTGCCACCTCAGGCTGGTGAATATTTATTGTTATTTAAGAAAAACCGTTGTAAAAAACGGAAGAGTTTTGACCAATCTGCGCAAACCCTAAAATGCGCATACTGCTTCTTTTCATCAAAATAGGGCACATCGAGCTATTCTGCCAAGTCTGACTGGTCGGAAAATTGTTCTGCCCAGTTTTTTTCGACGGAAAAATGGAGGCAAAATTTTAACCAATCCGCACAGCTGCCATAATGGTAAATCAGAGTTTGTTATGTTAAATCAAGTCCTCGACTACCATTCTGCCAGCCTAAAATGGTCCCAAAATTATTCTGCCAAGCCATTTCCCGAGAGGAAAAACTGGAAAATTTAACCAATGTGCATAAGCTCCAAACTTTACACACGACATCGTGATGACACTGAAACCTTAGGCAAACTATTCTGCCAACCCTTTTTGGTCGGAAAAGTGTTCTGCCAAGTAATTTTCTAGTAAAAAAATCTTGAAAATTCGCCCAATTCGCACAAGTTTCAAATTTTGCACACGGCTTCGTAAGTACACAGGAAGCTTATGCAAACTATTCTGCCAGGTTGAAACGGTCCGAAAACTGTTGTGCCAAGCAAGTGCTGGATAGAAAACCAAGAAATTCTTAAAAATCACCTCGAACTTGTAAGTTAATTTGGCAATATCCCCGCATTTTTGGTCCATTTGAAGAGATTCATCCTTCTAGTCTTTTCGTTAAAATTCAATCAGAACGTGGTATCAGTTAAATTTATTCTGAGAAATTCTAAGTAATTCGAGTAATACCATAATAATACCTAATCACTTTATGTTACATTAATTCTATTAAATTGTGCTTGAAATGTTGAATTTGGCGATGTGTTATCGCTTCCAACGAAGGGCATTGACGAAAAAAAATTATAATATTATATTTAATTTATATTATTATTAATATTATATAATTATAATATTATAAGTTAATAATTACATTGTTATTATTAAGGATACTTCTTTACATCTATTATTTCCTTTTATTTTTTTATAATAATAATAATTAAAATAATTAAATTAATAATTACATATTTGAACAAATGCAACACAAAAAATATGCTATTTTTCATTTAATTTTTACCACTCCGAATGGGGAGTTTTGTACAATAAATAAGTGAGAATTGATTGGTTTCTTGTGCTGTGAGTAGACGTCAAATAAGTAAAGTTTGATGGAATCACTTTTTTGATTGGCCAATTTTACTTTATTGACATCCACTCACAGCAGAATTAATTAACCAATCAATTCTCAATGTTTTTTTTTTGAAAACTCTTAATTCGTGGTTGGAACTCAGCCGCAAAGCAAATTTCCATAGTTGGATCTAATCGTCAAATTTTTTGTCGAATTTTGGGAATATCGTAAAAATGTAGCTGCAGGTGGTCCACATGCAGGAACCAGCTAAATTTTGAAAGTGGTCTATGAGAAATAAATTTGGGAACCTCTAGTATATTTGTTTCATCTAGTATATAGGATGGGGAGAATTAACGCTCGAAAACCGTATCCAAGAGGTATAGTACACCGTAAACCAACTATGGGCTATGGATTTTGTTTTTAGTTTGAATTTTGCTCGATTATTCTACTTATTTTATGGATTTCCTTGATAGCTTGGCAGAACACTTTTCGGGCCATTTAAGCTGGCAGAATAGTTCGCATAAGCTTCCTGTGTAATTACAAAGTCGTGTGCAAAATTTAAAGCTTGGGCGAATTGGTAGAATTTTCAAGATTTTTTTACTGGAAAATTACTTGACAGAACACTTTTTCGACCGAACAGGGTTGGCAGAATAGTTCGCATAAGGTTTCTGTGTCATGACGATGTCGTGGGTAAAGTTTGGAGCGTGTGCATATTGGTTGAATTTTCCGGATTTTCCTCTCGTAAAATGGCTTGGCAGAATGGTTTTCAAACCATTTCCAGGTGGCAGAATGGTGTTATAGGACTTTGTTTAACATTATAAATTTATGTTTACCATTTTGGAACTTGTGCAGATTGGTCAAAATTTTTCCGTGGAAAAACCCCAGGCAGAATGAGTCACCAGTCAGACATGGCAGAATAGTTCAGGGTGCCTTCTTTTGATCTAAAAGAGGCAGTATGCAAATTTAGGGGTTTGTGCAGATCGGTCAAATTACTCACCTATTTTGCAATATTGATGATTGTTTATTAACAAAATAGTACCGATTTGGGGTGGCAGAAACTTTTTTTTGTTTATAGTAGGTGTTGTTCTCGCATATGAGTAACATTCGAAACTTGTGCAGATCGTTCGTTCTTTCCTGACACCAGCTCTCCTACTATAAAAGGTTCTTTAGAAAACAGCTTCTTTTTCTCGTTCCGGCTTTACTTCATGCAAATCGATCTCTAGCGTATGGACTAAAAGGTTAGATGGACTGTTTTAGTAACTGAAAATGATGTTTAGTTTAAAACATGTCATTTTGAAAGTTTACCATTTTACTATTTTGAAAAAGAAAAAAATAGTTCTACATATAACGTCCATAACGAACAACAAAGAAGCAGTTCGATTTAATGTTGCACTGAGTTTGTTCAATTATTCAGCAGTTGGCCCAAAAACTCCTGGGGGATGGAAGAAGGGAAACATAAATAGTTATACAATTAATTTGTCTTATTCAACAAATTTGAATCAGTAGGGGCGTGTACGTACTGAATAGAGGGAATGCGGAAGATCGCGATTTCGAGATTTAACCAGTCAAAAAGGCGGGTCTTGTGACGTGTCGGGACGGTCATAAGTCAAGTAGAAAAAAATTGACCAATTAAAATATTGGAGAGAACATTTTTTGTTCGGGTTCGTAGTAGGCAGTTCTGCCAACTAACTAAGTCTTCGCTATTCATCTGCGTACTCCCCATTTTCTTAGGCATAGTTTAACCCTCGCAATGCACTATTCCTAATTTATTCAAGTTTGCTTTCGTTGATTACCTTAAATAAAACTTCTAAAAACTAGCTAGCTAAATTTATTGTTCTCTAATATAAAATGTATAGCTCTAATACAGATACGGCCTTTAATTCTTTCTGTTAGAGCCTAATGCCCAAGATTTTTATCCTATATCAAGAGCTTTACGGCTTCTGGGAGTGCAGTCATAAATAAATCAATCTAACAACATTACCCCCGAGGTTCAGCATTAGACCGTGATACCAAAATTTCCTCTACATAGTGATGAATTGTGTACGTTGTATCAATGCAGTAATTGAGAGACCTTTGAAAGAACTATTTTGTGCTGTGAAGATAAGCTAGTAATTTACGTTTAAGGAGTATATTGCTAAAAACTTCTGTATATAATAATCAATACCCAATAATAGTTGATTTGTGTTTTAATTACAGTCTCACCGATTACGGGGTGATTGTGCTAAAAATTAGTAGGTACGGCCTAATCAACACGCTAAAGAATTAAAAATTTTAAAAAAATAAATCAATGCTTTAAATAAATGCCACATAGATGCTTTCAGTCATCATTTTTGGTGGTACATATGCCAACAATTTTTTTTTCTGAATACCTTTAAAACATTTCTTTAATCCCAAAAATTAGAATTGGGATTCGTCAACGGATTTAATGTAATGTCATACATAGTGTCGCATCTAGGCGTAACATTCCTATAATATCTTTGTGGCTATATATGTATTTATATTTATATGTACCTATGTCTATTTTTTTTTCTAGAAAACGACCGTAATTTTTTAATTTTGTATACAGACTCTTTTTAATGTCTGGAATTGTTCGCGCTATGTTTCATGCTTGAGGAAAATTGCCTCGCATAACGCAAACCCGAGGTTAGGGAGAGGTGCTTAAAACTGCGTGCCCACGGTAGAGAAAGACAGACCAGATGAGTATTTGTTTTCATTTAATGCATTTAATGAAACGTGCGTTAGTTGGAGACAAATACTTATTTAGAGACAATTAACCACGTGTCGATTGTATATCTTTTAGTATCAACAACAAATCAGATGAAATAATATTAAAAGAAAGCAATCTACATATAAAGGGATAAAAATTTTGACGTGTCATTTCAAAAAATTAAATGCATTCCATGCGAACAATTTATTACGAGTAGAGATCTAAATAAAAAGTTAACTAAGCAGTAAATGAAGATATATATTATATTATGACAATAATGGTTACGACTGTGTCGACGAAAAGCGGACTTATCAGTAACGCGAATTCCTAACGATTACATTTCTATTTGCTTTATATCACTATAATGGCTCTTGTACAATATAATACAGCTTTTAGGTACGTATTTACGTGATGCAATTTTGTATTTTTATTTATTTAAAATGATATAGGGATAAATGGATAGTTTAACGTTTTTATGGGATAGCAAATAACTAAACTACTACTGTTCCTAAACTAATTTATTTTCATTTACATCTAACACTTAGTTCATCTACTAAACTGTTTATATTTAGGAGATTCCGTTATTTGTCGTAGGTCGCTTTTATCTCTATTTTGTATTCAGACTGCTGCCTCATGCCGTCGATCACATCGTTTTTGCCTCTAACGGCTCTCTTTTCTAAAATGCATCAAAAAACTAAATGAGGCACTCTGGGAATAACCGAGAGGGGAAGCATGGCTTTATATATATATATATATATATATATATATATATATATATATATATATAAACTTGGAGTTTCCAAGATCCAAGGAACCTTAGTAGATATACTAGGCGGATTCAGCCCAACAATCCGTACATCACCTCACTTTTGCTGCCGCGCTCTGCCACCGGAGCGCAAAGCAGGGGACCGTAGCGTTCGGAGGTCCCCCGGATGCTGCTATAGGGTCGCAGATCGATCCCGCCAAAATTTGACAGCTTCACCCCACAGCACGGAACACAAAAATCATTGCCCAATGTCTGAAGCACGGAACACAAAACTGTGAGATGCACCGAAGCACGAAAATTTGTGTAGGGTGGGGTTGTATGAGACATCACGCCTAATTCTCCCCAAAATTTGAGAGCACCGGCAACCAGTAGTGACGCCAGTTATCATATAGTGGGATACCGTTGGGATCACAAGTCGACAATTAAAACATAAATATGCATTACACTAAATATTTTAATATACTTCATGTGTAACATATACCGCAGCTATGATTCGAACCTACGATCTTAAGAGCTTCAGCCTACCGCTCTCCCAACAAAGCTATTTCGGTTTAACGAAATGTGTTTGAATAGTCCCATTGAAAAGAAAATGGTTCCCGGCACCCGCAGGACTCTTCGACAGAGCTTCCAAAGGGCTCTTCCCCTGGCTCTCGACTTTTCTCCTGGGCGCGCCTGAACCACGGAGTTTGAAAGTTGAATACTGTTTGCTACTGAAGCATGGAACACAACAATTCCGATAGATTGGCGTATCCCAACGAATATGCAACCACTAGTACCGTTAGATGTAGTAGATTTTAGCTGGGAAGCGCAAAGTTCTTGGTCGGTACCGTGTACCGCGTTAGAATATTTAGACCCGACAAAAACTCACATTTTCCAGCCCGATGCGACCGGGGGCAAGGCGGGGCTGCTTCCCATGGTAGCCGGGGCCCCCATTCGCACCAAAATTTTGGCACTGATGCAGGCGCCATTTATCATACCGGCATACATATTGATGAACGACGGTGGTACAGCTAGAATGTTGAGTTCTCGTTGCTGCGTTAAGAAGCTACAATGCTAAGTCTTATCTACAGGTTAAGACTGTAGATGGTATTGTAAAATGGAGACAGGGCGTGTCGTAATCTCCGGCGTGGACTTGAGAGCGGTGAAGAGACACACAGAAAATTTGATTTACTTTAGTGATTTAATTAGGGATCTTGTTTGATAAAACATAACGAATTATTAATCGCATTAGGCGAACGTGAAAAGGTGAACGTAATTGTATAGCCAAAGTTTGGATTATTGACATAGGTATGTAGGACAACGTATTATTGTATCATCTTAAACTTGCGTCGGTAAGGTCAATTATATTCCTAAAAGACATTGCAAGATAACAATAAACAAAGTATAATGTACTCTTAGCCCCTATGCACACGGGGAGACTGGAAATAAACTAAACCAGTTGGTAATTTGGGGTTCTGACCAGTTACAGACTGAACGGTGACTTGACTCCGTACACGAGGCTACTCAACAGCAACCGAAATCACCAGTTCGTTCAGTGTGTCGTCATGGATATCGCCCGTGCAGTGTCGGAAGAGTCGAGTGATGACGAAACTGTAACTGTAGTGCTGTATCATTACCTCGGGAAGAGAAGAGTTTTGGGTACACCCATACCTTGAAAAAAGTTTTCAGACTAGGTTGTTTGTTGCCTCAAAACAGCTTGACCTTTCTGACGCAAAATTCTTGGCATTCTACAGAATGAGTAAGGAAAGTTATTTGGAACTGGTGAAATTGGTTTGCCCTATACTGCAGAAGCAAAACACCAGCAACAGGTTGGTTTTCTACTCACTCATTTCAACAAACTGAAAACTCAAATCACGAGGCAACGCGACATGCGAATCACCCAGGCGACTAGTTACAAACGCGTTCTGTGAATCACAAATCAGTCCCCAACCAATAGCGCCGTGTGCAGCGTCCCATTGTATTACACAGGGAGTTACTCAAAGTAAACCAGTTGGAAATTTGCGTCACTAATCAGTTTCTTTTTAGTATCCCCGTGTGCATAGGGCCTTAATGTTATCTATACAATTGAAATTTTATAAAAAGCCCCCAAATTATGGGAATACATCAATGTACCTAGTATCCAAGTCTCCTTTGATCTTAAACCGATGTGTGAGACTGCACATCCGGAGGCACATATTTCACATTAGCTACAAGCTCTCACGATATACGACCTGAGAATTTACTGCGGTGATTAGGTCACACCCTATCACCACCATTCAAAAACAACATCTAGAACCTGCACGACACGCCCTCAGACATACGCCGGAGATTACGCCACGCCCTGTCTCCACTCTTCAAGAAAGCATATTAGGGTCTGCACGATTCGCCCTCAGATCTACATCGGGGAATGTTAATGTCACGTCTTGTCTTCACTCTCTACGTGACCTACAGCCTTACAACCTGTGAATCTAGAATCTGCACGATCCGCCCTCAGGTCTTCGCCGGAGATTACGACACTTACTTTATGACACGAGATTAAGGCAGCTACGAGAACTCCAGATTCTACATACAGTCCAGCTGTACCACCTTCGTTCATTGATATGCCACGGTATGGTAGATGGAGCCTGCAACCGTGCCAAAATTTTTGCGCATCCGGGGGCCACGAGAAGCAGCCCCGCCTTGCGCCCGTTCGCATCGGGCAGAGAAATGTGAATTTATGTCGGGTCTGAATATTCTACCATGGTACGCGGTACCGACAATGAACTTTGCGCGCGACAGCTAAAATCTATATCTAACGGTACTAGTGCTTGCATATACGTAAGGATACGTCAATCTATTAAATTGTGTTCCATGCTTCAGAAGAAGAGCCGCAAACACGGGAAAGAGTTCTCTGGGAGCTCTGGGGAAGAGCCCTGCGGGTGCCGGGAACCGTTTTCGTTTTGATGGGACTAATGTAAAACATTTATCGTTAAACCGAAATAGCTTTGTTGGGAGGGCGCTAGACTAAAGATCGCTCGTAGGTTCGAGTCATAGTTGCGGTATATGTATTACATGAAACATTTTAAAATTATTTAGTGTAATACATAATTTATGGTTTAGCTGTTCCTCTCGACTTGTGATCCCAACAGTACGCCACTGTACTATAGGTGGCGCCACTCCTGGTTGCCGGAGCTGTCAAATTGTGGCGCGAATTAGGTGCACCGTCCCCTCACCCACCACCTTCCACGAAATTTCGTGCCTCGACGTCGCTCACAGGTTTTGTGTTCCGTGTTTCAAATGACGTCAAGGATTTTTGAAGTGAAACTCCTTTGCGCACGTTGTATACATTGGGATGGGGTGTTGGTCGACAAACCGCGTCACGCCTGATGAGAAAAAAGCGGTGTTGCCAGAATGCGCGTAAAGTGTACCTCTTCCATCACGCTCGCGAAATGAGCCGATCGCCAAATCGAGGAGAAATATTTCCCCCGCCAAGCAACGCAGAGACGTCACACTTACAACTGTTACCTCGTGTCCGTGTTAATTTCAAGAAACCGAGCATAGCCAAAAAATAATACGGCGTTACGCCATATTTCCGTGCGTTACCACGGGGTCAACATGGCAACACCGGAGAGCGTCCAATTCGGCGAGTCGTGACGTATCGGGTGGGGGACAGTCCGATCAAGACACACGCGGTAGACTTATTGCGGCGTATAGTCTGTGTAATCAACTATCAGTTAACGGCGTTGTCTTTTGAGCGCTTCGATTCCTTCAGTCGAACCTATTTAACAACGGTCTGCACGGGAAAAATTCTGCGTTAATAAATATGTATTATTGCTTATGTTGATTAATAATAAAATCTTTAAATAACAAAAAAGTAGTGCTTCCAATTGAATTTATAATCGTTGTTAACTTGAACCACACATAACTAAAGTAATATTTTATTAATATTTATTATTAGTGTTAAATTTATTGTTGAAAACAACATTTTTTTTATTCTTTATTTACAAAAAAGGCTTAACAAATATTATAGGTTTTTTAGCTTATAAACACTTAGAATAACTTGGTTGGTTTTTGTTCACACTTGATTCAAAAATGATTTATTTGAAAAACCGTACTCCCAATGGAAGTGGAATGCGTTTTACGCGCATTCTGGCAGCTCTGAAATACATATAGCGTTTTTCTATACGATCTTGTACACGTTCTGGCTTTGGGAGGATGTTTTTAAAAATACTTAGTAATATCTTGAAAAGTTTGAATCTAGAATATTTGTTAGTTACTTTAGTTACCATAAGTCGATTGTGTCTTTTCCGGAGTACGGTAGGATTTCTAATGACCAACCACGAAATGACCATAATGAAAGAATGATTATAGAAGAAATTACTGATAATGATAATATATAGGTGTTTAATTTAATACTAAAGTCACTTCCATATCAAAAATTAACTTTATATATAATTCATGAAAAAATATATTGAATAACTGGAAAAAATCTCTTATATTTCATTTGTATGTCCGGTCTCTCTGTGTGTATGTGTGTGTGCATATGGCCAAAAAAGTTTCACTTCCACCGTCTGGTCCGACGCAGACTTTGAAATTTTTTTGTTCCGTGCTTTGGCGTGCAGCTGTCAAATTTTGACGCGAACGACTTAGAGTAGCACCATTGGGGTCTGGCTGGGGTTGGAGTTCTACCGTAAGGAGGCCCCGGCCGCTGCTCCGCGCTCCGGCCGTCGAGCGCGCCGGCAAAATTGAGTTTGTACACGGAATTATGGGGCTGAACCCACCTAGTATACACCTTCAAAAGATATAAGGCGTTTATGACTATACCTTATCAAATGGCTTAGGGTTCCGTGTCGTAAATGACACGCGTCCGAAAACCGAACGTATTCAGGATATTTTAAGCTTAACCATAACGTAGCAATTTTTCTCAAATCCTAAGAAAGGGTTGTTATTAAATGGCTTTAACATTTTTATGATCTTAAATTTCTGTGAAAGGATTACAATTAACAATGTATAAGGTTCATTTCAGTAATCTTACTTCGATGTTTATTTCAATTTTTTGAGTACGGTCCCTTCAAGGTCGGCTAAATTTCTATTAAAAAGGTGCAGCAGTAGGCGAAGCCGCGGTAAAAGCGGCAGGGGGTGCACTAAACCACTTAAGGAGGTATAGTCAATTTCGAAAAATAAACCTCAATGCAAAACTACTATGAGTGCCTCATATGATGAGAAAATAAAAATGTGTAAACGGCATTAGATAGTTTTTAATTATTAACTATATAGTGAGTGCAAAATTCATTCCGAATAATTTTGAAATTTCACCGAACTGAGAATATTGCGACTGGTTCCTCACTGACTGCATACTCATTACTCTCGACCCTAGCAATATCACATAAAATGTGGCATATGGTATATTTTATCACATTCTTTGAGAATTCAGCAGGTATTGAAAATGATAAAATTGTTTTATACTTATTGAAAAATTTTCTTTAAACCCTCTTTACCTGTTTTTTCGTTTAATTGAATTATAATAGTCCCTGAATTAAAAAGAAACACTTTTTAATTTCAAATAACACCTGGATATTATTTCATCTGGTTTGGTATTTTCACGTCTTTCAAATGATAAAAAGAAATTAAAAGTGTCAGCATTAATTTCCGACGATGGATTATTAAAACGGAAAACGTTCAGTTTTTCTTGACAGTCCTCTTTCTTTGAAATTCTGAAAGAGCGAGTCTTCTATTAATATCAAAAGGCAGATTACTAAATCTGTCTAGACAACCTGTTTTCAATATAGAAACCCGGCAAAAAGTCACTTACCGAACGCTCTTTCACAGGAAATTATATTTTCCGTCTGATTATTCAGGAAAATCAGCTATTTTCATAGGTTCGTACAAGATAAACACTTGTTATGCGAAGTGTCCCCGGTGTCGGATTGGCACTTTGCCGGTATGAACCAACGAAGTGATATGAAAACTGCCCCTCGCTCGCCACACATGACTGCGTGCTCATGTAGGCATCCATTTTTTCCTCTCTTTATTTCATCTGCCCTAAAACAAAACTTTGGGCTTCTATATATACATATAGATGTATATTGGCGGAAGTTTGTTAGGGACGGCACTTGAGTATCCGCCGTTTTTTGCATATTTTCTCTCCCGTGAAATTCTAACGGAACTAAATTATCCGTTATTTATTAAGTGTATGGCACGAAATGAGAATAGATATATTGTCGAACTCCGTAGAAAATATAACTGCGAGACAAGCTATTACGATTAATTATCCTTACTCTCTACTCTCGACGGATTAATAATTTGCTAATAAAAAAGCATGCGAATATTTTTGCTGTTTTTAATTGTTGTGAAGCGGAGAGGAGAAGTCTATTTGAAACAAGCATACTTACCCTCATACATATGTACATACCTGCCTAGTGTTTACCAATTTTCACCTGTGGGTGTTATACCAATTAAGAATGACCTGCATTATCGAAAAACTTTAATTAATAATAAATCAGGCAATCTTCTTAGTGTTCTCGACTGTAGCAATAGGGAGCCATAAATGAACGACTGAGTTCTGTTTTAAAGTCAGTTTTTTGTATTTAATTATTATTAAATATGTATGCATAACCAACAGAGATTGTCAATAAAGTTTCTATGATTCGTTAAATTTGTCCTGAAATTTCAATATTTGTTTTATTTCTATGTACATATACCCATTCTATTAATCCTTTAAAAAAATAACAAAATATCGAAAAGTAACGTATACTGAACATGTGTGAAAATAACGTGTATTAAAATTTAATACTACACTATCCATACAAACAAATGTATTAACAAAAGAATGCAGGTATTCTAAAATTATTAAACAGTGATGAAACTGATGAACTTGAGACGAGCAGACGTGAAAAATGACACGGTTTCATGTTGGTCTCGAAAAATCGCTAATATGAGTCAGACCTGTTATCACGTGGAAAAGAAAGATATCCCTCGTCCTGTAATACGTACACAATTGAGATACTTCGAGTTAGAAAAATCGAGTCACCTAAAAATTTATAATTTCAGGTTATTCTCGAAAGGTACCTAGTTCTAAAACAATATAATTTAAAAAATACTAGAATCCACTATTAATCAGTGGATAAATTCCAATTTACGCATTCTGGTAATCATATCTCGATCCAATAGTGTTTAGGGTGTCTTTGCAGTATCTTCGTAAAAACCATGTCTTCATAGGGAAGATTGCAATTGAGGACAATGCACGAAAAATCCATCACCTGTTTATTTTGAATTCTCTCAACAGGAACGGCAATTTTGGGGATTTTTTCCACAAATGTCAAAACACAACTTTGTAAATGCTATCCATCCCACTTTCCTTCAAATTTCAATTTTTCGGTCAACCTGATTATTTTTAATACATTATCAGGGTTCTTATGTAGGTTTAATACTGTTTATAAATGGACTATTGATCCGTATGCTCTGTATCTTCAGGAATGACCTAAAAATAATTTACGGCAATCCGTTTATATGCTTGGATACAGTTTGAATTGAATAAATTAGGTATTTTAGATGAACAGATTAAATGTTTATTTAAAATAATATCTTCCAGTCCGATTTTAAAGTCTTTCCATGGTACTTTCTATATTTTCGGATGTTTCAATGGAACTGATGGTTTTTTATACCTACTTTTCTTTAATAGAACATTTTATTGCTGGTAGCTTATCAGACTCGTCAAAAGTCATGAATGTGTTTATAACAACAACAGAGTTCTGACAGAAAGGAAAATTTTCAGATGTTGTGGATAAATGTTGTACATTAACGGTGATCAATATTACAATGCCCAAGTTACTAACTGAAATAGGGCGAGTGATGCCAATTTTTCAGATTATATAAAAGTGGCATATTTTCATTATACTCAAGAAACTTGAAAAAAAATCGGGGACAACTCAAAACTGTTACAGTCACATTATATATTAAAAGCCCCAATAAGTGTAAGGATTTTTCTTAACAAGGTATTATGATATTATTGCTTATACTGGAATATTTTAGATTGTGAAAAAATATCACATATAAGTTATATAACTGGATTAACTATCCGAAAATTTTATTCAATTTATATTTAATCGAAAATATCGAGAAGAAATGAAGTGAAAAGTTCATAAATTGATATTTTAAAGAATAAAGAAACCTCATCATATGAGAATGACAAAATAGACCAATAATACTCCCTAAACCAATATAAATCGTTCAAAATATCTTCGATGTGCTCTTACATTTGGTATACGTATTCGTTATAAAAATAAAATGGCCTAAAACGCTTTTCGAATTCCTGCTTGTAAAGATATAAACGTAAATTAACATGAAAATATGGTTTGTTCTGTGAATACAAATTTGAGTAGCTATATTGAGTTAAATAAATTTAATATTTAGCTTTTAATGTAATAACCAAGAATTCAGGTTTAAACGAATTTCGCACATACCCCATGTGATAAAATGTTCAATATTATAATCAACTATCTATACAAAAGCTTGGCGAACAAAACATCTCGGCGATATAACAGCAATTTGTTGGGAAAAAATTATCCGAAACAGAGTAACTTATTTATGAGTTAATTTTGTTTGAAAGCTTTTGATGAAATTACACTCGAACATAATGCAGTGAAACTTTTTTAATTTACTCTGTCAAATTATCGAAAGTTTTCGACGTCATTATCAATATTTCAAAGAAATGGGGGGGGCACGATGATAGTAGATATCCTACACCGGTTCATGGACAGAATTCGGTACATAACATCACTTTAGCAGGCGCGTTCGGCGGCCGGGGCAGGCCCCCCATTCCGAGGCCCTCGGATGCTATTTTACGGCCGCGGATTGTTCGCTCCAGAATTTGACAGTGTCAAGTTCGCGCCAAAGCACGAAACATCAAAATCCGTGAGCTACGTCGAAGCACGGTGCATTGAGTCGTGTTGACGGCTAATGATATTACAGAGACGGTTTCTAGGGAGATGGTTAGATTAGATAAAATGTATTAAATGTTATAAATGTTACCTTCATCCCCTCTGGTTCCACCGGGGTAATAATGTATGGGTTGACAATCCCCTGTAGGTTATATGCGTCATATACGGGTAACCTAACTCCATGTATGTAGGGAGTGACCATACACCATCCACATAATCTATAGGCACCTCCAATATAAATTGATGATGGTGCAAATAGTGCGTGATTAGTTCCCGTTCTAAGAAAACGTGATTGAAAAATAAAATATTCATTTTACGATTAGCACAACCTCTCTCCACACTACCTCTTGATGAGCACAAGTACCATTTTCTTTCATACGAATAGTCCCTTTACCCATTTTATTAGTACCTAGTTGACTGATATTGTTATGTGTCCGTAGTAGCATTGCGTTAATTTTTATTTCTATTTTTAATTGTAGTTCTTTGATGGTTGTCTTACATGGTTCTTTATATAGTTTACTTTCCTGTAATACTTCCCTCGTCAGGAAAAAACCATCAACTGTTACACCCTTCGCAATAACCTCAGGCTATTTAGCAGCTTACATCCTCGTTATTGTTCTTCCCACACTAACCATTTGACTGCAATTCTGCTTTGATTACCACGCCATCTATACCCGTTTTTAGATATAATTCCTTTGTTATTATATTTCAGAAAATACCGAGGATACATATTATTACACGCTGTGGCTATTATAAAAGCTGCAGTAAATGGGTATACATTTCCTTCTTTAAATACAAGCTCACGAAATTTTAGGCAGGCCCGAGTTACAATATCAAAGTCTGAAATTTAATATTCTTTAATCTCTACTCAGAAGTCGAAAACATTTAAAACATTTAAACAACAAGAAACAAAAATTTATACTTTTAAAACAAGTATTTACCATTTTCTCAGTGTATCATTGAAATTATTTCTTTCAACTTCTTTCATATTTCTACCGAGGACACAATATTCAATCTCTAGCATTACCTCCCCAAAATTTTGATTTTTCACCGTATCGAACAAATGAGGAAAGTAACTTCTCTTTAATTCCAAAAGCTTTTGTTAGTTTGAGTAAAGCCATTGGAAAATAATTAAGGGATTCTAAGAACTTTAAGTTTCCCAGTTTCGTCATGATAGATTTTGTGTCTCTCACTAGCATCTTGGTCTTAAAGTCGCCTACATTACAATATAGTTGAGAACATATTGATTTTCACAACCACTACCACTAAATTAAATCTTTTCGAATTTTTGGGGCAGTGTTAAAATTGGAACAATTAATAAATCGACTACTTTTTGTAGGAATCTGAAACAAATCGGGTTCATATAAATCCCAGACGTCTTGTAGTTTTGTTTCCTGCCTCGTCTCTAAATCGTATAAAATAAAAAGTGATGGTCATAACATTCTTTGCCAGATAAAAAAAAATACGTTTACTTTCTGCCCAATTTTGGTACTTGTTGGGGATTTCTGCAACCGGGGGAGAGGCGCCGCCTAATGAGAAAGGCGCTACTTAAGTTAGATCGGAAGTAATGATAGTATAGGTTAAGTTGGTGTACTAATTAGAAAGTGGAAGGAAAAATTTTAGCCCAACACTGGGCACTCCATTAGTAGAACGCAGAGGCCCCATGGACAAGAATCTGAGGATTCGTCGGATACTTAAAAAGTATTTACTTGGAACCAAGACGGTCGTATACTCGAAAAAACTGATTTATGAACAGGGTTCGTCCGGAATTTCGGAATGGTTCAGTTCGGTTAAGATAGGAAATCTTTGAAGTTATGTTAAGTAAGTGTAAAGGAGAAGAGCCCTGCCAGAGCTCCTGCTCAAGGGCATCCATAGGGCTCTTCCCTCTGGTGGCCGGTGCTTCTGTTGGCGTAACCCCGTGTCATTTGTGCCAAAATTCGAAATTCGAAATCGGTGGGTCAAAACTTGAAACAAAAAATTGTAACTCATTCAGATCCGAGTTTTGGTCTTTGTTGTCCAAGATTTCCGAAATTTCGCCAGTTTCTAATATCGGTAGTTTTTCTCATTTTGTCAAGTTCTTTGGTAATAACTTCGACAAGATCTAAATTTAATTCTAAATACGTCTCCAAAACGTTTACATCTACTTGAAGTGGTCTAAATAAATCATCAGTGGCTCGATAATGTTTGCTTTGTACATAATCGATCACGTAATCGAACTCTTCTAACTTCAAACTCCAATCGAGAGTTCGGTTTTTTGAAGAAAGAAGTCACATCAGTAGTTTCTGGTCTTTAAAATCATTAAGATCATTATCTGCCTTTTTGTTAATTTTATGATATTCTACGACTAATCCACATGTTTTTCGGCCCGAAGCATCACGCTTATTGGGTACAATCCATATTGGTGATTACCTAGGCTATTTCAAGGTTGAATTACTCCTTGTTCGAGGAGTATTACTGATGTCATGTGTATATAACTGTAAGGAGTTATACGTGTGTTACATGTTATAATGTATAGGTATACAATTGTTATAATTATGAAGATTCAAAATGGCAGGATGTTGCTTCCTGTCTTAGGTTCGGTGACATTTGCAAATCAGCTGTTATTGTTTACTTTATAGTTAGTCGATTTTAGCTTTATAGTTTGCGTTAAATATAATAGGAAAACATGTGTAAGTTAAGTATACCAATTGTCCTTCAGAGGCCCTATTTATGAATTATACGTGAAATCAGTACGGAATACGGTACATTGAATTTCAGGAAAAAGTAAGGTTAGGTTATATTTATATGCCAACTCATTAGTATTTGTTAACTTTTGGTAACAGTGTTTACCAATTTATTGGTAATATGCACTGAAACTTGACCTTTACAGACATACACACATACACAGATATTTTTTCAGAAAAATTTGAGATTCTATCTAATTGAGTAGCCGTGACCCGTTGCGGTTTTGCTCGCCTATCCGATTGAATGCTCCGTAGTCTTTCTTCTCTCTTTTTGATTGTTCCTCTAATCAATAATAATTTAATATTTTTGGCCTGAGAAATATGTTTTAACTGCTTTTTTGGAGCTGAAACATACAAAGGATTTAAAACTAAATTGGCCAAAGCTCACACAATTATGCCAGTCCAGATGGGCAATGAAGAGTAAACAAGAACGAAAAAAATAACTCTTCTGCAGTCAAGTTTCGAGATGGAAACGCAACGACAGAATTTTTTTTCCCAATTCACGAGTTTTCTTGGGCCAACAGTCCAGTAACAATTTTATAAAATACTAACATTTCGAAGGGAACATTCAATGGATCCCGTCTAACTTATCAAATAAGGATATTGAAAAATATCTTACAAAAAAATACGGATCCTGATAGCAGAAGGGTAATATATATGCAGTAACCCTACGTTTTACTTTAAATTTGCACGAAAAGATTGTCGTGGCGTCAGGTTTGAGATGTCTCAAAACAGCCACCCAGGCCTACAAAATATTATTTTACAGGATTGGAGCTCTCTTTTCGTTCTCCTTCTTGAAGTTCTTGGCTACCATGAGTGCTATTCCCGAACTGAATTTTGAAAACTTTTATTCCGATATTCTCGCCTCACCAGCTAATGGGGTTTCACGATACCGAGAGAAAATCTCGGCCTCTCGACCGAGACCGAGACGAGAGTGTTAAAAAAATACCGAGACCGAAACAAGAGTAAAATGACCGAGAGGGCAAAGGGCATTTTACTCTTAATTTTTATGTTTTATTAGGTTTTCTTGGATTATCTCAAAAACCTTTTTTTTATCTCCGTAGGTTTACTTTACTATTCAATCCTTAGCGATTGCCGTTATCGTTATCTTGACTGATATGCAAAG
This sequence comes from Cryptocephalus moraei, assembly GCA_946251905.1. Lineage (NCBI taxonomy): Eukaryota > Metazoa > Arthropoda > Insecta > Coleoptera > Chrysomelidae > Cryptocephalus > Cryptocephalus moraei. The sequence goes on from OX276453.1 coordinate 8,756,421, forward strand.
GGCCCTCTACTTTTGTTAATTTTCAGTTTTTAGTCTAGGTGAATTGTGAACAATAATACGTAAAAAAATAACCGCTACTTTATTTGTGTGTGGTTTGGTTTGTTTCCTTAGACAGTTAGAAAATCCTGGGGTTAAGCATTTCGAAAACTTATACTCTTTTTCCCAACAAGATAGACGCATATCAATGAGGTGACCGTCAAGGTCATAGGCGCGCAGGTAACAATATTATTTATGATAACGGAGTACCAATAAATATTGTATTTTCTGTTAAAATAAGGTTATTTAGGAGTAGGGTTAATAGTAACGAGAATTATTACGACTAATAAGGGTACACAGGCAATTTGTAACAAGTGACTCCGTGTTCCTGGAAAAATACATGTAGTGGGAAAACTCGAAACACCACTGACATCTCGAAATCCGCTCGACGGATTTCTGATTATCGGCGGGCGAACTTTCGACGCCAAATATTAAGGGTACCGGGTGTATCCCATCTCGGCACATCTTATTGCGGTCAATTTTACGACACCTTGTCGGTCCATTTCTAATATACCCATCTCGGCACAACGGATCGAGCAGGTACACACACTACATTAATCTCTCAATAACTCGGCATAAATCTAGGGAGGTACCTTCATGATAATACGGTATTGTCTAAAATAATGATACTTGACTTTTGCGCAAAATTCATAATATTTGACGAACCTAGTATACGCAGCACACCGTATACGAGTGAACGTCATGTGATACGCTCGAAAGTACGTTTTAAATGCAAGGGGGCAAGGACCACCCTATGGGCATCACCCTATGCCGAGATCGGCACTGTAGAATTGACTACCTGCCTAGATGTATGCCGAGTTGGGGTATAATTTTATCGTTTACCTGCTTCTTGTGCCCAGATGGGAATCGCCGAGGGTACCTGCTTTAATCGAAGGCTCAAATAATCTTACAAAACATTTCGACGCCGGCTTAAGACAGGTAGGTAGGAAGTGTATCGGTAGGAACGGTTCAAGTTCGAACCCTTTTAATATTTTCGGGATAAAGATGGGATTTCCCGTAATTTGCGTATTCCCTTGCCCTTACCCATTTTCCTTGCCCTTTGATATTTTCGTGATAAAGATGGGATTTCCCGTAGATTTTCCTTGCGCTCTTGTCCTGTAGTAACAAATAATTTGTTTTGACGTATATATCCGCTTATTTTCATTCCTAATTCAACCATCAATACGCGGGTTTGTTAAATTTCTTAACAGTCGAAAATACCTGTACCTGCCTTTTCGGTCATGGCGTCGAAAATCCGCATCAACCCATCGTAAAACCGGCGCATTGTAGTTGGGCGGAATGTTGCACTGAGAAGTACGACTCGGAGGGATTAATGGATTAAGCAGGTGAGAGGTGGGCAGCAGGTGCAGTTTTTGCATTATAATAATAATAATATTATAATACCTTATGTATTATACCTGTATTAAATATTATATTTTATATTAAAAATACAAACATTGTTGTTCGAAATTTTGGTAAATCTTCGAATTAATTAAGAATGTATTGTCAATCACACTCTAGCTGAGAGGATTTGCTTTGACTAAAATTATTAAGACGAAACAATTATATTAAAAAGGGTAGTTACACTGAAACTTCCGTTCACATCATCTTTTTAAATCTGCTGCGAAAAGCCTATTAACGTTATCCACGCAGGCACATTAAAAGGGGGGGGGGGGTGTTAATTTGTGTGTTAGTAATTCATATTCATATCCTCGGCCAAAGAACCTTAAAGCTATGGAGAGGCGGGGATTGTTTTCCCCGCTTTATTTCGAATTCGTAACGGGAAAACGGGAGCAGGAACATTATGTTGACAACTCGACGAATTCTAAAAGTAATGTTGAACAAGCTTGGTGGATACGAGTCGTCGAGTTGTTCCCGTACACACGTATAGGCCAGGCAAATAAAAAAGGAGACCCTGTTTAGAACTATGAAATATTTAAGTATTTGTGAAACGTTTTAGAAAATATTGACCTATAGAAGAGATTCTACCAATTTCCTGTGTGAGACTCGGTAATTAATTAACAATTATGTGCAAAAAATCCTAATTTTCGCTATTATCACCTATCATTGCAAAAGTTTATATCTAATGAAAACTTGTAATTAATCATCATTTGAACCAAGAAACGAGCTTTAAAATGGCATTTTAAAAATGTTGGTAAATATATAAATTGATTAGAAATTTGCAAAATAAAGGAAAAATAAAAGTTAATATTGATTCATTAAAAAATCCACATACAATTATATTAAATACGCAAAACTATGAGTCTTGTGGTACTACATGAACCCTCCAAATTTCGGATCGATCTATTAAATAGTTTAAAATTTGTTCTATTTGTTTTTCCCGGAGACGATTTTTTCGCAATCACATAAAGTCCCAAAATAATAAAGATAGTGCAATTGTACAGATGCCATAAAAAAGAACAAGAGCTAAGCTATCAAAATGAATCAAAACAAGGAAAGAAAATAATTTTTTCTATTGCAAAATCATTGTACAAGAATATTAACATTTTAAATGTTTTATTAAAATATTTAGCAACATCTTTTTCCCTATTGTTCGTAAATAAAATAGTTTTTCATATTCGGAAAGCTGAAATTTTTATACGAATTACAGAAGAAGAAAACTTGTTCTGGGTCAATTAGGGAGATGTTAGGGTTCATTTAAAAATTCATGAATAATTTGTTTATAACTATTATAAAATCTAACTAGCGCCATTTTGAAGCCAAAGATTTACAGTTTACGTACACATTTTTTTATTAGGATCTTTAACGAGATCCTTGGTGAAGCTTCAAAAATTATGCAAAAATGGTCACTAGTCGGAGAGTGAGATCAAAAAATGAAAAAGCCTCTAAACTAAAGCAATATTCTATAACTCTGGAGCTAGTTGATTGATTTTAATATCTCCTTTCTTAATTTGTATGCACTCTCAAGAGCGTCCGCTCTTCTTTTTCCAGGGGGGGGGTGGGGGTAATAATACGCGAGTATGAAAATGCGAGGCTTTGCGAGGTGTATATTGAAGTACTATTTGATTAGGTGTATAAAGTAATATAGTTACATAAAAAAAATTAAACGTACATTATATCTAAACACTTTAAACACAGTGATAAACTAATTTAAATATAATAATGTAAATAATAAACCAAATGATGCGTAAAGCTAGGGGGGGCAGCGCCCCCCCCCCCTTTCCCATAGGAGCGGACGCCCTTACTCTTTGCGTACATTACAAATATGTTATTTGTTTATCATTTTACTCATAAATAGACAGTGTAATTTGTTTAAACGAATAAAAAAATATTTTCCAACAAATCTGTATTTTGTGGTTATCGTAAAAATATGTTACTAGCACTTTCATTAATAACTAATTTTCACAAAATATGTATAACTATTAACTGTTACAAAAAAAAAAAAAACTATTCTAGTTCATTTATATTTGTACTGTCTTTGCCAATAAAGATAGCAAAAAAATATTGATATTTTGGGGAAAAAATTGTTATTATTTTAATACATTATGCTGGTAATTATAAAACAACTTGATGTAATATTTGTAAATAGTAAAAAGTATTACCTCGTAAATAAGTTTTGAGGTCTTATTAAATTTTTAAAGTAAAAGATATCAAGTAGATATAGAAACAAAAAGATCGGCTTATTTTTCGCGTTAACAGTTAACGATAATACATTTTTTATGAAAATTAGTTATTAATGAAAGTGCTAATAACATATTCTTACGATAACCATAAAAATATAGAAATAATATTAAAAAATATAAAATATTTTTTATTATTTGTTGAAAAAAATGATGCACTGTTTAATTATGAATAAAATGATTTTTTTTTAAGCTTCACCGCGGATCTCGTTAAAGAGCACATCGTTTAAAAATTTTTGTACGTAAACTGTGAATTTTCGACTTCAAAATAGCGCCAGTTAGATTTCTTAATAGTTATAAATAAATTATTTATGAATTTTTAAATAAACGTTAACTTCGGTTCAGATTGACTTTGAACCATTTTTCGTTTTCTATAATTCGTGTAAAAATGCCAGCTTTCCGAATATGAAAAAATATTTTATTTTCGAGCAAAGAGGACAAAGTAATTCTAAATGTTTATAATTAAAAATGGTGATATTTTTCTACAATGATTTTGCAATAGAAAAACGATTTTTTTTAATAAAATAATTTAATGTCATGATTTTAATATGACCGAATCTCACCCAGGGAACTGGTAGAATCTCTTCCTATAGGTAAATATTACCTAAAACGCTTCTCAGATACCTGGATATTTCACAGTCCTGTTAAATTTTTATTTCCCTGAGCTAGTACACACGTGTTGCTTTAAACCAGTCTGGCATTCTGAGTTTAAAGATCTTTTTGCAATGAAAATAATTTTCTCGATTTTTAGAAATTTGATGAAAATATCTGAGTACTCGGCTCAAACTGGAAATATCTGTAATACTGCAGCTTCGACTAAAAAAAAAAGCATCAAGTAAACAAAAATAGAAGAAAATTGGAACCCTATATAGAATGGCAACCATTGTCTTTGGATTAATTATGATTGGTAAAATTTTACATAGAAATATTACCTTGTTTATGCAGAATATCTATTTTTTTCAAATAAAACTGTAAATTAGTGCCTAATAGACCGGGAGCCCGTCGACATATTGTCACACCATAAGTACGCCGACCAGTTTAAATATAATTCGATAGAGGAGTACTTCCTGTTTACTGAATTGACCGTCAGACGGGCTGATTTTGGTGGGGGCGGTTCTGAGAGGGTAGCGAAGAGCCGGAAAAAGCCCGAAAAAAAAGTAATGTTACGCCGGTTGAAATTTTGAGAATGTGTTAATTATGGTTTAAGAAACATGAAATCAAACGTCAGACGCTCTGATCATGGGGGGGTTCGGTGTCAGTCGTCATGTTGAACATGCGAAATATCTCGAATTCTAAATTCATGTTACGCCGGCTGAAATTGAAATATGTTATATGTGTAATGATCTATTATGCAAAATTAATCGTCAGACGAATGTTCTTTGGGGGTAAAGTCGTCAGCCAGCTTATTACCGTTTCGCGCGCTATCAGTCCAACGCACCACCGTGCGCTCGGTATATCAGTGACTGACGGTTAATCCCTCGATATATTGACGTCTGACGGTGGTTTTTATAAAGTACAATGACAATGCTTTTACGTGTGAAGATCTCAAGCGGCGTAATATGGTATTTATGCCAATTTACCTAGGTGAATTCAATACAAGTGGTACCACGGCCTTGTTTTATATAGCTGCATGTTTCATAGTGAAAAGTCGATCACAGTATGATTTTGCCTGGAGCATTAAAGAATAAAAAGCGAATTTGCAAAAAACGATAAGGCCCTCCGCACATTAAGATACTAAAAAGAAACTAAACTAATTAGAAACTCAAATTACCAACTAGTTACCAACTACGAGTCGCACACGATGCTACTAAAATGTATAAAATCGAGTCATTCCTTGTTTATCGCGACTGTGGTTATATTATGTAATCGATACATTGGAATAAAACCAATTGCATTCAGTGCTAAAAATGTCGAGTGGCTCAAGTGATGAAGATGTTATTCTTTATTATTACAAGAGAAGAAGGAGATGTCGGGTTCACCCATACATTTGAATGAAATATTAATTGCAGAGCATTTGTTGCTGCGAGAGAACTTCAACAAATTTCAGCCATTTTCGCCCCTCTGCGTGGTTCTTTTGAGAAACTGGAAGTTTCAGTCGACTAGAAACTGTGCATGTCGAGTTCCGACTGACTGATCATTGATGCGTCGCAAACCAGTTAGTAACTAGTAGCGTTGTGTGCGGATGCCTATTTGAATAGACGGGAGGCGACGCAATATAAACTGATTGGTTATTTCAGTTTGTAATTCGTTTCTTTTTAGTAGCTTAATGTGCGGAGGGCCTAACTTTACATAAATTAAATCACATTGAGTGAGGCTTCGTTGGAAAGGGCAAGAAGACGCGATGCTAGTGCATATGATTTATTTAATGATAAACATCTTATTTATTTCATTTTTAATGCGTTCATTTAAATCATGTTATTACCATTTTTTTAAAACAAATTCCTAAGAAAAAGAGGAGATAAGGACGGTCCCTTTTAATACCTCAATCGGTCGGTAAACTTAAAAGATCCTTTGTGCACCATTCCGTCACAACAGAATTAAATTATTACATACATACCAGTCCAGCTATGTAGTCCGCCGACTCCGCCGTTCAGTAACTGCGTGCGTAAAACCAATCACATCGAACTATATTTTAGGAGTTTTAAAAGTACTAATATGTGAAAAATGTCAGGCGTAAAACCATTTTGTTTCATTTGCAATAAATGTGGTGGTTCCTTAAAATACTTTTGTTGAAGGAACTTTAGCGACTCTGAAAATGACGTTTCATCGTCGGATATGGATTCTGATGAGGATGACAGCGATAGTCACTAAATACAAATACGGAAATACTTTCCAATCATTTAGTTTTCGATTAATACAATTACTTGTAAAAATACCGAAAGGACTTAGTATTAATATTAATGTTTTTTTTTAAATTTTATACCAGAGTTATTGTTGAATTTTGTTGATATTTCAGTAAATAGATATAGTGAAAAATATATGTATTAAACTTGTTCGTTGTTTATGCAAATTCGCTTTTTATTCTTTAATGCTCCAGGCAAAATCATACTGTGATCGACTTTTCACTATGAAACATGCAGCTATATAAAACAAGGCCTAGGCACCTCTTGTATTAAATTCACCTAGGTAAATTGGCATAAATACCATATTACGCCGCTTGAGATCTTCACACGTAAAAGAATTGTCATTGTACTTTATAAAAACCACCGTCAGACGTCAATATATCGAGGAATTAACCGTCAGTCACTGATATACCGAGCGCACGGTGGTGCGTTGGACTGATAGCGCACGAAAGGGTAATAAGCTGGCTGACGACTTTACCCCCAAAGAACATTCGTCTGACGATTAATTTTGCATAATAGATCATTACACGTATAACATATTTCAATTTCAGCCGGCGTAACATGAATTTAGAATTCGAGATATTTCGCATGTTCAACATGACGACTGACACAGAACCCCCCATGATCAGAGCGTCTGACGTTTGATTTCATGTTTCTTAAACCATAATTAACACATTCTCAAAATTTCAACCGGCGTAACATTACTTTTTTTTCGGGCTTTTTCCGGCTCTTCGCTACCCTCTCAGAACCGCCCCCACCAAAATCAGCCCGTCTGACGGTCAATTCAGTAAACAGGAAGTACTCCTCTATCGAATTATATTTAAACTGGTCGGCGTACTTATGGTGTGACAATATGTCGACGGGCTCCCGGTCTATAAAGGGAGTCCCATCAATTATTTCCAGGATATTTGGGAAGGTATAGATCATAGGGACTAATTAGACATTTGGGAATGGTATTAAATTCAATAAAATTGTCAAGGTAACAAAAATAATCGTTTCGGCTACAATGACATGACCTGAAAGAATGTGAGAGCAATTTCGTTTTAAATATTTATCAAGATATCTTTGTAAACATTATAAAATTTATTTTAGCTAATATGAAAGACAATTTTTGTTAGCGTTATTTTTAGGCTATTACATACGTAATTGTAATATTGAATAGGAAAGGAAAGGTGGGAAATAGCAGTAAATTCTTTAGAATTTAGTATGAAGTGATCGGCAGTGATAGCATCAGTTAAAAGAATTCAAGTAAAGGTCAAATCAAACTTATAGTTAAACAGAAAAATTGTACTTTCGTAAAAGTAAAAAACAATTAATGAGTAAAGCATTCCATTTGTTGCACAACGCATGGATGACGTAAATGCTTACTAGACTTTAAAATGGCATAAAATTTTCATGTTATTCCACTGCATCTTATATAAATCTTGTACCATTTATAATTATTATTTTCAAAGATTTTAATCGTCTAAACTGGCAGCGGAGGCTGAAATTTCGATTGGATGCTGCTGTTTGAATATCAACAATTATCCGAATGTCCTGGATTCGGTCAAACATTAGGTTCAATGTAAACCTTTGAATACGAACTTAAAATCCCTGCATTGGATTGCAGAAATGCCTATGAACCGATGAATGCTATGATGAGATTTAACATTTCGTTAACATTCCGTAAAGAAATTTGTGTCAGAAGTTAAACGTGATTGTCCTGTAAATATTGTGTGAACGAAAAGCTCTAAAAGCAACAATGAAAATTGTGTCCTATTCAAAATTATTTTCCGCACGGAAAGCGTTTTATCCGAGAGAATTTTCAATCTGTAAGCTCTAAGCTAAATCGCATGTAAACTCTCACTCTGGGGGTTCTAAAGTTCGCGACAGTTTTTACGATTGCCTCGGAAAATAGTGTGTACCTACCAGGCCACTCGGTTGTTTTTAAATCGGCTCATCAATCAGCGACCCGCCGCGGAACGACAATAAGAAACACCGCCGGTTTTTATCATGACGATTTAAAAGCGCCCTAAAAACCGAGTAAAATTAAGTTTGGAGATTACAAATGAAAAATGTCCCAAAATTTTTATTGTCTAGAGAAGGCGGGAGTGGAAAAGAAATAGAGAAACACATGTTCCCAAAGGCGGTTTGTGAAATATGGTTTCGACACAGACCGACAGAGGCAACTTCGAAAAGTTGCCCTCTGAGGTGGAGGAAAAAATAACAGCTGGATATCGCCTACTGTTGTTTTCAAATGTATTGGCTCCAGAGTTCACTGGCTAATAATTCAAAGACTAACTGATAAAAAATAGTTTTCAAACGAGTACCTACTGCCTAATTAATAATTCTACATAACGTATCAGAAATGCAGTTTAATAGCGTATTGAATTCTTTATCGTTGGTTCACTAAAGATCAAAATATACTCATTTTTCCATATCGCTTTGCTTTAACTTATATTTAAAAATTTCTTAGTCTTAAATCAAAAACTCAAATGTTCTTAAAAACTTTTGTACTATGACAATTTTTGTACTAAGAAATAGTTCGACTATAGGTGATTTCTTTTGCGACATATTCGTCTAACTGATTAGCTACTAAATGAAAAGATAAGATTGTATGGAGATACATTCGGTAATTTTCGGATTCGCGCAATTACTGTTCAAGGAATATCGGGAGTTTGCGCAGTTTAATTGATCGCATTCGCGTTTTACAGAAATAATTCTGTACTAATCGGTTCTGTGGAGTGTGACATGGAGTCCGAAACTCATTGCCGATTTGGTGTGGTGTTTGGTGTCTATTATCGATTTTATAAATTGATAATGGAGTGCTTAAATTATTTGATACCAGTAGTTCTTCGTCGTCCTCTGAAATCAGTGGTGAAGAGTTCCTTACCACATATCCCACATAATTATACCAGAACTACTGTTAGAGAAACCAAAAAATGAAAGTTATGTTGAAAACGGCGCAATTATATATACTGATAGTCCGTTTATTGAACATTTTAGGTAAGATACTGTCACGACCTGAGTTAAACACAGGGTCGAACACTGAGGGGTAGCTAGGGGTAGAGCAACACGAAAAAAAGTAAGCCTAAGTAAAAAGGGTATATTAAACAAAATTGAGTACATTAAAGGCGCGACCAGCGGCCAACACGACACCAGTTAAAAATAACACAAAAAAATAAGACGAATACGAGGGGCGGTGACAAAAATTTCAACAAACAGTTGAAAAGACGGTAAGTACACATGTAGAGGACACAAGTAAAAATCGTAAGAACTAATCGTAAACAAAACATGGGACAACGTGATAGAACTCAAGAAACACAAAAAAACTAATGATAAAAAGGGACTAATAATAATAAAAGGGGACCTGAATAAAAACAGTACATGAAAATGACAAAACTAATAAACCCGGTTTTGTCGGTCCCCAGCCAATTTATACCTTTTTCCTGATGACCAATCAGCTTTTGTCGTTATTAATATAACGTGGAAAGTTCATCGATTACCGGACTCTTTGGCGGATTGCTCTATATCGAATTCGAGACGTTGCATCCGCTCGCGGAAATCGCGGGTCGAATTAGCGAAGAGTATTATCCGGGAATTGCTGAATCTATAAGTTACTGCAAAGTAGCTATATTAGTTACTTTGCAGAGTAAAGAAAAGAAAAAAGAAAACGCGCTAGTTGACATAATGTAAGAATAAAAAGTTAAATTATCAGCGGAATTTGGATTACTTAATTGATTGATAGATAAGCTGATTGATCATTTCTTGACAATACAAAATGTGTGAATTACAAATTAACAATCACTTCAGAAAAGTCCATTTGCAAAGAGTACAAACAATTACAAGCAAACAGCCAAACAATTACATTGTTTTAACCCAATATTGTATAACAGTATGTTTTTAGTTTCAAAAATTTCCAGGGATACAGTGGATAGATTCAAAACACAGTTATAGCTTCTTAGCATTTTCCACAAGAAACATTAATGGTTTAAGGGAATATACAGTGACAAATGTATTTAGTTTTTTTGTGTGTTAGGCTGCAATAAAAGCACTTCATTTCGGGATGTGGAGGATCGATACAATTCATCCATCAGCACTCTCCATGGAATAGGAGAAAATGGGGCAAAATTTCTGTCGAATAGGTCTAGAAACTATATAATTTAGCCATTAGCTGATGAATGCAGAGGAACTGCAAAAGGCTTTGCAAATACGGGTTATCCTAATGTCATTGGTTGCCTATATGACACACATAAGGCTTAATGCACTTAATGATGATGCTGAATCTTATTTTAATGGGAACAGTATTATTCCATTCAGGTAGTATATTATATTCACATGTAGTCTCATATATTCGCCCGTTTCATGGGTACTTTTGAATATTTTTTATGTTTTTTTTATATTTCGGTAGAACCATAGGAAACTGGACTACTAGGACACACTACTACTCCGTGTTCACAGCATTCGTATCAAGTTGTCATCAAGAAGTGTTGTCCTGCTGGTCAAAGTATTCGTGGAAATCTAAGTAATAAAATTATATACTTTGGGACGTGTGTTTAAATAGTCTGTTTGCTGGTTAGGTGAAACTCCCAAATCATATATTGTGACACTTCTAAATTATATTTGTTATTCGATTGTATGCGTGGAAGCTTTAGCTTTATGGAGGCTGACATCGGTTAAAGGTTCACCAAAGCGTGGATTTTCTGTCTAAGAGTTTTTGATAATCTACTCGTTTCTCAGAATATTAAAAATAAATAAATTGTTCAGTTTTCGTTTGCTTCGAAACTTATCACTGGAGATGTGAAAAACCGAAAAGCACACGTTCAAAAACGTTCAAAGACACAAAATTGCACGTTCAATCTTCGTGATACCTAATGATGTCAATGGGTTCTTTACAGCCTGTTTATTACTGCAAGGTCAATTTTACGATCCGCACCAGATACCCTTATTTTCCTATCTCCTCTATATACTCTTCTCTATACTCCTCTTCACTACACGCCTACAATAATGTCTGAATCTTAAACGACATGTTTATTAATAAGATGCAATGTCCATATATGTTAGTTCTTTGAGCTTGTTACCATTGTTTATTGGAAGCATCGCTTTCTTATCGCGGGCTTCGCTCGAAACGCTGGATCGGTGAGAAGTATGATCATCGAAAAACCGAACAATCTGGACGGCCAATAATCGCGCCGCGCTAGCTGTTTGGTGGCAACTCGTGTACAATTGTTTGTATTGTCGGTTGCCTGCTTCAATGGTGGCGATTGCGGGCTCAATCGGTGAGAGGTATTAACATCGAAACAACGAATGAGCAGGATATACCATTAGTAACTAATGATATATATAGCAATGAAATTAACGACGGAAAAAATGTACAAGAGAAAATTCACGACTTATCCGTCTAATCCCGTTAAGAAACGGTAATAAAGATTCGTGTGGTTGACTGCTTGGCTTTCCAAGAAAACAACGTTTTGAAGTCTTGAAGTCTGTTCCCAATAGTTTCTGTACAAACTTCAGTTCTTGAAACTGGTGAACAAAGCAACACTTAAAGTTAGTTTTATCATACCGAGGACTAAAACCTATAATCTATAATGGAATGATATGTAAATATATCATATAAATGTGAGGTGACAACAAGTAAAACAAAAAAGCAAATACAAAGTAACACCTATTCCTAAGAACATAATCATTTAGTAATTCAAGTATATAATGTCCTTGGTGGAAAAAGAAAATAACAACCTAATACAAGAACAATAGTGAAATAAAACAATTAAAATTGTAAAAAACAGCCTTATGCTTTCTCATAACAAAATTAAACAGTAAATCAGAATAAAACCGTAATATCCATAGTGGGGAGTAGAAATAAGAGGAAATAAAAAAATAACGCTATTGAAACATAACACAAAACAAAGTCTAAAAACCCTTACACCTATAATAATAACAAAGCATAAATAAGTATATATATTTCTGTACCTACATGCATATTGCCAATGAATGGTAAAATGACAGGATGTTCCATCTCAAATACTACGCTTTCTTCTTGCCTGATGTCAACATTTTGACACATTCTTTAAGTAAGTAATTTTTTTCTTTTTTTTTCTCCTAAACGTTTCCTAGCAATTTCAAATTTTAGTTTTTAATGTTCATGTTCTTACAAATGGTGAACGGTTTGTGAACAGGGCAAGAGTAATTCTGCGGATACAAATAAGTACGCATAACTTCAGTGCAATCCAAGAACGGTTTTCGACCAGTTCTGAAGTAAAACCCGAATACACCTATTAAAGTTTGTTCGAGGAGGCGATCAGTGATCGGTCTCCGACATCTTCGCATACGCACTAAAATTTTAGCATTTCTGATATAAAATGTCAGACATTAGACAATGTGCCGGTTGTACGTGGAATCTTTAGGATTAATTCCCAATCAGTCCCGGACTATTTAGTGTGATCCTGGTAAATTTTCGAAACATACGAGAGTTGTTTGACAGAACACGTTCCCAAAGATTTGACAATTGCCCATCGGTTCCAATTCTCTCATGCGTATATTGGTTCGTGATTATTTATGTCGTACACGTTGCGAACTAGTCCCAGATAGTCTCCATGTTTCACTTTCTACGGAGAGGCCTCAACCAAAAACAATATTCATAATAAAATGTCAACACTGATTGAATCTCATCCACAAGTTGAACAGTGCAATGCTGAATTACAAAGACGCTTAGAAAAAACTTGTCATAGGTAGGTTATACTTATTTTCAGCATAATTTGGAAGGTCTTTTCAGTATGTTGCAGCAATTACATGGATATAAGGGTATAATAGTAATCCAATCATTAAACATTTTATGTTCATATATAAAAAAAACTAGTACTCAATAGAAGAAATTATAGAATATATTGTTAGCTTTGTAAAAGATTTACTGAAAAGTATAACTTGCGTGAAATGTTCTATATTTCAATTACTTTATTTCACATCTTTTTTACAAAACAGGAAAATATATGGTAAATTAACAAATGCTTGCCCCTTTGATGATTTACATGTAGGATTTTTAAATTTATATTTATATTTACAAAAAAGAACATAGATGTTCATTTTTTAATAAACATTTTAAAATGTATCAAGTAAATTTATCAATACTATTTCAGTTAATAAAGAGTATTTATCAAATTTAATTGACAATTGTAACAAATTCAGCAAACTAAAATTTAACCCAAAAATATGATACCTTTGGAGATCACATGATAAAGAGTTTTCCGATAATTTGTTATTTCTTATCCGTAGTGAAATTAATTTATTACCTTTGTCACTTATCGCGGAAAGCAGTAAAATTATGAAAGGGAAAAGCTGTAAGTGCAAAATGTAAGATTAAGTATTATTTTTGTTTGATATTTAGATACCTTGTAATTTTGGATATGTTTGAATGGAAAATAAGACTGCCCCGTAAGTTTTTTTGTTTAGTTTATACTATAGAAAAATGTTGGATATCGATTTCAATTAGAATATATATAAATATAAATTGTGTTAAAGAAAATATACACTCAAATGAGCATTTTGGTAAAAAAATTTCGACCTTATATTGCAGCTTGTATTGAGTTATTAATAAGCCGTGATGAGTATGTGCTCCAAACGGAAATCTAGATTGTGCTGGATCGAAAGAAAATTGGTTAGCAATAGATTGTTAGCAATTATTTATTTTTTAATCTATTTCTTCTCAATTTATTTATCCTATTTTTTATCCAATATCAAACAGTGCAGACGTTGCGGATTAATTTCACAACGCGAGTGAAAGGAGATTTCACACCAAAAAGATTTCCCTAATCATTCCATAACACATATACACAAAATACTTATTAAACATATATTTAATAACACGCGACTAAAAAATACGTGACATCCACCGACTACAGCTATTTTTTAAATTAACAATACCTTTTTTGAATATTAGCTAAAGGGCTTTTATCCCCTATTTAGTATTAACAATTTAACAATAAGATAGTTCCAACGAACCCTAGAATTGCATGTACGAATCGCGCACCCCTCACGGTTTGTTCATCACTGGTATATAGACTACAACCCTGTGGCACAATAACTAACAACTTGGTTGTTAGTGTGCAGTGCTCCTCAAATTCTCCGACAATGATGCTGTTTGAAATATTCAGCTATTTCAACTTCTTCCTACTGAGGATGGTTTCAAATGGTCAAATGGTCAAATGGTAGGTATCGTTGTTCCACAGAAATTTGAGATTAATCTGCCAATAGATCTTTTCTTCTATGCATATTGCCAAATTGTGTTGTAAGTACCTCAATTTAGTTACAGGAAAACCAATAGCCATAACATCTCATTTTATAACGAAGTGACGCGCTTTGTGCGGTTAACAGGGGGATTTGGCGCTGGGACGGACTTCGGGAGTTCGGCAAAGGGTTTTAATAGTCGGTTTTACGGTTTTGCTCGGGCGCCAGATTTTTAAGGGTTTCCTCCCTCGGGAATATGCCTGGGTAATTTACGAACTCAGGAGATTACCAGGGTTGTCCGTAGAAATGAAACACACACTCAAAACAGAAAATCCCTAAATTATTTTATTCTCACACGGCAGTCAATTACAATTCATACGACTAACACCTGTTGGCGCTAGGTCGTCGAACGGAGATCGGGCAAAAACTTATTTACAATTATTTATGTATTTCGGAGAGGAAACACACAAATGCGAAAATATAATAGTATTACAGTTGGAGAGAAATAAAATATTACGTCACCGTTTAACGCCTTGCCAAAATTTCGCCTTGCTTTCTATAATTCGCACTATATAAATGTCAAATTTTAAGTGTGAACTGAACAACAACAAACCTTTGCATTCCTGGTTTTCAGCTTTGGAATTATTATTTTACGTATATTTTTACCTGTACTTTGCGAAATGTACACTTTTTGATTATATTTGGCATTTTTCAGTGTACAAAAGCTGTTTTCGCCCAAATTGATTATTTTATAATTTGAATTCAATAACTATGCTATTTTCGAACATGTCGTAATCGCCACATATAATTTTATAAAGTCTAATTATACAAATGAAATACATTGATATAACTATATCACAGAGGTATCCCTATTTAATCATGTATTTTTTATGGTTTTCTGATAGAATTCAATTCAATATTTTTTACTAATTTACTGAAGTTCGTGCGATTCGTGCTTCAAATTTAGGACCATTTTCCATACGACTAGTCTTAATTGGATTGTAAGTTTGAAAATCTGAATAATCAGACTGAATACTCATAGGTCAATCAATACAATTGAAATGGATGGCACAGCAGGCTTGTTTGTGAGTAGGTAGTATACTTTGTCCAGTCGGAGTTGGAACGGCAAAAAAAAACACTTAATGGCTTTTTAAGTGGTGAAAAGCCATGCCGCCCGGTCTTCCATGGGCGTATCATTACGGATAATAACTCTAACAATGAATTCACTTCCAAACCCCACAAACAAATGGCACACACATTCACACACCACTGCTTTCTCGAGTATAAATTCCGAAGAAGAAATCACAAGGAAAGCACACGTGGCCGCTGTGTTATGGTCCACTTATGGTCCAGTGGACCATCCAGTATCCGTAGAGTCTCGCGTACTTCCTCGTACACGATTCCACTGATCGACTGTACACCTGCACCTTAGAAGAAGAAGATGATACAAACGAAGTGCCGGCGTCGTAAAAAAAATTTGCGGTCCAATGGACCCTCTAGTTCTTTATCTGTACATATCCATACATTAACATATCTGATTTCACTTGGGCAACTGAACACCTGCATTTTAAAAATACCAGGGCGTTTCTGAATAAGCAAAAAGATAAGTCCCACGGTTTTGTATAAAGACGAGGGGCTCTTTTCGAATGTCCTCGGTAAATTCAGATTTTATTGAGTGTTCCGATTGCTACTGGTTAGGGTATACCAAATTGTTCGGTATGTGCAGAAATAAAACAAATTTCGACACACGTGACGAGACAACATCATGTATAGAGTATGCAATCAGTTTAGAATTCTCAAGTTTTTCGATAGTATGACTTCTGATTACGTCAGTTTTTCTTGTAAGGAATAAATGTCGTACAACCAACATGGGTTTTCTGTGAATTTGATCAGTAACATACTTAATTCTGAGTCCCACGTCTTGGATATATTTGACAGAAAAAGCCAAGTAGTATTGATACGGATTTCTCAAAGGCATTCGATAGAGTTTATACCAATACACCTTTTTTTTCAGCAAGCGTCTCATTATGCCCTCTTACTATTTTAGTTTAGTTTTACCTTAAAAGTTTATGAGACTATTAATTCTACAGATGACCAATATTTAGTTCAATATTTAGAATGATAAACAAATTGGTCTCCTTATGTATTTCAATCCACTTTATCTTAATAATAACAAATGTTATCATATTAGTTTTTCCATCTGCATAAGAAAGTTGAAACTGAATACTTTCATGACAATAATGTTATTAATTATGTGTCTCATATTAACGACCTTGTGGTTTTATTCGATAAACAATTAAGAATTTCTTTCAGTTTAAAAACTGTGCTGATTTTTCTGTCTATAAAACGAGACGTGTGTATTTAGCTTTAATGTTCTCTATACTGAATTATGCTTTTGAGACAGCCGCTAATGAAACATAAGCTAATACTATGAAAACAGTTCAGAACAGATTCTTACGTAATTTTGCTTACAAGACTGAAACTCCTCTTGTTGATCATCACTACTCCACAATTTCAAACCTAATGAATATTAATTCTTTGAGCAACAAAAGAATCTATTTTCATATTCTTAAGCGAGACCTAAGGAAAAATAATATTTTTTACATTCCATTTCATCATGTCAGTTACGGCTGGAAATTACCAATCGATAGCTCATTGTTATTACTAAATAAATGAAACATTGATATTTTATCTTCTATCGTTAATCAATTTAAGAAGTTTTTATCTCTGTTTCGAAATTGCAATGTTAAAAGTTGATTAGGATATGAATTTCTTTTTTACATATTTGGAGGTAGAACCATAACTTTATTATGGGTGTTCAAGATATACCTCGAGAATCTGCGAATGAAAACGGTACTTTTGTTTTTCTATTTTTTTTTTGTTCCATTTTTCTCTATCCTTTTCATTCCTAATTCATTCTTTTAGCATCCTTCCCTTTTCTTTTCGTTTGTTTTTGTAAAATTTGTCATTTACTACCATGCACTGATCACATGTTTAGTATCATTGTATTGGGATATCATGTTTATAAAATCAAATAAAAATATTTGTGAATCGCCTGTGAATTGATTACGGAATATCTGTGCATTTATTTCCATGGGTTACGTAATCTACTATCGAACGTAACTTTTTAAAAAGATTTTATTTTTATTTTCCACCCTATTTCATTATTTCGATACGTTAATTAGTCCGACGTTACGGCTATGTCGAAAATTAATTATTGACTGAATGCGTTGTCCCCGAGATCTATATTTATATTCCTCTTACGAAGCTGACCAAAGGGTTTCTATTTTGTTAATAGTTTCATTGTTAGAGGGTGACGTTACTTATGTGAAAATTAAGGTTAAGTTTATTTATATTCAATCTCATTATTACATATTTGGAAACTTTAGGCAACAGTGTCTGGGAACAGATTTGGGAACAAGTGTAAAACTAGTATTTTTTCCTGTCTCGTGGCTCCCGAAACATTAAACGGGATCCATTAATCACGAGGGAACGCAAAAACGTGATAAAGCTTTTAGAGTAAATTACGAAGTATAACCGAAGATTTCTACTTTTCGTAGTGATCGACACGGATACACAAAAACGACCGTGAAACCTGTTAAACCTGACATTCTATGCTAGGCTATGGTCTATGGTATACGGGCTTACCATTGACTGCTTAACTCTAATATAAGGGATAATTGCCGTTGTGAATATCACTTATTATAACTTAATAGTTAGTAAGTTAAGCACATTTCAGTTTAGTACACGAAATCACATATGTGACGGTAGAAATAACTGTTACAGTGTAACATTCTGAGCATTTATAGTGGAATAGATGAAATTGTGTATACGTTTTCATGAACGTTTTCCGCTACCTTCATCTCACGTTAACTTTTTCGCAATAACCTAAACTTCAGATATACTTCCATGTATTGATTTAAATGTTTCCGAACCGATTAACCGCGGGAAGATGAAAAAACGACGCAGTGGCGTTCATATCGACACTTTGCCCCATTTCATTCGCGTTCGTTTTCGTTTCCGATCTGTCGACGCGGATAATTGCCGGGCGAAATTTAATTTTCGCTTTCTGAGAAATTACTAAAGATTTTATTTTTCG
>OX276453.1:8776656-8854156 GCA_946251905.1 Cryptocephalus moraei
GAGAGAGGAGAGAGAGGAGAGAGAGGAGAGAGAGGAGAGAGAGGAGAGAGAGGAGGAGAGAGGAGAGAGAGAGGAGAGAGAGAGGAGAGAGAGAGGAGAGAGAGAGGAGAGAGAGAGGAGAGAGAGAGGAGAGAGGAGAGAGAGAGGAGAGAGAGAGAGGAGAGAGAGAGGAGTGAGAGAGGAGAGAGAGAGGAGAGAGAGAGGAGAGAGAGAGGAGAGAGAGAGGAGAGAGAGAGGAGAGAGAGAGGAGAGAGGAGAGGAGAGAGAGAGGAGAGAGAGAGGAGAGAGAGAGGAGAGAGAGAGGAGAGAGAGAGGAGAGAGAGAGGAGAGAGAGAGGAGAGAGAGAGGAGAGAGAGAGGAGAGAGAGAGGAGAGAGAGAGGAGAGAGAGAGGAGAGAGAGAGGAGAGAGAGAGGAGAGAGAGGAGAGAGAGGAGAGAGGAGAGAGAGGAGAGAGAGGAGAGGAGAGAGGAGAGGAGAGGAGAGAGAGGAGAGAGAGAGGAGAGAGAGGAGAGAGAGGAGAGAGAGGAGAGAGAGGAGAGAGAGGAGAGAGAGGAGAGAGAGAGAGAGAGAGAGAGGAGAGAGAGAGAGAGAGGAGAGAGAGAGAGAGAGAGAGAGAGAGAGAGAGAGAGAGAGAGAGAGAGAAGAGGAAAGAGAGTCGCGACTGAGTCGAGGGCCCAGAAACGTGCAAATGTTTTAATTACTATACAAGCCATACCAAACACACCAAACCTTCCCGACTGAGTCGTAAGCCCAGAAACGTGCAAATAAGTTTTATCTTTTATCCAAGCCCGACCGAACATACCTAACCTTCCCGACTGAGTCGTAAGTCCAGAAACAATGGAAGTACGGAACAATTCCAAAATACATATCTCAAACTACATGCAATGTATTCTTTACATGAAAATTGTGGTATATTGGTAGCGACGAAAGATCACATGATATTATTTGAGAGTATGAAACACTTGTAATAAGTCATAAAATTGCAAATTATAAAGTTAGTAATGGGAGTATGTGTGGTTGCCTAGGTGTAAACAGTTTATATTATCGGATGTTCTTTGTAAAAAGACGCTTGCATTGTATTATTAGTAGTGAAAAAAATTATACCAACAGTATGAGAAAGAAGATAAAGGTACAAACATGAGAATTTAATCGGAGAATGGCTTATGAAAAAGATCGCCCGGACGGTCTCGTAGGCATAATAAAAACCTCGACGTTCCATGATAAATGTCAAATTATGATTGTGTTCCGTGAAAAGTATGTAACAATTTTGGTCATATCGTACAAAATTCGCATTTAACATATTTTGCAAAGAGTTTGAGCGTGAATAATAGTGAAAAATATTAAAAGAGGATCACAAACGTGTGATATGGAATGAATTTGATGTCCGTGATTTGTTCGTCTCGAGAAAGCAACGAAGCCGAAGAGGGAGCCGAACGGGGAACTAACCTAAAAAGTGAAATTATTTTTTTTGCAAAGAAACCAGAAGGAATTAAAAAAAAAGAAGTGGACCATCATGTTCAACAGTATTTTATGGACGAAACGTGATTTTTTGTTGAGTTTTTAATTTTTGACGGCATCACCTCTTATGGAAAATCGCATTTTGAAAGTGCCATAACTTTTAAACGGATCGTCTCCGCACTATAAGACTGGTGTCTTTGTAACACGTTTTTAAAATACTTTCGATTGAAATATGTCTTTTTTAAATATTTTGGATTCAGTAAGGAAAATACCAGCCCATTATCGATTGAAAAGTAAATCGTCGTATGTTTCATCTGTATATCTGTCATAAATGAAACCAATATTATCGCCTAAAGAAACGAGTGTCAATTACCTCTGGTGAGACATATGGGAAAGTATTTATAAGTCTGTTTTATAAAACCTATTCCAGCCTGGTAAGCTTAGCTATTGATTTCAGTAATTTTTCTACCACCAAAGATAATTCAAACAGAAAATTCATTTGTACCAATCCCCTGCTTTGCATTTAAAGTTAATAAAAAACGTTTCCTAAATACGTATTACAAGTATTACACAACGCAGCACTTGCTATGGATATCAATCAACTTCTTGAAACATTCCAATTCGATCGTTATAAAAGCAGTTACAGAGTACAGTTTTAGACACGTTAATTTTTTATTTTTTCGAAAAACTCGTATTAGCGACGAAATGAATTCTCATATGTTATTTTAACTACTTTGGAGTAACGCCGTACGACGTTGTATCCTCCATCCCATTTAGGACAGCGTGAAAAGGATTCAAAACCGTCCACTGGGAGTGCGGATTGTTTATGTATTTAAGCTTACGTGTAGACACTTTTATTTGAACGACCGCGCCAGTGTGTCGCCGGGACGCTAGTGACGAAAATACAAAAGATAGATGTATGAGATTTTGAGCGAGTGTTGGGATAATGTGTGAGTTCAGGTCCTGTAAATTTGAATACAAATCTCCAATTAGTTTGGTCGTTATCAATGTGTGCACTTATTGCAAATGTGATATCGGGTCTCTCTTTAGCTGGAATTGTTTTATGGAGTACTTCCATTCGCCACATTCTTAGCAGAAGCAGAGGAGGAGAATCGTACGTGACTGACGTCATCAAGAGGGGGAAATTAAAATGATTATCATTGGTTGGAAGTCTAGAGAAGGAGAGAGTTGAGACTACGCTATTGGTGATACGTCACATCCGGTCACGTAGGAAGGGGTCAGTTGGAGAGAAAGTGAGTGTGAAAGTAAGATTAAGCTCCGAGCCTCGAAAGAGTTAGGATCTAATCTAATCTAACATCTAATTTTGTTGGATTATTGTTGGTGTTTTGGATATTAGTTTGGAAATTAGTATTGGTATTTTAGAATTAGTTCAAATCGGTGGTCTTGACAAACTATTGACTAGTGTACCCCAAAATTAGAGGGGCCCCTATTGTTAAATTAGAGCCATTGTGAAATCTGTGCGTTGGAACCTAGTGCCGGTACGGAATAACTACGAAATCTCGAGTGAATTAGGTATTTGCCATATATTTTAAATTAAACGAAATATATGTAAATTCATAGGGACGAACCCTAGGCCCAGCACCAAGTATTTCAGGTATAAAAAGCAGTAAATGTGCGAGGATCAGCGAAACGATCGCTCATCGTGACGTCACTCCACGTATAAACACGGGTCCGTTCTGCAGTTCACAAATAATTGTTTTCGAGTATTTTGGACTTTATTTTTGTTTCCGCTGGAGTGTAGGAGTTAAATTGCGACCAAATCTAGTAATTTGTATTATTCGCGTCCTAAAATAGTGTTTTCACTACACTGTTTAATACTGTGTGACGTCAGACGGAGTTTTGGCGCCAATTCCTAGCGTTTAAACTTCAAATGAATTTTTTTGCTTGAATGCTTTTAATTTTGTTTTTTTAATATTAACCTAAGATTTATAGGCATATAATCTCTCATTTAGCCAGTTTCCAAAACATAGACAATGATTAACAAAAATTTAGATTCCAATAGTAGGCACAAGGCTACCTCTATTGCTTCATTAACACAGGAGTTTCAAAGATTGTCGTTCAACACTTTAAATACTGAAGTACAGAACACCACAGGCTTAATTTCGAAAAGGAGAAGAGTTTCAACACTCACTATATTTCTTTCATTAAAAAAATTGACGATAATATTTATTCCTCCATAGTGTCTTGGAAAAATACATGAATATTGAAAAAGTTGCTAGATGGATCGGTTACGAATCCGAAGTCAAAGGAAGTTTGTCATGGACAAACTTCCACTTGTTTTGTTTGAAAATTTTATTGTTGATTAAAATTTCAACTAAAAATGGATACAGAACTGTTTTTAAAATTTGTTTCAGAATTATTTGATTTAAAAATTGATACAATAATCTACCAGAACTTAGAACAGCATGGTATGATTATTGGTGCTGTCTATGCAGGATATTTGAATAAAATAGGTCACAAACATTTGTATTATACTTCAGCTACCACAAACCAATCGTTTCTGTGGAACAATGTGAAGAAAGAGACCCTGATGATTATCTCATTCATTTCATTAATCAATATCATAATATATCTATTGAGGGTGTGTTTAAATTGGTGCAAAAGCTACACCTTGCGACATTTCTTTCAAAATTCTACGGCAAAACACTCAACACCAAAATATCGTACAAATGCTTCTTAGGTTCTCACTAAATGATTTTTCACCATTGGAAAGTTTCTTACCAAATGAGAAACATTCAAATATTCCGTCTATTAAGGGCGTTAATATCAAAAATCGTTAGGGGAAAGCAGCTCTAATTTTTTATAATATTATGCGGCTGTTTCCAGCTCAAAAGTATGTTTTAATATGTATTCTACGACTTTTTCCTTTGGTTACGTTTCTGAAATTACATGTGGCAATATGGCCCTTCTTATGATACTGAAAGAATAAATAAATAAATTTTTGTCGTCATAGGAACATTTTTAATTCTGACACATCAAAATTGAATCAACTCGACTTGATCGTTTCTTATCTGTCTTCTTTCTTAATCATTCTTATAGTTAGTTCTTCTTAGTTTTTGTGTTTTTTCGTTGTTCTTTTATTCGTTTCTTACAAAATGTGTAAATACTGACCAACCAAGGTAAAGGCACACAGTACAATTCAAAGAGCACGTTTTAGGTGCAGTTCAAGAAGATTCAACCATTAGTACCCGGCAGTACCTACCTACGACATTAAATGTTCCAAATAATAATATGCCGCGTTTGATTTTACGAGATAGCTCTGTTTATCTATCGCATCTTATGAAAGTTCAACCACCCAACGTAGCTAGAATAAAATTTTGAAAATGATGACTTCTTAAGTCATGTTCTTTGGAGCAATGAATGTATGTTTAACAGAATTGGGGTGTTAATGTCCCCAACAGTCACATTGGGTTAAAAAAACTTAGAATTCGCACGCTAATCATAAATATGGTCATTAAAGGAAATTTTCTGTTCATGTTTGGATGAATAAAATAAATCAAACAATTGTTGGATCATTTATTTATTAAATGTATTGAAACAAGTTATTGATTAAGAGCCGCTATATATACGATTTAATATAGTGTAACGGGACAAAACCGTGGCTAGGCAACCAAACCTACTATTTCATAATGAACTTATGGAGCCTCTCACCAGGAGCAGTAGTTTCGCTGCACCGTGTCTAAGTTTAGATGAATTTTCTTAAGATGGCCAGATGTATAATTCACCAAAAGGTGTTCATCTTAGTAGGCCGAAATATAGGCCGCCGGAGAAAGTGAAATCAGTTCCCACCAGACGAATCCTCAAATAATAAGAACGTACTCTCTACAGCGGTGTATCTAAGTACTGCAGGACTACGATAGTGGCGTCCCGTCATTGTCCTATCAGTCTAAACACATACGGAGCTTTTTTATCGAAACGCATGGTGGGAAACCAACAAGAGCAAAAGAGAAACCAGCAGTAGTTCGTTAGCATGACAGAGAGAGAAGTTTTGCAACGTTGCCGGCCGAGCAGGCAGTCCAAGTCAATGCGTATCGCGGTCGCGTACGCTTTACACTTTCGGATGTGTGCGGTACAGTGTGCGTAGCGGATGACTGTAATGTTTCGCGAGCTATCAACATCGCAAAAGGTTGTTCTCTGTTTAGCTAACGAGAAATATATGGCCTTTCCTTCGCTCTCATGCGTATGTCATCCTGCAACTCTTTAGAAACGGTCTATATAGTTGTAGAGACCGTTTATCGTTTTACCGCATTACCGTTTGGTGTACCTAAATACTGTAGGACTACGATAGTGGCGTCTTGTCATTGTCGTATTAGTCTAGGACCTAGGTACACATAGTTGTAGAACCCTAATTTGGTATTTTCGGCATTTTTAACGCTTAGAACAATTTTGCATTTGCTGCTTTTCAAAAATTAGCGCAATTTTATATGTTCCACCTTTTGGAACATACTTGGATCATACCTACTTGGAATATCTATACTTACTTACTTAGAATACTGATAATTTCTATTCAAAATGATAAACTGGTATTTATAAAGCCGGCAATTCCCTCTGACTTTTTGTGACTCCGTTGGAAACATCATCTTTCGTCGGAACTGTAAATACTTGTAAACAAATAGTTTTTCGTGCTTTTCTCCCTTTCCATTTCACTGCGAAATGTAAATATCGCTTTGTTTGTACAATGTTAACGCTACCGCTCTAAAATAAATTAATCTAAGTGTTTACTGACCTGTGTTTTCTACGGACAGCCCTGGCATTCTTCCGAGTCAGTAATAAACCTAGGGATATACCCAAGGGAGAAAACCCTACAAATCTGGCGTCCGAGCAAAACCGACCTGTAGACCGTAAAACCGAATTCCTGAACTTCGTCCAAGCGCCAAATTCAACAGGTAACTGATCCTTTCATCGGAGTCGTGCCGCCGAGGACCACAAAAGAACGTTATAGAACCATATGCATGATTTAGCCCCTGCTCAATATTCTCATCATGTAAGCGAATGGTTGGACGAACATATTCCAAATAAATGGATTGGTCGCGGCAGTCTCATCGTGTGACCCGTGAGGTCCCCTAAACTTAATCCTCCGTATTTTTTTAATTAGTTTCATCAAACAGAAAATTTATGCAATGGCTGAATTGAATGCGGTAGTGGTTCGGCAAAGACTAGCATTATAATTAAATTTTAACGTTTATTATGTATTACCGTGGCAAAACTCTTCGTTGTGCTTGTTTTGTGTGACATAAAAAATTTAAATAAATCACCTGTTTACTATAAGAACCTCAATTCCATAAATCTGTTACTATGGCTACCCCAATTTCCTGAGTTATCTTGTTTATTTACATCATCAATACGGCACGTGTTAAGTGTACATTTTTTAAATGTGACTCCCGTTGGATAATGAATCGTGTGACGATATTCTGGAATTAACCTTTTTGCCATAGAATTTTACAAGTAATATAAGCCACATGTACATTTTCCGCCAATTTATATACACTCTGTATATTACTTGTGCACGATGATAAAAATTTAAACTTTAGTTTAACTGAAATCTATTTACCAAGTACCGTGATATCTAAAATTATCTTGATCAGGGGTTATCATGGGATGAAAACGGTTGTCTTAACTTAAATCATCCTTTTAAAATAATTTTATGATTGTCAAGCTACACTTACATCATCAATAACTGACAAATATGTTACCTACTTATCTAAAATAGTAATGAACTACAAGTAATGAAATAGTAATATCGTTTTTATTAACAACAAAAACTAAATTACAGTAGTTGTTTGAATTGTCCCCCGTTTTGTTCAATACACAATACACAGCCTCCTCTTGCTGTGACTCAAAAAATGATTGACGTAAATATAGGATGGGAACTGCGACAATAATTTTAAAATTCATGGTTACCCTTGACCAAAGTAACTTTTGACATCACCATATTTATTATCAATTATTATAACTTTACAACGCTTTCATGCCCATTCATCTTTACTACAACAGTTTTATTTTCAGTTCGTTGGCTATTCAAACTACCTGGGCCTGTTCATTTTTAAAATGTAGGAAGCATCTCTTCCAACGCATGTACACATAATGTATCGAAGCGCCCTCTCTACCTGAAACTCCTCTCAACTGGCGGAACATACTTCCGAAACAAAACGCAATGGTTTTCTCTCTCGCTTGTTGGCGCTGATTTCATTCTACCAGTCTTTCCGTGTAAAGTGGGGTTCAAAAGAAGCGTGGCCCCGACGGTAAGGCAACCCTGGTTCCGTAACCAATTCTGGCTACGTATCTGGTGCAGTCTTCGCTTTCGCGAGTATTTCCGAAAGTGTCTCTGCAGCGTCAACCGCCCATCTTTCGCGAGTGTTCCGAAAGATGCTTCGCAATAGCGAGTGCCCGTTCCGTTGTCTTTCGCGAGGTTATTTTTTTCCTGAAAGTGCTTCCGCCGTACCCAACCGCGCGTTACAACATCAATTGTGAGTAAGCAAATTCCGCTTAATTTTGTCTTTCTCTTGATTCTTGGGTTAGGCCATTCCGCCGCTTTCATAACCGTTTGTGAGTATCCGATCGTAGTAAATCGCTCCCGACGAGTCGTTCTCGGAGAGGATTTATTGCTGAGGTAAATTTTCTATAATTTTCCACTCGTATCTCGGAATCTATGCAGGTTAGATTCCTGCTTTCACCGTTTGAGCACGCCCTTTAGGGCCCAATACCGCCCTCGCCTGCTTGTTCCGCACTCGCTTCAGCTATATCTTTCGTTCGCTTGCATCTAACCGCTTCAACCGCCTTAATTGTATTTTCTCCGTTTATATTTCGGTTCCTTTAATACATTTTCGTAAGTGTAGATAAGAACCGAGCCGTTTTTGCCCGAAGCATCTGGGCCCGGGCGTTCATTCGAATGCGTCGTGCAATGTTGCCGGTTCCCGCTGGTAATCCGTAAAACCGGGGCGTACACCATTGCCAAGACTTCCCGAAAGTCTGATAACCGACAAACCCTTGCACCCCGCTGCCAAAGTGCTCCTGTATCTATGTACATATTGTAATTTATGATCCTTTATTCTTATGTTACATTTAATTAATAATCATTGGTTCCTGGAATTCATTTGTAAATAAAATCATAGTCGTGTAAGACTGATTTTATTTAACTATTAGTTTCAACCTCTTTTACTTCCATTCTTCCTGCTTTTCAAATTTTTATTTATATATCGCCTGAAGAAACAACACTCTAAAAATATATAAATTGTAACACGTGGTTCGCCTTATATGAGCTAATCTCGAAATTATGTTCTTAAAGTGGAATATTAACTAAACACAACTCTCGTGTTTGGCCCATCCCGAAGAACGGGTAAAGGGAAGATTATGAATACGTTACAGTTTTAAAAAGGCGTGGTTAGTCTTATATCATCGTGTATGAGAGATTGTGTTGTGCTGTGACAATTATTTACTGTGCCAAAGACTGTAATATTGAGCAAAGTAATTGGAGGTAGCCACTAATTGGTGAGTTTATCACTGAACCATTCATTCTTCTACTGTTGATTAACTAACTAACCCTTTAATTAATTAACCATTGATATTTAGAAATGAGAAATAATCGTAATTGTCTCTAATTGGTATTCCAAATATTAGTCAGTCACTGTTAGCACGGGCCGCCTTTTATCTCAAGTCAGGGTACTTCGCGCGTCTCTCCCTTAGTACTCATTGCACGTTCTTGGGGTATTTGCCACTAGTAGGTGACGGGTACCTTGCGCGTCCCTCCCCTGGAACCGTTGCACGATCAGTACTAGTGTATTGCGTTTTCCTAAGACCTTCGCGCGTCTCTCCCTTAGTACCATTGCACACTCGACCCTAGATGTTTATGATATTGTTGTTTCCTAGTAGCGGGGGCGGGTGCTTCGCGCGTTTCTCCCTTAGTACCCCCTCCACGCCCAGTACTAGTATGTTTGAGGTCTGGTGGGTATTTTGCGCGTTACTCCCTTAATATCCATTGCACAAGCGAGACTTAAATAGAATTTATTATTATCTATAAATTAACAGAGAGAATGAATTGCTCAAAGTCGTTTTTATTTCTTTGTTCCAGAAGTGCAGTCGTCTCGAACCTAAGACTCAGTTCTCGCCATTTGGCCCACACAGACAATTAAAAAAAAGTCAAGTGCCTACACTTTTTTTGGCCTTAAGATTTTATTACGTTAATTCTTTTGCTTATATATTTTTTATATATATTTCATTATTATTATTATATATCACTATTATGATTTATATGGGTTATTATATATTATTATACTACCAATTAATTAAAAGTGGGATCATATACTACAGTCGAAATAAAGACAATCCGTATTTTTCCCTGTACTGTGTTTTATATTCAGGGAACGCCCTGGCATTCTCCTGAGTTTAAACTCACCCGTGGCATTAGGGAGTAAACCCTTAAACATCTGGCGCCCGAGGTAAACCGATTTTAAAACCATTTTCACGAATCCGAACTCCGCACCAAGCGCCAATTCTACCAGTAACGTAACCTTCCACCAGAGTCTTCGTGCCGCCGACGACACTGCACACCGAGGAAAGTACGTTACAACACCTTAATTTTTTGCACAATTGGAAAGTGAAACTAAGAGATCCTACATCCTATTGGAAAATATTCGGAAATAGAGTCTGTCATTTTGTGAGTCACACCACTTTGGCACTTTCTATATGTTAAAATAAAAGCGAAGTTGAAAACAATTTCCAAAACTGTACTACATGTTACACAATCCATTGATTTTGTGATCGTGTGTGGAAAAAATGTTTAACAGCTAATAAATTAATTTCAACAATGGTTTTAAGACTGTTTTTTTTTTAATTAATGCACCTTCCATTATTTCGTTAAGGTTCCGTTTAAGTAAGTGACAAATGTGCAAAAGGCTTTAATATACAACTCATGGAAAAAATATTCGAAATCTGCTCAAAATAATATCTTCTTAGGCAATTAGTACGTTTTTTACGGAATCAGCCACATACAACAGCCAGTACATTTTTGGGAATTTTTGAGTAAGCATGGAGAATTCTTTACGTATTGATTTCCCTTTCAGGGGCTCTGAGCATACGCGAACACTGTTAAAAGGAATAATAAAAGCGTACTCGGAAAGTTGCAAAAAATAAAGATTAAAGACATTATTCAATCCCATGATGTTTTTTTAGTATAATTCGATCCCTTTTGGTGAATCAATAGTTGCACTTAAAAAGGAGGAAAAAGTAAATATTCTAAATAATTGTAGTTTCAATTTAAATGTAGTATATACTCGTATGTTGCATACAAGTGCAAATGCAAGCGATACGTCGAGTTTACTTTTGTTCGTATTTTTCCAGCACAAAGAATATTTGAAAGGTGTTTTGATAGGTCCTTTAAAAAAACGATGACATATCATAACAGTTTATAAAGTGTCATAGCGGTTAATTTTTTTACTTTGCTTGCTTTAAAAGAAGTGTTGCAGTGGTTCATTGTTTTACAACTTAACGTGTGATGATGCGTGGATACGTAAAATGTTGTTTACACGGTCGTATCCCCGAACTTGTACTTTTTCCTCCTAATCACTTAAAAACGAAGGTTCTGCTTTTCCATTGTTTTATAACTTACCATAAATATTTTCTCGCATTTAACCACAAACTACTTCAAACCATACAAATAAGCACTTAGGGTTATTACGTTTAAATCATGTGGATTGACGAACGTAAACTTTCCCCACGCTGGGAGAAACAGTTTTGCCACACCTGCCTGATTTCATTCGTCGCTCGTCTCTCCAATGAAATTTAACTAAAAATCACTTCGTCACGTAGCGAAATTTATTAGGTTCACTCTCGAAATGTTAAAATTAGTTAACTAAATCCCAATGGGTTTCGTATCTATTAGTCTTCGTCGTCATCAAATTTCAGGTGTGAATATTGCGTTAAAATTAATGAACAGTGTCGAATTTATGAAAAGTTGTTTTGAAATATGCCTAAGTGGATTAATAAATGTGGTACAGTTGATCAGATTAATTTGAATCGTCGCTTGTTCTGAATTATATTAGGTTTTAGAGGCGTAATTAATATTTAGAAATTTCCTTTAACTTACATGGTATATGAAAACTGACGGAGAAAATTATATCTGCGGAGTCCTGGACTTTGTCTTTTGAATAATTTTACATCCAATTGTGTAAGACTGATTTTATTTATCTATTACTTTCTACCTCTTCGCCTTATATGAGCTAACTCGAAACCCCGTTCTAAAATAGAATTTTATCTAAACACAACTTAAGAGGGTAGTCCGCATCGAACGTGAAGATTATGATTATGTTACGGTTTTAAAAAGGGCTTGCCCGTGTTTTAGTCTTATATCCTCTTTGATGAGAGATTGTGTTGTGCTGTGTCATTTTTGAACTGTGCTAAAGACTTTAATATTGAGCAGAGTAATTGGAAGAAGCCACTAATTGGTGAGTTTATCACTGAGCCATTCAGTCATCTACTGTTGACTAAACAACTAACTCTTTAATTAATTAACCATCGATATTTAGAAATGATAAATATTCGTAGTTGTCTCTATTTGGTATTCCAAACACTAATCAGTCACTGTTAGTACAGTGCCGCCTTTATCTCAAGGCAGGGTACTTCGCGCGTTTCTCCCTTAGTACTCATTGCACGTTCTTGGGGTAACTGCCACTAGTAGGTGACGGGTACCTTGCGCGTTACTCCCCTGGTACCATTGCACAATCAGTGCTAATGTATGGAGTTTTGCTAGGATCTCGGGTGGTACTTCGCGCGTTATTCCCTTAGTACCATTGCACACTCGACCCTAGATGTTTATGCGATTGTTGTTTACTAGTAGCTGGGGCGGGTACTTCGCGCGTTACTCCCTTAGTACCCCCTGCACGTCCAGTACTAGTTTGTTTGAGGTCTGGTGGGTGTTTTGCGCGTTACTCCCCTAATATCCATTGCACATGCCAGACTAAAATAGAGAGAGAAACGATTAACTATTATACTGTCTGATTTATATTTGTTCTAATTATTTGATCCTACAATTTCACCACGTATGAAGTAATAGAGTTTATTATGCTTTATAAATTAACAGAGAGAATGGGTTGCTCAAAGTCCTATTTATTTCTTTATTCCAAAAGTGCAGTCGTCTCAAACC
Organism: Cryptocephalus moraei; assembly: GCA_946251905.1. Lineage (NCBI taxonomy): Eukaryota > Metazoa > Arthropoda > Insecta > Coleoptera > Chrysomelidae > Cryptocephalus > Cryptocephalus moraei. The sequence continues at coordinate 8,789,273 of OX276453.1, forward strand.
TCATACTCAGTCTCAACCTTAATAGTCTCGACCTTAATCTTCTCGATCTCACGGTCAGTCTCAGACTCAACCTCACCCTCGCCATCTGACTCAAATAAATACATAGTATTTATACAGAGTGATCAAGAAATACTGTTTAAGTTGGCAATCCTACCTGGAGGATTTTTTTGCTTAAGGGTTTGCAACGCTACACCGGAAATCTCTGCAGTCTGCATGACAGCGACAGCTAAATAAACACAAATATTTTAGGTTATGTGAATTTATTTACGATATTTATTTACCACACCAGAAAAAACTTCAATATTTAAAGGTACTGCTCGAATTGAGCCCCATTATGCTCTAAACATAAATTCACTCTTCGTTTTAGGCTCTCGAAGACATTAATTAACATCCGAGGAGTAATATTTGCAACTTCCTCGATAATGGCACCTTCCAGTCCTTCACGTGTATGTAGAACATTACTGAACACCTTGTTTTTAAGGTGCCCAAAGAAACAAAAGTCTAGAGGTGTCAGGTCTGGTGACCTACCTGGCCAGATTCCCATACTTATGACTCGATGGCCAAAAACATCCCGCAAATATTGCATTGTGGCTCGAGCCGAATCTTGTTGAAAATATCCATTTTCGCGCTCCTCTACGGTTAATTGGGTAACGAACGGCTGGAGAATGTGCTGAATGTATCGTTCAGAATTACCTGTGAAATTAAAAAACACAGGACCATTTACTCTCTGCCGCGATACAGCCAGCCAAACACCAACTTTAGTAGGATTGTAAAGTTGTTGTTCTAACAGCATGTGGATTTTCACCAGACCATATTCTGTAATTTTGAGAATTAACATAGCCATTGAGATGGAATCAGGCTTCATCGGAGAAAAGGTTTTATCCAGGATATCGTCATTGTTCATTTCCAGATTGAACCAGTTACATAACAGGACGCGTTGTGGACGATCAGGAGGATTTAGGGATTGGACCATCAAAAATTTGTACGGGTGGTATTTCAATTTGCTCTTCAACACAGTGGAACAACTTCCATATGATAAACCTGTAAAGTCATGAAACAGAATACGGGAAATTAGGAATAAGTGGAAATTGGTGAACTTTTGATAGGGATCAAACCTGTTTGGAGGGAAACCTTAACCTAACCGGTTTGCGAGGACTTTGTTGCAGTCGGGCCCTGACGTCTTGCACCACATTTTTAGTGAGCACGGAGGGTCTATCAGGTGGCTTTCTTTCCTTCACATTGCCTGTATTCAAATATCGTTGAACTAAACGCATGCAGTGTTGTTTAAAAACGTCGATAGTGAACACAACTTCAGGAAACATTTCTTCAAATTGGTGCAAAGGGGATTCCAAGGAGTATTGCCATCCAGAAATGGGGTCATGAACTGCACTCCGAAAATAAGCCATGCCAATAAAAATATCCTGTTCTAATGTAAATAGTACTATTTTTATAATAAAAATTTGAATCGCCGCTCAATTGTCAATGCTGTCACTGTTAAACGTCGAAGTAGCTGTCAAGCAACCGGAAGTGGTTCCAGTTCTACTACTTTAAAGTAAAATTTAGGATTGCCAACTTAAACAGTATTTCTTGATCACGTTGTAGTATATTATATACTACATAATTTATCAGGAGTGAGATTATTATCACATTACCATACACTACAATTTAATTAAATGTGGGATTATATACTACAATTTAATCAGAATTGGGATGATTTATAATATCATATTATTATTTTGTGCTACAATTGCAATGTTACAACAATTAGAAATAATTCCCAAGATTAAAATTTTTAATGAATATCCTTGTCTGGATGTTCAAGTATTATCTCGCGGTTGTAAATTCGACGTACTTAATTGAAAATATATATCTAAATTAATTAAGAAGAAATGCTGAAGAACTTAGTCTAATCGTAGTTAAATGATCGTTTTGAAGGCAAATTATAATGTTTTATCACAAAGATGTATACTAATTATCAGTGAAAACTAAGCTTTCAAATCACTACTACATTTCTTCTTCTCTCTTTAACCTTCTTCGCCCCAATTTTGGACCCACGGTTTCTTCATTTTTCTCCAGTTGTCGCATTATTATGCTTCCCTTATCCGTGGAAATCCTGACGTTCTTTTCAGATCGTCTGTCTGGAGGACGCCCTTGAAACCTTTTCCCTGAGACCTTTTCCCTATGTATGGTCGCCATTTAGACCATCTTTCATCGGAGGATTTAATGGCGTGTTTAGCAATGCCCTATTCCGGTTTCACATCTGCCACTTGTATTAAAGGTCCTAGGTTAATATTTTGCTACCCTATCTCTTAACGATATGCTTATTGCATCTGACGTTCGATAGCCGCTGTAATACCATGAGTATATAGTCATAGAATGTTTTTTGTGGTCCATCTCTCAGAGCCATACGTTAAGATTGGTAACATGCATTGTTTAAATCACAGACAATTGATATATCTGGACCTGTCTATTTACAAACAAATATATTGCAAAAATAATAGCACATTTTAAGCGTTTTTTAACATTGATGTATATAAACATTGTTGTGCAATGTGTATGACAGTGAAGGAAAGGCGTTTGGATTACTCTAACTAAATATGAAAAATTAATAAGGACATTTATAGAGGTTATTTATTGTCTCAGTGGTGTTCCATCGGTTATCTTGTTTTGGGTTTCTAGTAGATCCCTTTTAAATAAACAATTGGATTCCCGTATTGGAATTAATTTTGCGACTAATTTTGAAACAAATCGAATAAAAAAATCGGCAATATCTGCACGAAACATTTTAAAGGAAGTGATTTTAAGTTTAAGTAGGGTCAGCCAAACATTAAAAAAACCCTTTAAAAGTATATTTTTCAACTTAAAAGTAGTACAATGTAATTAATTTTTACAAAAGATATTAATGTGACCGTAACAGAGGTCTTAAAAATCATTATCATTTGAATCAAGTTTTAATGCTATTAAAATAAAACAATTTTTTAGAAAATAAACAATTTATTCTACAAAACTAAGTAATTAAGTAAAGGGATTAAATCGATTCTAACAAGAAATTTAAATATTCACCTTTTCAACGTATTGTATTCATTGAGAAGACATTTTTGAATGATTTGAATCGTCCCCGATTTAAATATTTTTAAGCGTCAACAAGCAACACATTTTCTGAAGAAATTCATACTAAATAACTGTACTTGTAAAGAATCTGAATTCATTTCCAAACCGGAAAAGATAAAAAGAAATAAAACATTAGGTATTCTAATGAAATTCAGTTCAATATTTACTTAGCATATAATTTTGTAAACTTATAATGTTTTAATAAGTAACTCTTGAAGAAAAACTTTAATTAATATTTCTTAAAAACAGTTAAAAAAATTCCAATACGATTCAATTCGATTCTTATTGATTTATGAAAAAAAAGCGTACTATTTAAATATTTTCAAAAATTGAATAAAAAGACTAACAATCTTTGTCTCAAAAAAGCTTAAATTCATGAACTTAGGTGCATATGTTTTAATTGAAAAAAGGCAATCTACTGCTGATAACAGCAGTTTTTTAAAGAGAATATCAATGTTTTAGTTCAGATATAATATATAGTTTACAAATATGTAAAACGGTTGAGAAATATTTTAAATTTTTTAATAAAACTACTAGCAATTTTTATAGAAATGTGGACAATGTTGTCGATTTCAAGTACTTTCAGAGCTCAACATATTTTTCAATTATATTCAAGTATATTCAATTCTGATTTAACTTTTTTAAACACTTATGAATAATGGTATCCTTGACGGCCACATTTCTTCTTTAGGAAGTTAATCAAAAGAAATTAACGATTAAAATGTATGAAACGAACATAGTTGAATATGTCGCAACAAATTTAGATAAGGTAAATTTGGACAAGATTAATTTTGTTTCGTAATGAATTTAAACTAAATTTCTTCGTTCCTCAATTTTGCTTATTTTTGATATGCCTAAGAAAAACTGTTATGTTGCGTTTCACAATTCGTCAAAGGCGGCCATATTTGCTTCCCCCTTGCACTGCGCCCATCACCAATGTTGGCATGTAAATAAATAATACTTTCGTATGAGAACGTCGGGTCTAGTTATATTAAACGTCTGTGGTTCAAACAGCCTAATTCTTAGATGTAGAAGTATGTCTTGGTTTTTATGGGTTATGCCTATTTTCCAAATGCTAGTCGTCCAAGTCTTTTTGTTATATTAATTTCGGATTTTCACGTTTTAGAGAAAATGTATTACCGAAATAGGTATGTGTATTTACTTAAATTTCCTAATTGGGAATGTTCAAGTGTTATAAAGAAATCTTCTTTGCACATCACCTTACTTTTCTGTATGTTAAGTTACAAACATGTTTCATGATGTTTCCATTTCTTCATCGAACAGCATCTCTTGTATTTCTATAGTGTATGCCGTCTTCATCGGCTACTGTACCAAAAATGCACCACTAACTCTTGTAAATGTAAAAGATTAAAATTGTTTTGCAATTCCAAGTGTCAACATTCGACATCTTGAACTAATAAGTGACATAATCAACACTAAATGTATTTTATAACGATCCCTGTATAATATGTACCTACTCTGTAAAAAGTATATCATACAGGAGCCCTAATTCTATCCAAAGGGACCTCTGATTCTACCACAATATCTTTTCAATTGGTTTTTTATACGGGTTTTTGTGTCAATACCTTTTTTTTTAATAAGTGACATAATAAACAATACCAAGTGCATTTTATAAGGGTCCCCCCTGATTTTAAGGTTGTCTCTGATTATACCTCAATATGCATTCAATTTGTTTTTATTTTGTATCTGTAGTTCTTTCTTCTTTCTTGTATTAAATTTGTGATTGTTCTTTAAGAGACAATAAATTATTAATACAAATAAATTCGTTCTTCTTTTATCACAAACTGTGCCTCATACTCGTACATAGAATATTGACAGTATGATAGTAATGCGACAGGTTATTTCAGAGTTGCCTGCTACACATTTGGCAAACCTAAGATTGTCGTAACACAGTGTAGGCAATTTCCGAAATATCGAACAATTTCGGACTTTGCCTGAAGTGGTCCGGCAATGCGGACTTTGCCTAGGTAAACCTAAGTATGACTGTATGACGGACTTTGCCGGTAACATATATATATATATATATATATATATATAGCAGTGAAATTAACGACGAAAAAAATGTACAAGAGAAAATTCACGACTTACCCGTCTAATCCCGTTAAGAATTAACTTAATTAAGTAAGTCGTGAATTTTCTCTTGTACATTTTTTTCGTCGTTAATTTCACTGCTAAATTCCTTTGCGACAAAAGATTCGTGACAGTTGGCTATAGCTAGCCTCCGCGTCACAGACGGATTGTTGCTCTCGAATGGAGGGTATTTCCTATGTTAGGCGCAAATGTGCTTTGTTGCCTACTGTATGCGTTCTTTTTTGCGTTGTATATTTTTCTTTCCAATTGTCAAATATCGTTGTCACTCAAAACTTGGTTATACCACCCTGAAGAAGCTAACAAGCAGAAACACGTGTCGTATGGTTACCGTTTCTTAACGAAATTAGAAGGGTAAGTCGTGAATTTTCTCTTGTACATTTGTCCGTCGTTAATTTCACTGCTAAATTCCTTTGCCGACAAAAGATTCGTGACAGTTAGCTATAGTTAGCCTCCGCGTCACAGACGGATTGTTGCCCTCGAATTGAGGGTCTTTCATATGTTAGGCGCAAATGTGCTTTGCTGCTTACTGTTCGCGTTCTTTTTGAGTTGTATATTTTTTTCCGTGTCAAACATCGTTGTCACTCAAAACTTGGTTATACCACCCTGAAGAAGCTAACAAGCAGAAACACGTGTCGGTGGTTTCCGCTTCTTAACGGAATTAGACGGGTAAGTCGTTAATTTTCTCTTGTACATTTGTTCCGTCGTTAATTTCACTGATAAATTCCTTTGCCAACGAAAGATTCGTGACAGTTGGCTATAGCTAGCCTCCGCGTCACAGACGGATTGTTGCCCTCGAATGGAGGGTGTTTCCTATGTTAGGCGCAAATGTGCTTTGCTGCCTACTCTTCGCGTTCTTTTTGAGTTGTATAATTTTTTTTCCGTGTCGAACATCGTTGTCACTCAAAACTTGGTTATACCACCCTGAAGAAGCTAACAAGCAGAAACATGTGTCGGTGGTTATCGTTTCTTGACGCAATTAAACGGGTAAGTCATTAATTTTCTGTTATATATATACTACTAAAAAGTTACTAAAAAGTGTCCGCAAATTCATGGCAGTAGAGTACAATTAAATAGACGAAAAAAGTCTAGTTGTTAGTCGGAAGACGCTTAGTTTATAAGATATAGGGCGATAAACTTTTAATTATTGAAACCAAAAATACCTGTACATTTTTGTCGATAAATGGGTGAAAGTCGGTTCGTGTTGCTATAGAGATTGTCTCTAAAAGTCGTACACCAAATATTAAATTACATCAATGATGCAATTAACATGGAAAATACATTTCCTCTCTTTATTGTTTAACTCTTAATACTCAATTTTGTTATATCTTACACCGCTGAGCAGTTTTGTGGGCTATCTGAATAAGTGCTCCCTGGCATCTACTGCTCTATGATTCACATTAATGATTATTATTACGTAAACATTATTTGATTTTTATAATGATTTTAAAAACCAAAATACATCGATTAAACTGGATGTCCTATGTGGCCACCATTCACTTCTAAACAAGCTTTTGTTTTTCCTCTCCATTTGAACTAGACATGGTGAAATATTTGTGGCCTAGTCCTAACCATATCGCATGCTTTAATTATGCGATTTCGTAATTGATTATCATCAGTAGTGTACACTGGTGCGCTGGTCACTGGTTCACTCCGTGTAATTTACCTTCTTCCAAACTTTCTATCCAAAAGTAAATTGACATTTGCCTACTTATGATACATACCAGCCCCGAAAAAGTATCACCCAAAATACCAATACATACATTCTAAGCGAAATATCCTGATATCGTCGGGATTTTCTATTGGAGAAGAAGCACAGAAGCCGGTTTACAAGTGGATGGTGGTCATATATGGCACCTATTGAAATTTATGTATTTTGGCTTTTAAAGTCCATATAAAGTTCAAATAAATATACGTTATAATTACCACTGCTCTGGATCATAAAGCAGTAGATACCAGGGGAACGTTTATTCAAATAGGCCTCAAACAGATGAAAGGGTTATAGTTAAAAAAATATATGAAAGAGACGTAAAAGCACGATAAAAAAGAGAGAAACAAGATTTTCTAAATTAATCACATCATTGGGGTACTCTGGAAAAATTGTACGTAAAAAACTGTAAATTTATTTAATATTTGATATGTGATATTTGAAGATTCTGTCATAGTAAGATATATACCGAATTTTAACTAATTATTGGTAAGAATACAGGAGATACCGGTATTCATTTGTGTAAAAATTAAAATCTCAACGCCATATATCTCATAATGTAAGCATTTGCGGACTAACATTCATAAGTTTTTTTGTCTTTTTAATTATACTCTACGCCCCTAAATTTGCGGACACTTTTTATATTATATATAAATATATTATTATTTAATATTTTTATATTTTCATATTTTATATATATTTCAAGGATATCCTGGCATTCTTCCTAGTATGAAACAATTCGAATCAAAAATGGAGTAAAGTCTACAAACCTGGCGCCCAAGGAAATAGCACCTTATAACGTAATCCCGAAATCCGCAAAATGTGCTAAATTCAATAAGTAATTGCCCCTTCTGTTCTCTCTTGCACTGGCGACGACAAAAGGGCGTTGTGGTGTATATTTATATCGAGACGTCTCAGTATAGGAAGTTTAAACATTTATTGTATTTTATAAGTATTTCGTAAGTTTACCACATTTTATAATTACCTAAATCTATATAGCTTACAATATTTATTATACTTGTTATCCTATTTTCAAACTAAAAACTCCAAGTTAAATCCCTTTTTGATGCAACTAGAACTAAACTTTCCAAAAAAAATTAATCCATAGCATATGTCCGGTTTTACTGATATAATTTTCATGTATTGGGCTCTCTTTCTGAAAATGCTAATGTCAGTTTACCTTTTAGAGGAATTTGGTTGTTTATTAATCTTGGATGGAACAACTGTTACATATGTTGCAGAGAGCTAAGCTCATTAGTGGTAACACTAACCTTCATGCTATTACAATAGTCGAATTTTGTAACGTCCTCTACAAGTTTAAAGTTACAAGAGGAAGTTGAAATGAGTATCAGATGATTGCATCTTTTCGCGCGTTGAGCATTAAATTGGACCGTTGCGGGATGCGCTTCTTGGCACGACGTGTCGTCTCTTCCTCTCTCCCATTCCACAGCGCACTCTTGTATGATCAAAGACTATAAAATATTATAGTATCCAATAAGCAAGAGTCTGTTCAAAGAGAAGAGAACATTTTTGTATATAACATGTTGTTTCATTGTTACACACGTTGTTGCTGATGAGGGCACTAGAATATCCGCAAATGTTGGCAAATTAGACAAGCTGTATAGTGTTCCAAATAAAAAATGAAAATATTTTTATCCTATATTTAGTAAACAAAAAAAGCGCGTTTCACAAGTATTGTTATAAATAAATATTATCATGTACATATTTATCATCGGTTTTTAACAGTTAAATATTTGTTACCGTGTTATTCTGTATTTTTTTTACAATTCAGTTATTTAGCAAAAACATTTAGAACACCCAAACATATTCGAAGAAACAGTCTATCTTTCCAGTATGGTCCATTATCTTAGGCAGCATTTGGAAACTATTATTAGGAACAAACCAATTTGTCGTTATCCGATTCATTACAGTATTTCCAACCTTTAGCTTACCTTAGTTTTGAATACTGTATTCTGGTTCCAAATAATGTGACAAACTACGCAACTTAGCCAAATTTGTTCTGGTTTATTGATAGTAATATATATTTACAACAAATTTATGACCACAGTTAGAATAAAATAGTTATTTAATGAGAATTTCCAAAAAATACATGAGATTTTCCCTCGATATTTCCATTTTGCGATCATTTAATGACCAGCTATGAATAAATATTGCGAAATATCTCTTTAACAGTTTCCAGAATGACACGAAAAAATTCAGGAAAAGTATTGTTTTTAAAACTTCTTCCAGCATTTTCGGCTTCGAGTGAACGTGACATAAGAACCATTCTAGAGATCTAAGGGAAGACATAAGTGGCTCAGTCCATTTAAAACTTAGGCGGCAAAATATCCCTTTTTAATTCTTAGCCTGTTTTCCTTGGTAATCGAAACTAGTTAATGGAATTTTGAATTAGAATAATGGCTTCTGAGTTAAACGAAGTTATCCTAATCGCTTCAGATTATGAGTGTTATTTCCCATGAAGCTTCGTTCACGTTTACCGCGCTTTTTACGTTTTAGTTTTTTTTAATAGCTTTAAAAAGTTTTAAAAGTGTTATGAACATACTTCAGCTTTACTTTTTTTACGTGTATAATGTTAAGTTTTATTCTCGCAGAAATATTTCAATATTACGTCTTCAATTTTGTCGTCACGTAAGAATATCCTGTTATGGGACATCAGGTGGCCAAATGCGCCTTGGAGTAAAAAAGAAAAATTACCGAGCTTATGAGGCTTTACGCAAATGTCACCCGGCGTGGATATAACAGCATTTAGACAGCTTTTGTAGTACCCTTAAAGCCAAACGAAAAGTATGAAAACAAATGGTCGTCTCGGGTTCTTTGTTTTCGGTAATTAGATTTATCCACGGGGAACAGCGCGAAGGTTGTTTTTTCAATAGTGTTTTAATTAACCGCAGAAACAAAAGCGGCTCGCGAAAATCATTTCTTCCGTGTACTCCCTTGATCCAATTAAATTTTTAATCATGTTAATTACCAAAACAATTTCAGTGGTTATTACAATGCATGCGCCCATACCGAACAGGCGTCACCCTACATTTCCAAAAATTGAATATTCATCAGTTAGTTGATAATCCCGGAGCGGTATGTCGATAAATCACGGAATGGAGCGTCAGTTTTCCTTACGGTATCGGAAACCTATTTTGGGTATCCCCCTATGGCTCCGCGCCTTGTATATCTTGTCGTCTATCCTGAACGAATCGATTCCAATTGCTCCGCAAGAGAACCGATTAGGAGGAAATTGATAGTTTACCGTGCCTGTAGTCGTATGCTAGGCGGTGACTTTGACACTGCGTAATAAGTTTCATTTCGTTTTCACTTTGTTTCGTCTTGTTTCGCTTTCTACAGATAGAAAATTGAATTTGAGGGGGAGCTCGAGCGCGGATGCAAAACCTTATTGAAAAATTGACAATAATCATGCAAATTACATGTTTCGAACGAATCCTACGGATGAAAGTTTTCATCCTACGGAAATGTTTTCAGATGGCCATATACAGACTGCGTCATATCTGGTAGTTCTGATTTGTTATTGTTAGAGTTCTTTATGATTTTGGAATAAAGTATAATTCAAGTTTTAGACCACAAGCGCCACACGCAAATTTCTCAAAAATTCATAAACGACGAAATTTTCGACTTTTTTTCTCTCTTGTTGGCGATTTTATCTTTAAAAAAATTTTGGTTGCCTGTAAAGTCGGTTTACGGACGATAATTTTACGTGATAAAGTCATAAGAAAACTGATGAAAAATTTCATATACGTTTATGAATTGCATTGAATTATTATCACTAAATTATCATTAATGTTTTATATTATAGAAGGTTTTTTTCGCACTGCGGTTGGCCGGTCCAACTTGTCTGTCATTTTAGACACATTGTTATGACATGTGTAAAGCTGAACATTAATCTTGAACCTAACATGAATTGCTACACAGGATAATGGTTTTCATTAAATGCTAAATGATAGCAATCGACTTTTTATACGATCATTTATATCATTCATCAAAATTTTTTAGTCGAAATCCAAAGATAACCTATTATTACTGCATACGTTGACCGATGCTACTTTGTTTTAATGATCCAAGAACAAATATATGAGATTATATAACTAATCAAACTCTTAGAATGCAAGAATTAATTACCTATTTGCCGCAATTGTTATTGTAACAGTAATAAGCAATGGTATGCACAGTAAATATTCAGATTCAGATGACTTTATCTAACGTGCTGTAGCCTACCCCTTCCATCGCGCTCGCGAACCGAGCCGATCGCCAAATCGAGCTTTCACTCGGACGCTGTAGTGGAGTGGAAGAGAGATAGATACGTCGCAAGACAAACGCCCTCACTCTCGCTCGCACGCATGGGTCTGGCGTAACGTTATAATGTTTTCTGAAAAGTGCAGGTAGCCCCCGCACATCGATTTATAAGCCGTTATTACGTCAAGGATTTTATCTTTACTTTTTCGTAACTTTTTAATAATACATATTTAAATGAAACTAAATTTGCTACAATATGAGATAGGAGCGGTTGTTGTTACCCTAACAGTTTCTGAGATACAACTTTTCAAAATGTATCGAATTTTTGAAAATCGATTATTTTTAGAAAAATTTTGTTGTTCATTTGAAATATTTATTCTTTGGGCCTATTATTCCTTAGAAATACTGCGTTTTCATAATACAATATACCCCAAAGAGGTGTGAGAGAAACTTACAATTCTTCTACCTCATATAGTTTTCATTTATGTTTAAAATTCTGAAAACGGCACTAATTAGTTACCAATGTTGTTTTCCCTGTTTATTTATTATAAGAGGGTTTCTGAACTCGAAACACCTGCAGCTAAATTGTAGATATGTATCCGAAGAAAAACACTGTCTTCGCAAAAAAAATTGTTAGCGAAGACTTAGTGTTTTTCTTCGGATACACATGACCATGGCCAACTTTGAGAACTTGGACAACCTTCTGTCATATTGCAGATACTCTCTTCTTCTCACCATGATACATCACGTATCTGTTACTACTAATTCATCAGTTGAAGATATAGCGCTGAGGAAAAGTTTCTTAAAGAGGTCTTGACTATTTTGGAATATGGATAACATTTCCATCTTCCCTTGGCCGAAGAATAAGGATGTCGAGTCACACCCACTTAAGGCTTGCAGAGAAAGGAAAATCTCCAGTTTTGATGGGTACTTTGTGGGGGTGATGCCGGAATATATCACATTTGTAGCTTTCCATTTTCCAAATTTTCCAAAAACATTCACGTTGGCGTTAGATCCAGTCAGGATTATTGACATGTTGACATCCTCACCAGCGCCTAACACTAAATTGTTTGAAGATGCAAAAGCGACAGCTGTAGTGATGATGAGTCTGTGAAAAAGAGTGCGGCTCTGCGAAGACGCTGGGAGTTTTTCGTGCTTGTTCATGCAGCAACTGTTAGGGGCCCAGTGAAGACTATTACAACGTTTGTGTCGTACTAAGAATTGGTGTTCTGGGTGTAACTGTCAGCAATCGAATGAAATAATATGCTTCGAGGTTACACAGCTTTATGTAGTAGGTGATCTCTATCCACCACCACAAATTTCATTGTTTCTTGTTTCTCACCTCAGGTTACAGCTGGGAGGACTAATAAAAAGACGATTTTGTTACTTCTCATTCTCCCGTCAATAAACAGTGACAAGGAGATTATTGATAACTTGTATGTATATGGATCTCGTAATTCCCCATTTGAAAGTTTTAGGACATATATACAAAACGGTACCCCGTCAAAATAGCCAACGTCAAAATAGCCCCGACAAAAGAGCCCTGATAAAACAGCCCCGAACAAAATGGCCCCGGACAAAACAGCTCCGAACAAAATAGCCCTGTACAAAACTGCCCCGACAAATTATCCCTAGAAAAATTAAGGTTAATTATATTAACGTTTCCCTAATAAATAAATCATGCTAAGTTATCCAACTGATCATAAAATACTTACAGTAATTTTATTCAAATCAGAACTGTATATGGTTTACCATCAGTATTTATTCAATTAAACTTGTGATTACATTTTACTATCTCAGGTACGTATGTATTTCATGTTATCCTCCCTGTCTTCTTTTTCTGCCCCTATTTCCCTCTCTGTAACTCTCACACCCTCCCTCACTCCTTCATCCCTCTCTCTCTTTCTCTCTCCCTCTCTCTCTCTCTCTTTCTCTCTCTCTCTCTCTCTCTCTCTCTCACTCTCTCTTCTTCCATCTTCACTATGAATTTTAAACCAACCATCGCCACAAGCTCTAATAAAATTTACTCAAAGATGGGGTTCTGCTAGCTAGTAATAATAAGTAGAAAGAGTAAAGTGTACGTGCAATGTATCTCTAAGGAACGGTGAATAGTGAAAATAGGATTTCTTTAAAGTGGAGTTTTAATAGAGGAAGGACGACAAGTTTACGCGAGTCCAAGAATAAATTCGGAGCATCCGAGTGCGGTTGATATAACGAGGCAAAATACTGGATCTGGTCACAACGCAATCCGATGATTGCCGTCGTGCGACGAGGTCCGAAATCCCGCCGGTGTAGCCCATATTTTATATTATCATGCTCTCATTTTGAGTAGGTAAATATTATTCATAACTATTATGTGATGTGGTATCTTAGAGATGCTCTCCGTGCATTATGCACTAAATCTGACGTTCCTTGGCCGTAAGCCAAATATTAAGCAATATCGAGATATGATCATATTAGAGACATGTAGCCAAAAATTGTTAAACCATGAATTGAAAGGCAGTGTTTATCGTGTCAATAATAGTATGATTTATCTTTGTGTATATTCGATTTGCCTCTCCCATTAACTTTTACATGTGAAAAATTATTTCTGTCTCGGTAAAATGTGCCCTCGACTAATCAGTCAGCCTGCAATTGTACCAGAACTTAGGTAGTGATCGATGTAATATTTTCCTGACCTAATAAGCCGCTTCGGAAGCACAATGCTATCAATCAAAAGGCGAAAAAGTATCCTTTACGGCATAGCCAATTAACGCTCGGGGAGAAAAATGGAAATGAACTGAAAGGGATTTTCCCATCAACATCTCGAGCTGATCGTTCGTTACCGATGGTTTGTACGGCAACAAGAAGTTCCGGGTGGAAATTTGATTTATTGCGTAATATCCGGTAAAGAAAAAAAAATACACGATGTCTCTGTGATAACTGTACGAAACGATACCACATACTCATCAGGCCATTATATGATAATTGAATCCTACATCGCTATTTGACGACAAAGTTCGGAATTAAGAAATAAATGTTTTTCCAGTAAAAATAACTGGTTTGAAAGTATCGACATAAAATTCGTGGTGTTACTCCATTTTTTAAGGACCATTTTGTACATAAGTGTTTGTAAATACCCAAAAAACTGTTATCCACACCTAATGTCTCGGATTTTTTTATCAGGTTAATAGGTATGTTTAAATTTATTTTTATTTTTATTTATACATAGACGTATTATAGTCAAATTTTGCGTTTTGTGCTATTTCATTGTGTGTTGCCATCTGTTCAGAAAAAATAGTTGAAAATATCATGACCGACTTGATAGTTTTAAAAGAGTTCTAATCAAGCGTTTTTAATGTTAATGTAATTCTGTAATAATCGGCCCTATTGGGTTTAAATAATAAAGAGAATCGACTCACTGATCAAGTTATAGGTACCAATATTACTTGTGGGTGGGATTGGTTGATTTAATTGCTTGCATTCCAAAATTAATTGGTTCCCTAGCGAACATGGGCGCTGGGTTTAGCAAATGCCCGCCTTAATCGATTTAAAGTAAAGTAAACGACTGAATAAGATAGAAAATTATATTAACTGAAATAGTATGTCCAAACAAAACAAATCAAAAATCAATTTATGGCACTTAGCTAGTCAGTTCATAAAGTTAAACAATCAGATTTGAAAGTTTACACAAAAAACTAAAATAAAATTTAAACAAGTTTTAAGCGTTCATACACAACCAAAAAAAAATATTAAACCGAATAAAGGAAAATGAACAAAAAAAAGAACTACTCCCAAACGGAAGCTTCCTCGCCCAAACGCACAATAGTAAAACCTGTATTAAATAAGAAAAAAAAACCTTTAACGTTGGATTAACATGGAAACTTATACCCCGCACAAAGACTAGAAAGTATCTATCCAAATCGTATAACTTGATAAAATCGTAAAACTTCTCTCAAAACCCTTAAGGCCCCTGTATACGGAAACTTGGTGTTACGAGATATGAGGAAAGTGACTTTTCAAAACTCCCTTAAACAAATGATCGAGATTGCGCAGCCGTCAACGTATCGAATCAACCAAAAATTTAGGGCTACATGATCCTTCCGAAATTAAAATTCACGAAAGTGACTGACTCTACTCCATAACAAATTAACAATCATGTTTCTAGACTCTAAACTCCCAAAATTTACGATACGAAATGAATCTACTCTGAGGTTAAAACAATCACTATTACGTCTGAATTTTAAAACTCCCAAAATTGCAATTCCAAAGAAAATTACTCTGAAGTTCAACAAGACAAAATATACTACTCTCACGTTCACACTTTATACTCCCAAACCTACTACTACTCAAAATGAAATTGCTCTGCACTTCAACAAAATTACTACTCCCACGTAATAACTCAAAAAAAAACGGACACTACACTTCGCCCGTGGACCCCGGGACATCTGGGGCTGCCCGTACCCGGCAGCGGTCAACTCGTAAGGAATTTTAATGCCCCACCCTAAGATCGGTCATCTCGTAAGCGAACCGGCAGGTAAATTTTTTAAAGGTAGTTTTGGATGAGTCAACTCGTAAGAGGATTCTCAGAAATAATCGAGGGGATGATGATTGCAACGAAGTAGTTCGGATATTTGTTGAAACTAAGAATATGATATAAGGGGGTGGTTTGTTACGTTCCAACTAAACGGTGACGATGGATCCCACCGAGATAGTTGTGGATTTTATTAGAAGTCAATGCGGCAAAGACTTGCTTGTTGTTAATAACGGTCGGGTTTCGTAAGGTTTTCCTTGCCCTCTCGCAAGGAATACGATAATCCCCCTTTTGGGATTTTTCAGGTCAACTCTTACGAGTTGACCGATCTGAGAACCATATTCTTACGAGTTGACCGATCTCGGCGAAGGTCAAATGCTGACCGGGATAAATTTTTACGAGATGACCCGTGCCCGCTCGGATCGCCACACGTCCATGTATAGAAAAAACGGCACACAACTCAGACTTACAAACAGCAAGAAAGAGGAGATCGTGAGAGCTCTTTTCCCAGCAGACGGTATTGAATGGGATAGAAGACTTCCCGTGCCGCAAGTTCCTACTATAACCCAGAAAGAGCTTAAGGAGGCGACGAGATCATTGAAAAACGGTATGGCCTGGTATTGACAAATTAACACCTGCGGCTCTGAAAATAATATTGGAGGAGATACCGGAAGTGGTCCGGGAGAAATTAAATTACGGTATCCTAAAACAACAATTCCCGTCGGAATGGAGGGAGGCCAGGGTTGTACTGATCCCCAAGGCGGGTAAGGACCCTGACCTCCCTAGTGCATACAGACCAATATGCCTCTCGTCTACAATGGCCAAACTCTACGAAACGATTATCAGAAACCGTCTTGAAGAGGGGCTTGAGGAGGACGGCGGGATTGCCCCAGCACAGCACGGGTTTCACAAGGGGCGGTCCACTGTGACGGCCCTGGAGAGACTAGTTGGCATTGTGAGAAGCGCCCAAAAATGGGCGGTAATGGTTACAGTGGAATCATGAACGCCTTTAATACAGCTTCATGGAAACACGTGGTGGAGGCTCTGGGGCCTCCACCACGTGGGCTGGGGGTATTTCCCCCTATCTGGTCGTTCTAACAGAACAATATCTCAAGGACAGGAAGATATGTTATGCGCCAGGAAAGTATCACATGACAAACACCGGTGTCCCGCAGGGGCCGGTACTCGGACCCACACTATGGAAAGTCATGTTTGATGGTGTCCTTAGGCTTCGGTTCCCTGCGGGCACCGAAGCCACGGCCTATGCGGATGACTTAGAGATCGTTGCCAGAGGGAAAGATATTGCACTTGTAGAGAGAAACCTCGGAATTGCATACGACATGGTGAACAATTGGCTGACGGAGCATAGACTACAAGTGGCCTCCCACAAAACCCAGGTCCTAGTTCTGATGGGCCCTAGAAACAGGAGACGATTTAGTGTCACGTTGGGGGATAAAGCCTTCAGAACTACATAAGCACTGATACACCTCGAGGTGCGTATCGCAGAGGAGCTACATTTCAGAAAACATAGTGAGGGAGCGATCGCTGCAGCCACGGTGAGGAGCACGGCGCTCGCGCGAATTATGCCCAACGTGGGGGGCCCCAGTGGACGAAAAAGAGAAGCCTTGGCCATGGCAACACATTCGATATTACTGTACGGGGCACCTATTTGGTGCGCGACCCTTGATGTAGTGATGCACAGGAAAGAAATGGAGACTGGCCAGAGAAGGACCCGGCTCCGGGTCACGAGCGCTTACAAGACGGCGGCCACCGCGGGGTTGCAAGTTGTGGCGGCAATCCCGCCGATTGATCTGTTAGCGGAACAACGCAGATTTTTGCACAATATCGGCAGAGGCGCCCTCCCTGGTAGGAGGAGAATGGCAGAGAAGAGAACTACCAGGAAGTGGCAAAAAAGATGGGAATGAAACACAGCGACTGCACAATGGACCAAAACATTGATCCCGTCAATAGAGGAATGGGTGGGTTGCCGCCACAGATCATAAAACCACTGGTTTACACAGTGGCTTACGGTGCACGGGTCCTTCCGGACGTATACGTTTCGCATGCATAAGACACCGACGGATAGATGCGAGTGCGGGAAGGTGGACACGCCCGAGCACGCAGTCATGGAATGTGCGCTGTGGAGGAGTTACAGAGCACAGATCAGAGACATGATAAAAGGGTAGTGGACACCACGGAACCTAATGGCAGAAATGATTAAGGAAAAACATGCATGGAATACAGGATACGGAGCGATAACTTCCCTCATTAGAGATAAATTCAAACATGAGCTACACCCCAGGATACTGACTGTGAGACTGAACAGAATATAGGAAGGGTAATAACCACGGATATCACGTTCTCTACCAAGAAACTCAGCATAGGCAACACTAAACTAAACTATGGGGTAGGAGAAACTTGGATAGGGGGGGTGAGTATACTTCTGGCAAACCTGAACCCCTAATCCGGTATATCCGGGAGGGAGGATGTAGGGAATGCTAAGAACGACATTGGGTGAATTATAAAGCAGAAAGCTGTTTTTCCTCTTTTTCTGCTGGCTCTCCCCAACAACGAGGGCCAGGCATATGCCTATTTCCCTGCCACCTTTTCGGTTCCTGATGGTGACATATCCACACACGGATGACCCCACCAGGACGCCGCTTAGACAATTGACTTACTTCCCATAGGACCCAACACCGTCCGAGCCGAGGGGGACATGCAGCGTTCGACTATCTCCCACCGGTGAATAGACCCGGGGCGGTGTTTGTTGCCCGCTTCCGAGGTCGTGCGTGGAATTTGGCCTTAATTTGGGAAGATGAAAAAAACACTTCGCCCGTGCGAATGACGAGTAATTCTAACTCTTAAGGTTCCAGACCTTCCCAAATAAAATGATCACAACAAAACACAACTGTGAGAGAACCCAGTTCTCTACCGACTCGAACACTTTCAAAATTGATGCCCTCGAGCGATAAGTCTAAACTTCAAAAAAATCAAGACTCACTCACTCTTAGAAGAGATTTTATGACACGTTTAGCAAACCTAAACCTCTCCAAATAATTACGACTCCTTCGTAATATCTCCAAATTCTTCACTTCGTCCTCGCAAATCAAACGCTAATATTCCTCACGGTCCCCGACCAAAAAAATAACTCCGTACTGTTGACTTCGCCCTCGCGAATCAAACTCCAATTTCCTCTCAAGGTCCCAGACCCTTAACCAAAAGAT
Organism: Cryptocephalus moraei; assembly: GCA_946251905.1. NCBI lineage: Eukaryota > Metazoa > Arthropoda > Insecta > Coleoptera > Chrysomelidae > Cryptocephalus > Cryptocephalus moraei. Next base: position 8,808,201 of record OX276453.1, read on the forward strand.
TTAACACTCAGTACAAAAACACGACTGATCGGGAGTTCTGTCCCTGACCGTCTCTTTTAGTTCATAATTTCTTCCTTCCAGGAGTACTTGGTTCCCCTTTCTCAGAGTACCAAAACTCGATCAAAGCTTTCCCTCCAAATTTCTAATTGGTTTTAATTCTTAGGTTTTAAGTTAGTAATTTCTAATTCTACTGAACCTAAACTATCCTCGTTACGTCACAAGGTCCGCCTTCTTAATTAATTAGTTATTATTATCCGCCTTTGCTCATTCGATAGAAATACGAAGCAGGGTCCGTTTCTCGACCTCAGACATTGTTATCAATAGGTCAGTATTTTAGGCGGTGTAGTAACATGGGTATGTTCTAATAAGCGACTTATTGTGTTACGTAATAAAAAAATAGTCACGTAGCGATTTAGTGTTTTCATATACAGCGCCCTCTTTTCTAATGTTACAACAAAAAAATCCCCTAAACACCCCCCGGGTGTTACAATTCATTATATGAGCTTGTTGACTAGTCGTCTAATCAATCAATAACTTAATAATAATTGAATCTGAAATTGAAATAAAAGTATAATTAAAAATTCTTAATTTATAATGGAAATTCTGAATTCTAATGAAGAAATAACCGACATAAGTGTCATAAGTATGTGGTGTCTGTAAAGGAACAGTAAGGAATTAGTAAGAGTCTACAGATGAAAAGTTCATCGCCGGCGCTTACTTAACCATCAAATCTTTGCTGCAACAGTAACCAAGTTCTTGAAACTGCTGTATTAACTTGTAAAATGATAATCAAGAATCGATTAAGAAATTTCGAACTGAATTGAAGATGACTCACGATTAAGCAGTAGGTATTTAAGTTTAGAATTGATAGGGTCCAAGGGTACAGCTAACCATGAGAGAGCAATTGGTTTATCCGTATCATGTACAACCGGTAACGGATTTTCGTTCAAAGAACATTTTGCTAAATGTACTATTTTGTCCCCAAAAAAATATGTTTCCCAAGAAGAGGAATAAGTAATTTGTCCAATGAGCATGTTTTCCCTGACATAAGCACCCATCCATTTATAAGTACAAGGCTTCAACATGACTCTAGATTAGATGTGTGGGCTGGAATCCGCCGTAACTTTATACTTGGAGCAGTGTTCTGCCAACTACATTGAACGGAGACAATTATTTATAGGATTTCCAAAATTTTTTTGGAGATCAATTGAATGATATACTCTTTTTTTGCTTTCATATCTTTTTAAAATTTTGTATTCGGTTCGTGTATTACATTTGTTTCGTTTTGACAACTATGTATTTTTATATTAATAGAATCTTAATGATATTGAAAATAACTGAAGGCCACCCCCCTTGAAAGTATCAAGTAGGCCGTGATATATTTTGATTGTTTTTTCCTGACGAAACTGTACTAGATAGCGTAACCGTAAGGGATACAAAATATAATTAAAATATTACTATGCAATTAGAAAACAAAATTAAAAAATACGAGTTTCTTTAGATATCTCTGGGTTTTTTCTTTTGGGTATTTTGAAATATTTTTTTACTAAAAGGTTATATTAAAATTACTTATTAATCTATCCCTCATACAGTGATGAAACCAGCCATATTTTATCAGTAGAACATTTTGTCAAATTTCATCTTTTGACGTCGAATACCGGCGTACCAACGCAATTTTTAATAGCTTTCTATTTAATTTAGTAATAATTTAATTTAATAAAAATTTAGTTGAAATAAATGTTCATATTTTGAACTCAGATGTATGTGGTATCGTTTATGTAGTCATAACAGGGACATCATGAATATGAAACAAATTTGGTGGTAGTCGCTTTTTAAATTACTCCTTTGACACTGGTTATACAAGACTACATATGGGTTTTCCAGTCAATTTTCACCTTTGTTTTTAGAAGGACATGCAGCGCTACTAAGATCATATGTAACCGGTAGCAAAACTGAACTTGTCGATAATAATATAATCTAGATGTAGGATAGTGTAGAAGTTTAAAAGAGTCAAGCAACATTTGTTCTTATATTCCATATTGCAACGGAAATTTCCCGCGGCGTAAGAAAGGAATGCGACTGTTTGAGCTATATCCATTCATCTATCGAAATCTTTCCCAAAAGTTACCGCCTGTCGAGTTTCAGAGAACAGCATTCGACTACACTCTTCCGATCCATGGTGGTATATTTTGGAAAGAATGGCCTGTAGGTATGTATAAAAGCAGAGCGATTGCCGAGAACGAAGTCTGAATACGAGCAATGCTACAATGACTATCGGTACAAACGAAAATGTGTAGTCAAGTAAATTAAATGTTATATGTAAGTGAAAATAAATTAGTTAAGAAAAATATTATTGCAGCTATCTCTGAACCCACCAAAATGTTACAATATGATAATTATATAGGGTGTTGACGCTAACGTCAACATTATTTTAGGTTAAGAAATTGTAATATATGGTGAACTAATTTTGGGAACTTTTCAACACGTTTTGTTTTACAAACAGATAATAATCACTGACGCAGCTTAGGTAACAAGGTTTTTGAGATATCTAATTAAACTAAAAGCACGTCCTATTTTATTACGAAGAATAACAACGCCGACCGAACGTCAACAAGTCAAGTTCAAAATCACAATAATTAACCGAGTCAGCATAACAAAGGCGTTTACGGAACGTGATAAGAAGCGCGCTCCAATTAAGGTCAGTTTCTGCAACGCCAGGTCATTGTAAGAAAATAAATAATATCTCATTTAAACAATGTAAAACAAGATGTATAAAAGCTCTGAAATTTGGGATAATAAACCAGTATACCCTAGTATGCTCAAAACGACAGTGTGTTGTGATCTTTCTTCACGCCACTTAACCCGACAACCCAAAACCTAACAAACTTCAACCCGGAGAGTACGTCACGCCCTCTCTCCAAACTACTAGAACCTCAAACCCCGGATCTGCACGATACGCCCTCAGATCCAAACCCGGAGAAGTACGTCACGCCCTCTCTCAAAACTACAAGAACTTCAAGAACTTCAAGAGATCACGTCACGCCCTAATCTCCGCCTACAAGAACTTCAAGAACTTCAAAGAGATCACGTCACGCCCTGATCTTCAATCTACAAGATCGTCTTCAGCCTTACAACCTGCAGACAAGATTTATCTCCGCAGCCACCCACGAGTTACGAGAGATATCTATACAGTCCACTCTCTAAAGAGATCATTGCACACTTCGTTCATCGGGACACTACCATAAGGAAATAAGGTTTATATGATAGTTTCTTCGTGTATGTTTAAATTGAATTTTAAAAATAGTGATGGATATAGATAACAGACAATTGTTTGTAACGATAACTTCTACGTAGATTTGCTGAAATGTTGAAGTAATTTGACAATTAATTATGTACAACATAGGCTAACCAGCAATAGCATCCTGAACTTTCAGCATCAACAATTGGTCAAGAACAATGACTCAAAACAAAAGCAATGGTACCAATTTCAATTGTGTGTGGCCAACTCAAGCAGTACTTTTAGATTATGTTTCATATAAATCGTACGAGTTTCATGCTAATAATTATTTAATATATGTACATAATATAGATATGATAAATGATAAAACTCAAATTCTCGCTCCACCTCGACATACTCTGCACTGCTTGCGTTATTCAATTTCAGATATATTAATTTAGTTTCGAAGAAACCAACAGAAACTCCTTCCCTACTCCCCTAAATCCCATTCTGGAGTTGAACTTTATTATTAGTTTCGATTTCTCCTTAGGCGAATGTTTAGAGCTGACATGATAAAGTGACAGATGTTTTGAAAAATCATAAAACATATTTCCTTCCTATTTACTAATAGGATTCGTGCATATAAATAATACTTCTATTTAATTATATGACTCATTAAAACGGTGGCATTGAGGCTCCATATTTTAGTACCTAAACGGAACGTTGCGATCTTGTTAGACCTCGTCGAGTGATAAGGCAAGTCATGTTCGGGAAACGATCTGTTTATGATGTATCCACTTCTGGATAAATCTGGATTGGACTTAAAATTTGACGAGTGAACACCGTTCTCAATGGCATGTTGATATATAAGGGGTATTATGATTATAATAAAGCTCTTGTATCACATTACAACTCAAAAATAGTGCAAGATGTTTTGCCAGTCTTAAAAATCGCACAATATTTAGCAATCTCCGCACGATTTTTAAGTGTATTCAAAATTCTGACGGAAAAAGCCCGTATTTAATTCTTCCGCCTCTTGACTCCCCTCACACCTTAATGAAGTTACCTCCAAGCGAGTCTGTAACATCGAATCCCCCTTTAGGTAATCCGATAAGGTGTGCAAATGCTTTTTGCCTTGACAAGATAGGAAAGCCTTTCAACTTAATGTCTTCTAACCCACCGAAATAAATTTCCAGCTATTGATTTGTCAATTCCGTAATTAAGTATCAATAGGTCTTACTTCAGTTAATATGTCACTGGTCCCGAAATCAATTTTCCGTACGGCTAATTCAGGCGATCCTTTGAGGCACGAATTTTTTGCCGCGGTCGTTTTTTGCACCCTAATGAAGTTTGCTGATTGTCCGGAGCTCATAACTAATATTTCGTGTACTTAATGAGACTAAATAACTGAAGGAAAAAACATTAAGAGGAAGTTTATAATATCGAACCGCGAGGTAAAAAATTAACGTTGAAAGGGATGCGTAAAAAGTTTAGACGCTTGTAAGCGAACAAGTTATATTTTCAGACTGACAGCAATTTATTAAACATTTAAAAAAGTTAGAAATATGCCCACTTAATTTATTCGTAGAGAGAGCTTTAATTTTGTTTCCTCGACTTTAAAGTGGAGTTAGCTACTTTTCGACCAGCTTTAAACCGAATAACAGTGGCACTAATCACTTGTAATTTTAGTTCCTATCGGCCTTCACACTACGAGAATTAATGATCTTACCAACCTCCTACAGTTCACGAGGAGTTTTGTCTTTGGTCTAAACGTGAAACTTGGTGACATGAATTATTACTTACATATTCGCCACATGAGTTTCAAAGACACACTATAGAATTTTCACATCTTTGATAAACCTCTCATTCACGAAGAATGTAAGCTAATATGTTCCAGCTAGGAAGGCTTAATATATATATATATATATATATATATATATATATATATATATATATATATAGTAGTGAAATTTGCGACGGAACAAATGTACAAAAGAAAATTATCGACTAACCCGTCCATTCCGTTAAGAAACGGTAACCACCGACACGTGTTTCTGCTTATTAGCTTCGTCAGGGTGGTATAACCAAGCACTGAATGATTCAGATATTCAATATCATTCAGAGCTTGGTTATACCACCCTGACGAAGCTAATAAGCAGAAACACATGTCGGTGGTTACCGTTTCTTAACGGAATGGACGGGTAAGTCGATAATTTTCCTTTATATATATATATATATATATATTAATATATTAAATATATTATATATATATAATATATATATATAGTATATATTAGTATATTAAATATATAATTATATATTTCGGAACCTTCCGAAAGCTTCCGAAGTTAAAAGAGTACTATCTTTTCTTAACCCGCCCTACACATTTGGATGTAGTACATCCCACTAAATTATTCGATTTCTATATGTGGGAAGCTGCCAGGGCAGGTAAGTAAGAAGACTCTTTAACTTAGGAAGCTTTCGAAATATTTTATTTCTTCTTCAGCCTAAAACTAACAGCAAAACGCGTGTATCAGTGGTAATTATCGAAAATACATCTGTTAACAGTTCTACTTACAGTTGGTGAGGATGAAAGTGACGCTTACTATCAGGAACATGTTACATCTTACCGTCTCATCACCGTCCATCTTATCGACCAGTAACGAACAAAATGAACCATAGAACAACTTATTTGAAAGTAGTACCAACTTAATCTTTCTCTCTCACGTCAAGGAGGAAAATCGATGGAACATAAGAAGTAGGCGGCTAGGTGTAGCGCGAGAAATTTCAAAATTATTACTTCCTACATGGCGTTTGAAGGGAAGGCTAGTTAAGTTTTACATTATGACTTTAACAAGACTAGTAAGAGGACTTTTATTGAAAGGAGGGAAAGTTTCTAACCAGTAACCTCTGAAGAATAAGGAAGATAATAATAAATAACTGGTTCTGAAAAAATTTTCTCCTACTCAACTTTGTTAGGAATTTATCAACGTACCTTCTTCAGAGGAATTGTTCAGAAACTTTTTATCTAGGTGTAATAAGTTTGCATAGATGCAATTGAGGTTCTTAGTGTCAGAAAGTTTATTTAATAGGTTATCCGTTGTCTGTATTAAGGCCATTTCAAGGAAAGTTCTCTTAATAGCGTTACGCTTCCGTGATAAGATCGTTACTTATTCAAATTTAGGTAAATGCCCTGTTACATCCACATGTTGCGATAGGGCACATGCATCTTTACGACACCTTATGTCACTTTTATGTGAAACAATCCTATTTTTTTAAATTTCTTGACGTCATTCCTACATATGACTTCTCACAACCACCACACTCAATTTTGTAAATTACATTGGTACTTTCTAAAATGGTGGTAGGGTCTTTTAATAAGCTGAAAAGGTTGTTTACCCTTTTTAAAGCCTTAGGGGCTAATATTATGTCTGTTTGTTTGAAAATCGAATTATGTTTTTGTGTTAGTTCAACAATGAAGGGGAAAGACCTATATTTCTTAACCGAGGTTTGTTGAAGGGTTTGTGTAGAGTTTCTATGATACTAATGTTCGGTCTGATACCTGAGCTGTCATTAATGGTCAATTCTGGTGTTCCGTACAGTAACATTTTTAATAATGATGGTGGATAAGAAATTTCAATCAGTAAGGTATATAATAACTTTAGGATTTTTTTCCTTTAAGGTAGGATGACTTAGTCCACTCACACGATTTTTTAACCCTTTCACTAAGTTTATTTTATTTTTTTCCGAATGATACGAAAAGTAGTTCAAGTATCTACTTATGTTAGACGGTTTTCGGTACCAGTCTAGGATCACCTTGTTATATTCAGTACGTATAAGTTTCGTATCTAAGAAAGGAACTGATCTATCAGTTTCACTCTCAATGGTAAACTGAATGTGAGGGTTTATACTATTGAATAGGTTTAGGATTTCATCCTCCTTACCTGAAGGTATAGAACAAATGATGTCATCCACATATTTTTTAAGAAATGGTAGTTTAAATGAAAGCTTAGGTATAGTTACAGCCAAAAGATCATCTAGTACATATTGTGCAAGTATGGGAGAAATCTTAGATCCCATTGGTGAGCCATTCTAAAAATAAAACTATACGTATATGATAACTAAAATATGAAATAAAAACTTTTGAATAAAATTTATCTAACTATCTTTTAAACGCACCGTAAATTATTGTCCCATATCTTATTGTGCATATTTTACTACCGTTAGACATTTTTAATAGAAACTTATCTTTTAAAACGTCAATTAATGGTTTTAATGATTTCTCAGTAAAATTGGTATTGAAGTCTCCACTCAAAATCATTGGCATTTCATGCCAGTTTTCACCAAGCGTTCTGGAACCTTCTTCGTTATAAATTAATAAATTTCTGTGTTAAAATGGGATAACTTTTTGCAAAGTATTTATTGGTCAATATTATTATTATTATTATAATATTGTATTATTAATATGTTTAATATCGATTATTAACGCTGTTTGTCCACTCTCATTATTACAATGAGATATACATATTTCTCCTATTGCACTAACATGTACACTCAAAGTAGGAGTATCTCTTAAATGTATGTCCATATATGAACTTACACGTGACCCGTCAAAATAGCCCAAGTCAAAATAGCCCCGACAAAACAGCCCCGAACGAAGCGGCCCGGGACAAAACAGCTCCATACAGAATAGCCCCGAGCAAAACAGCCCACACAAGTAGCTCCAACAACTTCTGTCAAAAAATCTGTTGACAAAAATATTTCGTTAATCATTTTGCGGCAGGCTCAAAATGGGCAGGGATGAGTTGCCCCAACGAAATAGACCTGATCATCGATTACTGGGAAGACACATACTTAGAAAGAATTAGGCGTAGTAGACGGATGCAACCACGTTTTCCCATTAATATTTGGAATGTTGACCAACGTGTGGTCGCTAGGTTCCCAAGAACAAATAATTCAGTGGAAGGATGGCAAAGAACATTCTAACAAACTGTGGACTGTCATCGACCATCTGTCCTTAAGCTCATGGAGCATTTTCGCAAGAGGCAAGATATGGTCGAGATTGGACTAGCTCGCATTGCTGCTGGAATTGTCCATCCAGAGGGAAAAAAGACTAAATATGTTGAATTGAATCGCCGTTTAGAAGCACCAGTCGGAACCTATGAAAATATGGAAAGTATAGACTTTCTTCGGAGCGTTTCCCCTAATCTGAAAATGTAATTTTTTTATATATAATAATCTAGAGATTTTATTTTTTTATTTTTGATTTGTTGGATATGTACATTTTGAAATAAAATACTTTGTGAATTAATCGGTTTTTGTCTTTAGTTTGCAATTATCATAACAAAATGATACAATAGCCATGGTAATTTGTCTGGGACTAATTTGTCGGGGCAATTTTGCTGTAGGCTATTTTGTTTCGAGTTGTCTTTGACCGGGGCTATTTTGTTCGGAGCTATTTTTACCAGGGCTCTTTTGTCGGGGCTATTTTGAAATGGGCTATTTTGACAGGGCAACGAACTTACAGTATGCGTTGTGTCTTTGCATTATGATAGGTACCCACTCCAACAGCTTAAAATTGTTGTCTTTTAAAACTGGAAATGCAATTGAAATTGGGAATATCTATAGGTTTTTCATCGCTCATATGAGTTTCTGTCAATATTAAAACTGTTGAATATTAACAATATTATCACAAAGATAATTCTTATGGACACGCAAGCTTTGAAAATTGAATGAAAATATTGATAAACTCGATCTGTTGGAAATAAAATCCAATAATGGTTTACTTATTGTTATGAGTGGATTTAATGAGAGTGTTTTAAATTCCTCTTGCAATGTTTTTACTGGTGTTAAAAGCCTCTTACCGTGAAATAGTATATTAAAGTATGAGTGGATATTGAGCTCTTTCAAACACGCGCAAGTTTTCGAGCACGAAAGCGTAGCCGGAGTGCTCGAAATAAAGCAAGTGTGTGAAAGAGCAGTTATCCACGAATACTTTACGCGATTTTTTTTTATTGGTACCTACCTTTGAAATCATAAATAGTGTAAAAATACCCAAATACCCAATATAATTAATTTGAACGACACTCGGGACGCTTCGTGCCGGCCCGTCGCCCGTCGTGCCACCAATCGGGTCGCCCCGCTACGGCCAAAAACGCTCTGTTATTGGTTGATTTCGTCGTTGTTGATGCGTTTCCATGACAACTTTAAAACACGCGCGTGCTAAAAAGCCCGATTTACGCACGCCAGAGCGTGTGTGAAATAGGAAAAATAGAGTACCAATAAAAAAAAATATATTGCTATTACCTTTACTCATCAAAAGTACCTCCTTGGGATTTATGAATAGTCATTGCACATGCACATACGTATCGAAAGTGTTTTCTTTTTGCATATCCACGAATACTTTACGCGATTTTTTTTTATTGGTACCTACCTTTGAAATCATAAATAGTGTAAAAAATACCCAAATACCCAATATAATTAATTTGAACGACACTCGGGACGCTTCGTGCCGGCCCGTCGCCCGTCGTGCCACCAATCGGGTCGCCCCGCTACGGCCAAAAACGCTCTGTTATTGGTTGATTTCGTCGTTGTTGATGCGTTTCCATGACAACTTTAAAACACGCGCGTGCTAAAAAGCCCGATTTACGCACGCCAGAGCGTGTGTGAAATAGGAAAAATAGAGTACCAATAAAAAAAATATATTGCTATTACCTTTACTCATCAAAAGTACCTCCTTGGGATTTATGAATAGTCATTGCACATGCACATACGTATCGAAAGTGTTTTCTTTTTGCATTTATTGTTTTATTGTTATTGAGTGGTGTGGTTGGTGTTTTTGGAAATATTGGTACTGCATTTGAATTTATGTTATGATCTCTCATGTACCCTCTCCATTTATTTCGTAATTTTTCTTCAATTCTTTAGGAAATAGCATCCAAATTATTGTAATTTCTCCATCATCATTTTGATCGACCTGATACAATTTACCAACAGTACCGTTAGCTAAGCCATCTGAAACATCAATATTTGTAATAGTTATACTATTATGTCTGCCATGAACAAATATTGTGTCATATGGCAATGCTCCAGTTTCTGGTGTAGACACTTTATGTAATTTTTGTGTAGCAAAAGCTCGTTGTTCAACATTGTGACAGCCAATGTATATGTCTGTAGCTACTAATACGATTTTATTGTCTGCACTACTCAAAATATGATTGTTGTATCCTTGAATTTCCGCGGTAGTTAAGAAATGTCTTACAGCATTTGTACACTTGCTCTCAGCTTCTTCTTTTGTTAAAAATTTGGATGGTATCAATTAAAATTCTTCTTCATTTAACTTTTGACCATCTCCAAACTTTGTTAAAGCATTTGCGAGCATTACATTACTTTATCTCATAATCTCTGTTAACTCGAAAAATTTTAATCCATGCCATGGAATAGGCCCAGTAAATCTTGTATTAGTTTGTTTATATATAGGAGTTCCCATGACCGGAGGCAATTGTCGTAAATCTCAAATTAATATAATGTCCAGTTCACCAAAATTTGTTGTAAAATGTCCAGTAATTTGTTATGTCATGCTTACTTCATCAATAATAAGAACTTTTACAAATTGAAATAATGCTCTATAGTGGTCGGCAACTTCAATACTCAATGGAAGTAGTTTTGACATTGATATTGGCTTTTGTAGTATTATACCACGAACTGTGAGCTAATTTCACGACTGTCCCCCAGATTCAGTCCTTTGAATCTTATGGGCAAAATGGCGACACGGAAATAGTTACATTGCCAAATGAAGATGACGCTGTTACAATTATAAGCCCCCCTCCCCCCCCCCCCAACCATGAGACTTTATAGAGTTATATTTTATTAATCAAAAATCAATATTCAAACAAATATAGGTTATATCGAAACAGTAATCAATAATTTTAACAAGAGCTGTTATGGATGGATACGTCACAGCGGCACATATATATTGGTATGCCTATGAATGTTGACAATGGAATGTACAGCACGTACATGCTTACAATAATTCATATCCCTTAATAAAAGGAGAAACATGCCGATGTCAAAAAAAGATAATATAGCAAAATTTTGGAAAATTATTTGGTACTGTTGAAGAAATTGAGTTTATGTTGTCTTGTGAATAGAGTTCGTTTCGTTCTGGTAGGGGTGTAAGCGGGACGAAGTATATAATTCTTGTTAAAATATGGATGGTTTCGACGGTGTTGCATGTTTTAATTGCATGTGTTATGTCAGAATGTGTGAAGTAGGTACAAAAGGGCAAAGAATGAACCATGTACTTACAGATCTTACTTTTTGATAGGGTAAAGTTCTTCAGGAACCGTTCAGAACCGGTGTAGTCTATCTACATTGTTTAGGAAGCGCATCATCAACAGGCACTTCGACAGATACGGCACACAATGGCGGCAATGAAAGTCTAGGAATGAGTTATTGTATATAGCGAGCGTGGTACAGTATTGACGATAATCTATTTCGCAGCCACCGCACGTACCAGCCATTTGTGACACCTTTGTAGTCGTATAGGGATTCGAACCGTGGCACACCTGAGATGTTGAAGTTGTTTGATCAGGCCTTTTATTGAACTTTTATACTTCCCGAACGGAATAGATGAACTGTTTACGTTTTTGTAAGAGTAACGACGTGAAGTGCTTAGGGTTGCATTGTTCATATAATGAGGCTAATGAGGATCGTGCGTTTGGGCGTTGGTCGAAAATTCTTATTATTAATATTAATCTAATTATTAATAACACATTTTAAGGGGTGGTATTGTTGGCAATGTTGTTCTAATGTAATATTACTGGTGCAAAGTAAAGCGCAAGAAGGTGTGTAATGTTTAAACGATAGCAATCAACAGGTGCCATAAAACGTGTTTGTGTAGAAGTTCTTTGCGACGTTGCCACGATCATTCTAAGAATGTTTTGGAAAAGTTATGTGAGATAGGGAAGTTGCACTTGGTTGGAATTTATTTGGCGACATTATCAGTGGCACACCTACTGCTGAACAGTTTTTTTGCGAAAAAAGTGATGTTTTCATACTTGTGGTACAATGACCGTTGTTGCATTGCTACATTTTGTTATCACAACCGTGTGTCTCCTCATACCGTCGAAAATTGCTTGGATCAATGAGAACTGTACTCCACGCAAAGGCAAGAAGATTCTCGATATATACTCGTATATATAAGTATTGTGAAGCGCCTGGTGCTGATGGCTATAACCGGCCCAGGAGGTACAACGCTAACGGTATTATTATTTTCAAATCGCGTCGAATGGCGACCACTGACTGAACCGTCTATAATGGTGATGTTTGAGAGCTGGATTTTAATTGTGATTTATTAATCTGCGCCACATGGAATACATGTAGATTTGTTGGGCCTTTCGAACTGAATGTATTAGCAGTTGTGAGGGACCGTAGGCGAAAAGTGCAGGATCTAGACATTCACCTTATTTCTTTCTGTTGATGTCTATCCGTTACGGACGTTGGCGAGCATAAAGCTGGATTTATAAACTTGACGTTCCGTTGCCGTTACCGTTGACGTTGGCCGTTCGGTCTGTCGCCAGTCGTAGAAACATTTGATGGGTATTTATAAACTTGACGTCTGCCGTTGGCGTTGGAAAAACATAACCTTAAAGTGACCAGTGGCGTATCTAGCAGTGTTCCGTGTGTTCCGGGAACACGGGCCCGGGCCCCGTCAGGGGCCCGGTCGTTTGGGGGGAAAATTTAAAAAAATTATCATTGTGTGAGTCGGAAATTTTTGGAACACAGGCCCGGAGCTGGGTTAATACGCCACTGAAAGTGACGTAGACGTAACCTCGATTGCGTATCTTGACGTGTCGCTGAAGTTATGAATTCTGAATATTACCACGCAATAGGAGCTCTAGGGCTCACTTTGTGTTTGTCTGGCAGTCACGTGACGAAGAAAGTCGGAATCCCATTGGCTCCGTCCACTTACTACGGTCGCTTCTACGAACGGCGAACGGAAAAAGATAAAGTTCGTTTATGTCGAACGGCAAGAACGCCAAGTCAAACGCTAGACGGCACCGGCAACGGCATTTATAAATCATCCCATTCTTTTACATGCTTGCGAACTAGTACCGTCAAACGTCAACGCATAACGGCAACGGAACGTCAAGTTTATAAATCCAGCTTAATGGCTATACGAACTTTGTCCAGTGCTGCACGGAATTAGCCTACAGTTGGTGTATTTAACCACACTCGGTGATTTTTCAGCAATGAGATTCTTCTTCTTCCTACACTCCATCTGTCTTGTATTTTACCTTGGAATATAACCTGCAAAAGCCGGTATCTTTCAGGATTTTTCGTGGTGTGGCCAAGGTATTCAAGTTTACGCTTTTTCACTTGATACAGGATTTCATTTTGTTTTTCCATCCTATGAAGTACCTCCTCGTTGGTAATATGATCTATCAATGAAATTTTTACAAAGCGTCGGTAGAGCCAGATTTCTAATTCTAAGCCAGGCTTCTAATTTTTTGCAAGATGTTTCAGATAACGTCCATGACTCAACGCCGTATACGAGAGTTGAAAACGTAGCACCTCAATATTAGCATTTGGTGGTTAATCCATACTTTTAAACAGTTTTGCCATTTTTAGAAATATGGCACGGGCCTTTTCAAATCGGCTTCTTATCTCAACCGAGTGAGTGGTCCAATTCTTTTTTAATATTTGTTCCCAAAAAGGTATTTGTTAACTCCTTGGATGGATCTGTTATGTATACGTAGTCTATGCATTTATTTTTAAAAATAATCATGAATTTGGTGTTTTTTGTATTCATCTGAACATCATATCTTTAGCTTCCTTCTACTGCTCTGTTTATCAATCTCTGAAGTCCTTTTAGTTCATTTGAGATATTTACTGTATCATCCGACATCGTATGTTGTTAATGCATTCGCCATTGATAATTAACCCTTTGAAACTAGTTTCCAGGGCTACTCGAAATATGTATTCTGAATATGTGTTGAATAGCAATGGCGAAAGGACACACCCCTGTCGAAGTCCTCTCTTTGTTAGAACTTCATCGAAATCCTCACTATCTATTCTGACAGAAGAGGTCTGATTCCATTATTTTTACTAGGGGTAAAAAACGCTTGTCGAAAGCTTCTTCATCATAGTTGATCTCCAATATATCATATAGTTTTGGAGTTAAATTTTAAATCGTTGAATTTATCATAAGTCGTCATAAGTGGAACAATACTCTTTATTTATCGAAATACTGATAAATTTACTTGGTACGATTTTAGGCAAGAAAAACAAACATAAAACAAAGCAACAACAATTGCTGATTTAAAACGTTTCAAATTTTTGTAAAAAAAAACAAGTGGAATATAATGATTGTATTAATGAAGAACATTTCATATAACATGCATTTGTGTGAAGATTGTACTACGAAGCCACAAACGCAGAAATAGATTTCATAATTTTTCTATATGATCGGTAAATTGCCACACATAAATATGATCTTAAATAGTTATAGTGATTTACTTCATAGCATATTTTAAGTTACTCTTTATTAACTTGGACATTTCATCATTGCCATTACCCTTTATGACTCTCGTATTTTTAAATGTATAAATGGTAGTGGCAGTCAGGGTTAAAGTACTTAAAATAATAGAGGAATGACTTTCAACTTCTGTGTCTATTACTAGTTTTTAATAGGTTAACATAAACTGTTTGGCATTTGGGTTATTGTTTTACCCAGGTAGTTGCTCTACACATTAAAAGGCAATACTAAAACTTCCTTAAAATGTAAAAAGGCAGTGTTTCCAAAAGAAAGTGGTATTGGTGTATAATTTAAATCTAATTATTTGTCTGTAATTGTTATTATAAATGTTAAGAATTTGACACAAAATAATTTTTTTTGCAATAAGAGAAATAAATTCAAAATTTACATATATAGGTAAGGGTTACATTTTATTATTTAAACACAAACATTTCGAATTGTAATGTATGATTCAGTAACTGATTTTTGAACGTTGTTCTTACAATACAAACATTTAGAAGTCTTGTAACCTCCATTCGTATTCAAATGAACAAAGATATACAAATATTTATTAAACTATGAGAACGTTAAAATGTTGTCCTTTGTATGAATATGAAAATGCATCTTCCAATCATTGAAATACATCACATAGTAAAGAAAAACAGTGTGATAACTTGAAAAGTGTCACTTGTGTAACAGGCAAGTGTTTTTTAATTAATGAGAGATCTAAAAACACTTGTCACAATGTAAAATATGTAAAATTCAAACGTTTTATTCCTTATACGAATAGAATGTCTCTTCTAATACCCATAGGCAGAAAAACATTTGTTACAATGTGAGCATTTAAAAGGCTTGTAATCTATATGAATGCATAAATGAAGTTTCAAACTAAAAGTGTTACAAAAACATTCATTACAATATGAACGATAATTATTGTTGTTAAAAGGGGTGTTCTAGTAAAAGTTCTATAATGTTTTGGCAACGTAAAGCATCCAGCTGGGGCTCCTTTTACTCGACAAGAGTTGGACTAACATTTACAACTAGGTATAATGTGATTTTTAGAGCTTAAGTTGTTTAAAATAACTTAAAAAAAAACGTGTTTAAAAATCGGTTCACTTTTATATTGTGCTGCATAATTAGTAAATTTTATTGTATACCCGATATTTAAATGGCTGCCATTTTCCTACAGATTTCAGCTAGTAAAACGTTACTCTTGCTTGCTTAGATGTCGATATAATTTATTATTTTAAAAAAATTACTCTAGGGCTAATTATTGTTATTAAGAGCTATTTGGGGGAAGTGTAAAGTGAGATTCAAAGTTTAATATTCCAAAATTATAACAGTGTGCTGAGTGTGCATTTTACAATTTAACTATAAAACGAAGGATACCTCAATACGTTTCGTCATACAATGAGAAAAAGTGAGAGGTGCTTGCGCATTTTTGCCACAGCAGTGAGCTCAAAGCAGATGTCTCATATTCCATCTGGCGGAAGTTACAAAATTAATCTTATCTCCATTGCGAATAAGTGTATTAGGATAATTTTCTGATAAGTAAAAAAAAAATAGCAACTATGCAAATATCGAGGTTGCAATCCAATTTAATATCAATTACGAAGCGTAATATAAAAGTTATCTCATTTTAAACTATTCATAGCTAGTAAAATGAGCCCATTGCTGTACGTTGCCTGGGAGATGTAGAAATTATTTTTTCCGAGAGCACCTTATTTAGCAATAATGAACTATTTGCAGAATTTATGAAACTTTTGGGATAAAACTTTTGAAATGTATTAAAGATACTGGCAGTCATATTCACGTTGGATTACAAATGTATACACTAAATGTTTATGGGTTACTGTTAATTCAATTAATGGTCGAAATTGGTGGTTTTGGGGGTTCATATGTAAACACATAAACATAATTTGATCATCCTCGCCTCTTTATCTATACTATTTTAATATTTACTGCTTTTATGTGCAACTTTTTTTCGCCACCAATAAAAAATTTCTCATTACTGTCGAAAACCAGTGTTCCATTATTTTAGTAATTATTTATTGATTTTAGTTATTTATTTGAAGGCTTTCAACATGATTTGGTTAGAATTTAGTTAATAATTACCCCGTGAACAGTGAAATGATTTAAAAAATATATACCCATTAAACAAATCGAAAGGTTTTAAAGCTAAAATATATTTTTAGTTCATGGAATGGAGTACTTTGGAGAATTGTTTCAAAATTTTTGGTCTAATGGTTGAAAGGATAGAGGAGATAGGTGCCTCATCACCTTTAACGCGTTGCATTTCGATTAACACAAGACATAATCCGAATAAGTTTTATCACGAACGCATTTATTTCTCGATACGTTCCAGATTAGAACACTCCCGACTGAATCCATTTTAAAATTTCTCAAATTGTAGTAGATATGTTCCTTAAGTCAGTGATGCTAACGAACACTAAAAACGTGTAACAGAGTGATTTGTCTTAACTCTAATAAAGGTAAGCTAAACACATTACCGATTGGTAATAGTTTCAAAGTAAAAATCATAGTGAACTGTAATATGCTAAAACACACGATAGGAAATCTGTCGCTCGAAACGTATTGAACAGTTCAACTTTCACCAGAAAGCGTACATTTTCAAAACCTAATATCTGCCAAATGTACCATATCAAAAGATATCAGCGAGAGATGTGCGACATAATTTCGACTCCGAGGTCCGATCGCTCTTTATTGTCTTATGTTCTGAGCCCGCAACAGTGGCTAACCGTTCAACGGTCCGAGTATATATCCAACCGAACATACACGTAGGTATACTTTGTCCAGTCCCAACTGGATCAGCAAAAAAAAAACACTTAATGGCTTTTTAAGTGGTGGAAAGCCATGCCGCCCGGTCCTTCATGGGCGTATCATTACGGATAATAACTCTAACAATAAATTCACTTCCAAATCGCACAAACAAATGGCACACACATTCACACACCACTGCTTCCTGGAGTATAAGTGCAGAAGAAGAGATCACAAGGAAAGCACACGTGGCCGCTGTTTTATGGTCCACTTATGGTCCAGTGGACCATACAGTATCCGTAGAGTCTCGCGTACTTCCTCGTACACGATTTCACTGATCGACTGTACACCTGCACCTTAGAAGAAGATGAAGATATAAACGAAGCGCCGCCGCCGTAAAAAAAAATTGCGGTCCAATGGACCCTCTAGCTCTTTATCTGTACATATCCATACATTCACATATATGATTTCACTTGGGCAACTGAACACCTGCATTTTAAAAATACCAGGGCGTTTCTAAATAAGCAAAAAGATAAGTCCCATGGTTTTGTATTGAGACAACGGGCTCTTTTCGAATGTCCTCGGTAAATTCAGATTTTATTGAGTGTTCCAGTTGCTACTAAGTATACTAAGTATATGCATCTGTAAGATTAGGCATGTTGACATTACTATACCCTGAAGTGTTCTAATTAGGACAATCCTAAACCCAGAAACAAGAGAAGCGCCCTACTGCCTTTGTTTTCTACTGTTTTCGACGCCCTCGTGGTCTTAGGTCGTCGGAATGATTCTCCCTGGGGTGAACTAGTCAGTGAAATCAATTCTAGCACTAGAATTAGTGTTTAGTGTTGGGCCGGTTGGGTTAAGATATATTAGTTCAAGATGATTAAGGATTACGATGAAGAAAATTAAGGGAATCGTTCCTTACCAAGTATTTAGGGGTAGTTATTCAACAGAAGTCGAACTAGCAAAAGCATTTTAATAAAATAACGGACAAAATTAAAGTGATTGTCCCACTCAACTTTATGTGTAGAAGTTACCTCACATTCAAAACCGAAATTCCAGCCTAGAATTCCATTTTATACGGCACATAACGATGCTGGCTATCGATATGGGAAATATATAAAAAATTACCAGGATGCAAACCTTGCGGAATAACACCCTTAAGGCTCTTTTTAATTTAGACTTTCAGACTCATTCTGCAAAACATTGGGTCTTCTAAAGCTACGCCAACTAATATACTTAATTAGAGCAATGTAAGTGAATATAAAATATGGTAATTTAAGCACAAAAGTCAAACAACATTTACGTATACAAATGAAGTGCACAGCTATGCTATGTGATTATCATGACGTCACAAAACGACCAATGTGTGATATAAAGCAGGCTCGAAATAGGACTCTATAACCCAGTACATTATGCAATAAAAGTTTCTCTCTTGGGACATTGGTCAGACTGAACACCTCCGACCAGCCCCCACCCACTCTCGAGCACCTTGAGCAGAGGCACTACCCTCGGCATTGTACATACCTGAATCTGTATATAAGTGTAGAAATAAATAGTTTAGTCGATCGGATCGTCTTACTCACATACACCCAGGACACAATTCTTAATTGAAATTACTTTTAAGGGCAGAGCATTGTCACATTGTTTTAAAAGGGTATCCACTATGAACATAAATGTTATAATTTTGGGATATAAAAAGTGTTTAAAAAAATTATAATGGCGGAGGGAAATTTTTATTTCTGTACATTTAGTAGTCTTATGTTATATTCCATCCGACTGTATAGGCTAAATACGTCACGAACAACAGTAAAGTATTTAAAGTGGCAGATTGTTAATAGCTTTTGCGTTAGGAGAGCATATAACCTATTGGTAATTATGTGAGAAATTCGTTTAGGACGGACTGTCATCGTAATTCATTTTCGGTTGAACGCTTTGGAATTAAACCAAAAGAAAACACCAAGTCTTCACCACCAATTTAATACTAATAAATAAAAAACATAATAAATAATTATAAAGTAAAGTTATAATAAATAATAATAAATTGGTGGTGAAGACTTGGTGTTTTCTTTTGGTTTAACTACTATGGCCACCTTTGAGACACGAGACACTGGACAACCTTCGTGCTTTGGAATTAGTACAACTGTCCAAAATGTGTTGTAATAATTTTTAATAAAAATGGAAAGAAATGGACGTATTTGTTGAGTTTATAAAACGTGGTATTTTACGTTTTACATTCATATGCAATATGTATTGATTTGCAATATCGTTTAAGGTGTCTTTCGCAAACAAATCCGATAGCTCGCTGTGCTTACTCATCACCTCCAATTTCTTTAACGCAAAAAGTTAGGCGTGGTTTAAAACTTCGGAAGTAAATTTATATTTGATAAGGTCCTCTCCTATTTTTCCCTCCTGAAAGTTTTATCGAATACGATCGACAACGTGAACCATTCGCCCCCATTTCGTAGGTGTTTTCTCAAGAAAACTCTTTGTTCGGTGGAAAAGCGATTCCGAGAAATTACTATTTTATGTAAATAAGAGGTTCTGTAATTTTTTTAACGAAAAACGAGTGGGCTTTTTTAAAGGTGAACGATCCGTTACGTGCGGAAAGAGACGCTCCTTGTATTGAACATTGCACTGCTATCAGCTGCAGCTACAAACCCTCTTTTAGCCTTTTTATCTGCTCAGGGTTCGTTTTCGCGTTTCTTAAAAGGCGACGTTCGCCACGAAAGCTTTCAAAACTTAAGATTAGGAGAGCGTGTTTCGGTTGGAGTTCATCTAACTTTAAGACATGCGATGACTTATCTTTTCATCCTCATGAATTCCTAGGAACTTCGCTCCAAATTAAATCCGATCTATCTCAGAGGGAGAAACTCGATTCGGTTCGGGTCCATTTTACCAAAGGATCGACTCAATATACTCATATGTAGTTCCCGTTAGAATTTTCAAAAGTATTCTGTAATTATAGTTTCATATCACACGTCCGCAAAGTGCATCAAACAATGAACAGAATGAGTTTTTGATGGAATTGTGTAACAGCTCAGCTCTTTTTTAGCGCAGTCAATTCTTTTGTTTGCAAATTCTATCACCCATATAACAATAATTCCATATTTCATGTGACATTTGACGCCCAGCAAAGTTAACTTTAAAAAAATGCAACTTAATACACTAGGCGACATTGTTATGTTCCCCTTCACGAGAGTGCAAACAATCTCTACGTTTCCGGGACGAATTTTATAAATGATGTGTTTTCTTTGAAAAGCGTGAGAGCCATTTTATTTTATTTTGCGCTTTAGCGAGTTTAATATTCTGTGTGATTTAGATGGATGTCGGGAACATTTACGTTAAAATCCAAAACAAAATGAAGTTACTTACGAAACGTATATTCAAATAATATGAATCATTTGAGTTTATACATGAAATACAGCTATAAATTGACAACATAAGTCTTTGAACTATTGTATTATCAATTGTAGAAAGAATACGTTTTGTAAAGCGGTGTACAGTTTCAATCGCTTTGAGCGCAACGAGAGAATTCAATGGACGATTTTAACATAACTGAATGGAACTAACATCCAACGTTGTGAATAAATAATACTCATTCATATTGCAATATAATTGAAAAACAACGGCTCTATTTCAGTGGACATTTTTGTCTATACTTTAACCAGTAGCAACTGGAACACTCAATAAAATCTGAATTTACCGAGGACATTTGAAAAGAGCCCGTTGTCTCTATACAAAAACATGGAACTTATCTTTTTGCTTATTCAGAAACGCACTGGTATTTTTAAAATGCAGGTGTTCAGTTGCCCAAGTGAAATCATATATGTGAATGTATGGATATGTACAGATAAAGAACTAGAGGAACATTGGACCGCAATTTTTTTACGACAGCGGCATTTCGTTTGTATTTTCTTCTTCTTCTAAGGTGCAGGTGTACAGTCGATCAGTGAAATCGTGTACGAGGAAGTACGCGAGACTCTACAGATACTGGATGGTCCAGTGGACATAACACAGCGGCTACGTGTGCTTTCCTTGTGATGTCTTCTTCCGCATTTATACTCGAGAAAGCAGTGGTGTGTGAATGTGTGTGCCATTTGTTTGTGCGATTTGGAAATGAATTCATTGTTAGAGTTATTATCCGTAATGATACGCCCATGGAGGACCGGGCGGCATGGCTTTTCACCACTTAAAAAGCCATTAAGTGCTTTTTTTGCTGTTCTAGTTGGGACTGGACAAAGTATACTTACTCTTACTCGACAATTTACCTTTACCAGCGTTTTGAGGAAAACGAAGGTTTCATTGAAATAGCCGACTAGCCACTTATCACATTTCTTTCTGCTGTACATCTCCAAGGACTGAACATGTAGTAATGAACTTCTCACTCATCTCAGACCCGTATAATCAATCCAATTAACAAGGAAGACGGTTATATCAGGTTTGATAAAATTATCCGATTTCGATTGTTTTGTGATTCATAATAGCTCCAAATTTTGAGGAGGTAAGCTCACAAAGATTGAGAGATATTTTCGGTAGTGACGTTCCAATGAGCTTGAAACGGAAAGTATACGATCAGTGCGTGCTGCCAGTAATGACTTATGGCGCCGAAACGCTTACCTTGACAAAAGGCACTGTGGAGAAATTGGAAGTGGCCCAGAGAAGGATGGAGAGAGCTATGCTGGGTATTGGGATCCAAGATCGTATCAGAAACACCGAAATTCCACGAAGGACTGGGGTACAGGACATAATCCGGCGAATAACAGCATTAAAGTGGAAATGGGCGGGACATGTTGCGAGATTTAAGGACGACAGGTGGACCATAAAAATAACAAATTGGAGACCCAGAGAGGATAAAAGAAGCAGGGGTAGACCACCAACGAGATGGAGTGACGATATAAAGAGGATTGGAGGACACTGGGTGAGAACAGCTCAAGAGAGAACCCAGTGGAGCAGTTTAATGGAGGCCTATGTCCAGCAGTGGACTCAACACCAGACTGGATGATGATGATGAAGCTCACAAAAGGGTAAGAAAAATTCTGAGAAGGCATTTTCATTGTTACGAAAAAAACTGAATCATGTAACTGTCAGTTTAAAAATCTTAATAATGGTTGTGATTCCGTAAATCACCAGAATCAATTTATTCAGGTTGTTTTCACAAAAAAAATGCAGGTAATGTAGGTAAATCAGGTATGCAGGTAAATTACCATTTACAACGAATAATACGAACCATGAATGTATATTTTGAAATCAAACGTTATAACAGCAAAAACAACGTTATGGATGGAGTAAAGCATATTAGTTGTAAAATCACTAATGCTTTACCTCGCTCACAACATTTTAAAGTTTGATTGTTTCTGCCATTAAAAAATAATATTAAATTAAAATTGCCTAATTCACGGGATATGTATTTTATGTTCTATTAAATTCACTAAATTCATTATCCGCCCAAAATAAATACCACTAGAACGTTAATAATATCGGCAAATCATAAAGTGGCTTTGAGCCCAAACCATCTGATTAAAACTTAGCCCGTTCATCCCAGTATAAAAGTATTCCATACTGGATCAATTCGGATTTTTATTGAACTAATAACTAAAATGTAATGCAAATAAAGTGCAACAAATGGTTTCAACTTTCAACACAGGGGAATGGTAAACAATACAAAATTCTTGATATTCTTTATAAGATATGACTATTTTATGATAATAACGGAATTGCCCCGAGGCAATCTGCCTTAAGACACTAACACAATAAAATATGCCGGTTGGTTTATGTATATATCTCCTGCGGTTCCGGACATACAGGTGTGGATGATGTGGCTTAAGTCTTAATTCAGATTTCAGACCCTTTTTCTCGCTAAGGGGTGGAGTAATAAAATCTTGGTTTGCGTAATAAATCAGCAATAAATTAACAATAAAATATGGGCCTAGACTAAATGCTGACTTATGAAGTGGATGATGTGGCTTAATACACATCACAGATTTCACTTTTCCATTTACAAAAAGTACACCTAAATGAACCACGACACATTGGAAATTGGGTGAGGAAATAATCCTAGTGTTCCTAATTTACTAATAAAAATATTTGGTATTGTAACGAAACGGCTTGCCGCGAGATAAACACGCCTCGAGCTACCCAACTTCGCCGAATCCGTAATCCCGAGAAAGGCGGTTAGAACAGACGAGAAGAGTCGAGAAGGTTCGACGCGATAACAAGTTCCTCGAATTCGAGAATCTTCTCCCGAAACGACGGGAATGTTCTCGAAAGCGATGCGCTAGACATAAAAGGGAGATCTACAGCTGAGAGAGTTAGTTGAAGAATCGGAGCGTAAATATTCGGGGGACGAGACCGCGCGCGCTAAATAAATAAACATCTGTGTGTGAAATAAATTATAGGTATTAAAGTGTTACAAATTAATTAATTAGGACAAATCGAGTAATGTTTAGTTTAGTAAATAGTAAAAACGTTACAGTATTATTTTTTGGTGCATTGTGCCTTACTTTCAGATCTATACCTTTATTTCTGTTATGCGTTTCCATTGCTAGCAAATATATTGGGGGAGTACTTGTTATCACCTGATTACTTTCTGCATCAGAACCTCTTGTATAAGTACAAGATACACGGATTAGAGATTTTTGTTGTATTGTAATTAAGTAATTTTTATATTTAATAAGTTTTATAGAATTTATCCATAAAATCGTCGAATACAAAACGATCTAATTTATAATTCCATTATACATTTTGCGTTACCAGTTACGGGACCTACTATATTCGGCATCAGTCTACTTAACGTGCTTAATTTCTCGTCCCCTTTCTTCGTAGTTATTTTTATATAACGCCCAAATATTAACTTATCATCAAAATGTACATCTTGATATTTACTTGTTTTACTGGGAAGGGCATAATTTCCTTAATAAAATCTCTTTTTCTACCACCTTCTAAAATGATTACTTCTGTTTGTACAGAAGCCTGCACGAAACCATCGCCAGATATAGCTTACATCAGTTTTAACTTCAAGGGAAGGTTGACTTTGACTAAGATATAAAAATCATTCGAATCAACTGAAAAAGGTCTTTCTAAATTAATAACATCATCGTAAAAATATTCCATATTATTGGTTCCAAAACAGAACCCTGGCGAAAGACTTGTATTGACTTTTACCGTTTCCTTTCCTAAAGCTGTTAGAGATATGTCTGAAATGTAGTCCTCAACGATGTTTATTAAATATTTAAGAATATCTCTCTTTTTTCATTGATGGAATAACGAATCTTAGTGGAGCCGTTATTAAAATTTTAATATTTAATTAACATTTATTAATTAATTTATTGTAACGTTTTTACTATTGACTAAAACTAAAACACTACACGATTATCCTAATTAATTTATTTCTAACTACACTTTAACACTTATAATTTATTTCACAGAGATGTTTATTTATTTAACGCGCCCGATCTCTCGCTCGAATGTTTACGCACCGGTTCTTCAACTAGCCTGCTTCGGGTCCGACATTCCCTTTTTATGGCAGGTAGAAGCTTCTCGTCGTTTGCCGGAATAGTCCCGAAGCTTCTGGAGATCATTCTAGAATTCGCGGAACTTGTTATCGCATCGAACTCTCTCGATTGTTCCCGTCGTCCTTCCCAGAATTGCAATAAGGCGAACTTGTGTAGCTCCCGGCGTGTTTATGTCGCGGCCGGCGAGCCGTTTCGTTACACTGCCCCCGCCTTAAAGATGTTTCGTCCCGAAACGTGTCCCTGACAGGCCCATGTAGAAATCTGCAGTTGGTCCCCTGTCTGCAGCGCGAGGTTTGGTGGAAATAACATGCCACGGTCTTCTTGTGGGGACTCCTCTCAGGATTCCAACAACACACCAAAATGTCTACCCCGGTGAAGCGAAATAAGACCTCCAGCATATTCCTCACGACCCTCCAGTCCAAGGCGTCCAATCCGCAAGCCAGTTTCGGGATTGCTAACTTAGTTAGATCTTGGCTAAGTAGGGTATCCCTGAGGTCATGTAGTGCGTCCCACAGGTCCAAATAGGTGGGTTTGTGAAGGGACCTCCTCTTGGTAACCAGGTAGAAGAGCGGCCGTTGTGATCCATCTTCCTTAATCCTCAGCGCTCGCCCGACTGCAGGTCCTTGATGGTGGAGTTCGTCCAGTTTGCCGAACCTCGACCGAAACTCCGCGGCAATTCCCCGGGACATCCGCAGGTCCTGGGCCACGCAATGAGCCAGCGCATATTCAGGCGGTGTTCCGAACAGATCCCGTTGTTCTTCCCTGGTCACACCGAATCTGGCCTTCCCGGTCCCACCATACGCAGCCATAAACTCTTCAAAGGAGGGCTCATCCTCTTGGGGCCGTAGTTGGCGCACCTGTTGATCTTGGTCGTGGTCTCCCTCGAAAGGCGCTAATCGGTTGTAATGCACGACCCTGGGCTTCCCATTCGGAACTTTGCTGATCCGGTAGATGACGTCATTTATTTTTGTCTTCTTGTGTTTCTTTGTCTTTTTGTCTTGCTGAAGCTTCGGTGATAACCCTCGTCTCCTTTGTGGGTTGTATAGCCACACCAGGTCTCCTTCTTCATATATGCCGCTGTCCGCCCGAACGTCATAGTGATCCTTCATGCGGTCGCTGGCGACTTGGAGATTTGTCCGCACCATCTCGTGAACCTGGTCCATCTTTCTGCGCAGCTCGGTAACGTAGTCTTCCCCAGCCAGATCTTCTCCCGGTTTGCAACCGAAGCTCAGATTGCAGGGAAGCCTCATCTCCCGCCCGAACAGTACCCTTGCTGGTGTCTGGCCGGTGAACTCGTTGATGGCAGAACGGTAGGCCATCAGGAAAAAGGGGAGATGTTGATCCCAGTCTCGTTGGTGTTGAGACACTACCTTCGAGAGGTACTTGCCCATGGTGCGGTTCATCCTCTCCACCATTCCGTCAGACTGAGGGTGAAGCGCCGTCGTTCTAGTTTTGCGAATTCCCAACTTTTCGCAAACTCCCTGGAACAGCTCGCTCTCGAAGTTACGCCCCTGGTCGGAATGCAAATCCAACGGTACTCCGAAGCGGCTCACTAGCTCCTTCACCAGGACATCTGCGACAGTTGTGGCTGCTTGGTTGGGCATCGCGTAGGCCTCTACCCATTTCGTGAAGTAGTCCATCGCTACCAGGATGTACTTGTTGCCGCAATCGGTTTCAGGGAATGGTCCAGTAATGTCTAGGGCGATCCTCTCGAAAGGACTTCCCACATTGTATTGCCTCATCGGGGCTTTCGGTTTTCGGTGTGGTCCATTGCTGGCGGAGCAAACTGTACACTTTCTGCACCATTCACGAACAGCCTCAGAGCAGCCCACCCAATAGAAACGCTCGCGCACTTTCTGCAGGGTCTTCTTTACCCCCAGGTGGCCTCCTGAGGTTCCGTCATGGAGGTAACGTAGCACCTCCGCCACCTTGATCTTGGGCACGATGAGTTGGAGTCGTCTTTCTGCGCCATTATCGGATTCAAGCACCCTCTTGAGCAGTCCATCCTGTATCACCAGGGAGTCCCACTGTGCCCAGTACGATTTCAGGGTCCTAGAGGATGGAGCCACTTCCTGCCATTCCGTCCGACGTCCTTCTTCTTTCCACTTCAGGATCCGTCGAAGTTCAGGGTCACCTTCCTGCGCTCGCCGCAGCCCGCCTGGTGACCAGTCCTCGTCGGTGACCGTCGTGCGGCAAGTAGAAGCCTCCTTTACTTTTGCACGACTGCAATGGGAACATCCCTCCGGACAGGGTCTTCTTGAAAGAGCGTCAGCATTACGGTGGCTGGTTCCTGCTCTATGTTCGATGTCGAAGTCATATTCCTGAAGACGCTCAATCCACCGAGCTACTTGGCCTTCCGGGTTCTTGAATCGCAGGAGCCATCTGATCGCCGCGTGGTCCGTTCTCAACAGGAACTTCCTCCCGTACAGGTATTTGTAGAAATGTTCTACTGACTTCACAGCGGCTAACAGCTCCCTTCTGGTGACACAGTAGTTCCTTTCGGGCTTCGACAGGACTTTACTGAAGTAGCCAACGACCCGCTCCTGCCCATCTTGCAGTTGTGACAAAACCCGTCCGATCCCGTCATTGCTCGCATCTGTATCCAAGATGAAGCGTCCCCCTTGGGTCGGGAACCCGAGAACAGGGGCCGTCGTCAGGCGTCTTTTCAGGGCGTCGAAGGCTGTTTGGCATTCTTCATCCCAAAGGAAGGCTCGTTTCTCCTCGGTTAGTCGTGTCAGCGGCTTTGCGATGTCAGAAAACATTCGGACGTAACGACGATAGTAAGTGCAAAGCCCCAGGAAACTCCGCAACTGATGCTTGTCCTTCGGTGTTGGCCATTCTTGGACTGCTCGCACTTTTTCAGGGTCCACCTCGACGCCGTTACTGCTGACCACGTGACCCAGATAGTGTACCCTCGTTCTTAACAGATGGCATTTCTTTGGGTTGAGCGTCAGGTTAGCCATTTGGAGTCTCTTGAAGACTTCCTCCAAGTTTGACAGGTGTTCGTCAAATGTCCTCCCTACGACGATTATGTCATCCAGGTACACGAGGCACGTTTTCCAGGAGAGCCCTCTGAGTATGTTCTCCATGAGCCTCTCGAAAGTAGCAGGCGCATTACACAACCCGAATGGCATTACTGTGATTTGCCACAGTCCAGATCCTACTTTGAAAGCCGTCTTCTCCTTGTCTGCAGGGTCCATTTCCACCTGCCAGTAGCCACTCTTCAGGTCCAGGGTGGAAAACAGCTTCGATCCGGCCAGAGTATCCAGGGTGTCGTCTATCCGGGGAAGAGGGTAGCTGTCTTTCTTCGTCACGTTGTTTAGTAGACGATAATCTACGCAGAACCTGGTGTCTCCATCCTTCTTCTTTACCAAGACTACAGGAGATGCCCAAGGACTGCTAGATGGCTCGATGACTCCCTCTTCCTCCATGTCGTGGATGATCTTTTCCGCTACCTCCCGCTTCGCCTGCGGCAACCTCCTTGCTGACTGGCGGATTGGTCTCGCGTCTCCCGTATCGATCTTGTGTCTAACAATACTCGTTCTCCCAGAAGGTCCCTTGTCAGATACGAAGATCGATTGGTATCGCCGGAGTAGCTCAATAAGCCTCTTCTTCTCGGATCCAGCGAGAGAATCGCAGGCATCCACTAGAGCTTTCTCCACTTTCGATGCTGGGCAGCCAGCGCTTCCTGTCACCTGGTGGATCAGTGACGTCACTGGTGAGCAGGTTCCCACTTTGGTCCCCTTGCGGATGGTAACTGGGTAGTCATTGATGTTAATGAGCCGGACTGGAATTTCATCACCCAGCGTTACCAAGGTCTTCCCTACTAGAACGCCTCGGCCCACCTCCACGTCGTGGTTCCAAGGTTCCACTATGGCAGGATTCCCTTTTCCGGTGACGCCTTGAAGTCGGGTCACCACTATCGATTCGCACCTACCCGGCAGGATCGTGTCTTCTGTCAGCTTTATCTGATGGACCGTCTCACCCTTGGTGTGCAGGAATATTTCCTCTGGGCCGACCTGCATTACTTGTCGTTTCAAATTGAGTGCGAAGCCGTGGGTCTTCATGATGTCCATTCCCAAGATGGCGTCCTCTTCGATGTCAGCTATCAGGACTCGGTGTGGCGAGAATCGCGCAGTGCCGATCTGGATCTCGACGTCGACTTCTCCGTGGACGGCGGCAGCTTCGCCCGTAGCCGTTCGCAACCTCCACTTGGACTCCATCACTCTCTTCCCTCGCGTGTTCAGCAGGCCTGGTTTCAGGATCGTCTTGGATGCCCCAGTGTCGATTAGAAGGGTGTGCTTCCTGCCGTTAATTTCGCCATCCACGTACAGGCTGCCACCTTCACCTCTCAGGGTAGCTATTTTGATGAGGGGGTCTTGGAACGGGTATCGGGTCGGAGCTGCCCCCTTGGAGCCGACCCGCTTTAGTTTTCCGACGTCTGGGCCGTTGTTGGCTTCTCCACCCTAGGGCGCTTGCAGTCCCTTCGGATATGGCCAACCTCTCCACACCCCCAGCATTTCGCCGGTTCCCTTCTGCCTCCCTTCAGCAGTCCCTTGAGGGCGTTGAGGACAACCTGCTCCAGAGCGTCCTCCTTTCGCTCGGCTTCCACGCATGCGTCGTCCCCAACCACAGCCCGAACGCGGCCACAGCTCCTTGACGCCTCCGTCGCAGCCTCGTATTCCAGGGCCATCGAGAGGGCATCCAATGTGCTCTTGGGACGCGACAGCCGTACCGCCCGCTGCATTTCCACATCCCTCAAGCCGTCGATGAAGGCAGAGACCGCGAGACTCTCCGTCATGGACTCCGCCGCTTCCGGGTAGGCGAATCTCACTAGCTTTGCGATGTCGGCTTCGAACTCCTGAAGGCTCTCTCCCTGCTTCTGTCGTCGGTTCTTCATTCGAGATTGGTAGACCTGCCCCAGGTGTGCGTGCCCGTATCGCCTCTCCAGCCTCTGGACGAGTAGCTCGAAGTTGTCCAGCTCCCCCTCTGGAACAGTCTGCAGCACGTCGAGGGCGCTTCCCCGGAGAGCGACTGTCAGGGCCACTGCCTTATCCCTTGGCGCCCAGTTGTTAGCCTTCGCCGCTGCCTCGAACTGCCGAAGGTAGTTCTCCCACGGAATTTCCCCGTCGAAGGTTGGCGGCTTCACTCGATGGCTCGCAGTAGGGACTGCCTCGATCCTGGTTACCTCATCCGGGTCGTTGAATGGATTACCTGGACTGGACATGTTTTGCGGACTGGGCTGGAAATGCATGGATTCTAGTCGGGTCCCCAATTCTCGCAGTTGGTTCTCCAGTTCCAGTCGTTGGATTTTCTCAGTCTGAAGCGCGCTGTCAAGGTTTCCAATTCGGCTATCCAGCTCACCGTGGAGTTCGTCCAACTCGCCGTGGAGTTTTCCCATTTCGCTGTGGAGTTCTTTTATATTGTTATCCAACTCGCCGTGCAGTTTGCCCATTTCACCGTGGAGTTCTCTTATGTTGGTATCCAGCTCACCGTGGAGTTTTTCCATTTTGTTGTCCAACTCGCCATGAAGTTTTCCCATTTCGCCATGGAGCTCTTTTATGTTGTTGAGGATGTGCTCCCCTTCCTCCTCGAAACCGAAAGTTTCAGGGTCGTCACCGTTGTCGATTAAATATTTCTCCAGACGTTTCTGCAGCACTGTTTTCGACCCTGTCGTTTCGAGTTCTCTATCTTCCAACTCGCGTTTGAGGTCCGTCACTTTTAAATCGCGTAATTTCCTCATTGTTTTTAATTTATTTCACTAATTAATCCCACTTCTGACACCACTGTAACGTTTTTACTATTGACTAAAACTAAAACACTACACGATTATCCTAATTAATTTATTTCTAACTACACTTTAACACTTATAATTTATTTCACAGAGATGTTTATTTATTTAACGCGCCCGATCTCTCGCTCGAATGTTTACGCACCGGTTCTTCAACTAGCCTGCTTCGGGTCCGACATTCCCTTTTTATGGCAGGTAGAAGCTTCTCGTCGTTTGCCGGAATAGTCCCGAAGCTTCTGGAGATCATTCTAGAATTCGCGGAACTTGTTATCGCATCGAACTCTCTCGATTGTTCCCGTCGTCCTTCCCAGAATTGCAATAAGGCGAACTTGTGTAGCTCCCGGCGTGTTTATGTCGCGGCCGGCGAGCCGTTTCGTTACATTATTAATAAAGGCCTTCTTTACATCTAGGGTTATCATGAAACATCATATAAATTCAGAAATGGATACCCAGTCGACAACAGCCTACAAAGCAGAATCTCAGTATATCCGGTTTGTAAAGTCTAACTGGAAATACCTATAATAATTCCTTTGTTTTTTGAAAGAATTCAACACCGGGTTCCTTGATATTTCATTCATAAAACTTATCCAAAGAACTTAAGAAACATATCAGTCTATAGCCAGATGGTCTGCCTAGTCAATTCAGTTCCTTTTTAGTGATCAGGGAAATATTTAATAGTGTTTTACAGTTCTGAACCCAATTCTGAGGAAAGAAGGAAACAGCCATATATTTCCATTTTCTACATATTGGAAATATTATGATTAAATATGAAAATGAATGCACACATATTCATTAATCAGTTGACGGACGATTTACAATTATCTTCTTAAAAGTTGGCCACCAACAGTTAGTGAACTTAAGTTATTCCAATTATATTTAATACAAGTTATAGAGCTCAAATCGACGATAAGCAAAATGTAAACGAACATCGATCATGTTAGCCGTAGAAGTTATGACCGATTCTAGAATGGTAATGACAACAGCGCTTATTGTCGCCAACATAAAATAAGCGCGCGGATTTGAAATTTCATACAATAGTTTGTTGTTTACGTACTATCTACTACAGTTATATGACGTCACCTGGTTACATGGATCGATTTTTATTTTAGTTCTCATATGTTATTTTAACTACCTAATAAATACCTACTTGTGTATATATAAAAGCTATATATATATTTACACTTTTAAAAATAATTGGGTTATCACAAATTAAATATTCACCCTCTATTACTCTCCAATCGGTCACGCAGTTAAACATAGAATATATATCTAATGTAAGGCTAATATATGGCATAACGTTGATAAAGAGCCGGTACTATAGGTAACTAAGTTTATTCAAAAGGTCCAGTTCATCAAACAAATCAACTCTATTATCAGCAATCGCAGAACACCCAGCTACTGATTTATAATTAAAATTACCCAATGTTATTTGGTGTTATAATGTTGAACGAGTCTTTTGAATAAGATAGCTCCACCAACTCTAATATATTTAGAATCAGTAAAAAAGAACCTAGGGAAAATAGTTGAAAATATACACCGTGTTACGTTTAAAATACAAATTTAACAGTTTCATTGAATAAGTGGAGAAATTTGTAAGGAAAAAAGTATACCAAATAACAATTTTCCTTAAATGACCATTTTTATGTTTAGCTTGTTTTACAACTCCAACAGAAAAAGTTAAGGGGTTTTTAAATGAGTCATCCTTCCACTCTTTATAAACAGTTCTATTTAATAGAGCGAAATTATATAACACTATTAAATAAGTCTTCTACCTCATTCATAATAAACATAATAACAAGTTTAATAATCACTACTTGCGTGGAACTTATAGAATTGTAGAATTTTGCATAGAACATGTGTAGACTGTTGTCATGTAGGTATTTAGTCTTTAAATCTCTGATACGATATTCTGTGTATTAAATCTTTTATCTAAATTAAAAGTACTCATTTTAATTTTACAATTGAACCTATTTATTAATTATGAATTTGGACCTCTCAAAAAACAGTACAAAGATGATCCAGTTTAGTTCTTACGAGCAGTTCCTGGCAAATTAATGCTTTTTATTTTTATTTTAGAGGACTGTGTGTTTTCACCATAACATAATAGCTTGGAGCGATCGTTAATTTTAATTATATTTGTATTACTTATCCCCAAATTACCCTTCGACAAACATCGAGGGCTCGTCATCCTTGTCGCAAATGTGAGAATAACAGAAGGGACAAAAGACCAACTACTTTGTATAAAAAATAATATTTCAAAGAATTCAATAACAGTGACAACAAATGTCACATTGCAAAAATCCGGAAAAACGCTGAAAAACATTATTCTTTACTATCCTTATCGGTAAAACTTCACAGGTCCCTTCTGCGCCGGACTGAAATAGACAATTCTTAAAAAAAATCATTGAAATGAGGTATCCTTCGCAGCGCCTCGTTTAGTAAATTTTTATAGGACGTGTGGCAATAAAGGGAGTTACTTTACACATAGGATGTACTTGCTTACTAGTTATAGATGTAGTTGCGTACTAGTTAACTTGCTAGTTATATAATTACTTTCACGTTAAGAAGTTGTCAAAATTTTTAAGTTAGTAAGTACAATGTAACAGTAAAAATGTTTGAAGGAAATATGAATTTTGGCTCATATTTCGCTCATATAAAAATAAGAAATAGAGTGTTTACAACAATATATCTTCATTTGAAATTTATTTTACAATAAAATACTTTCAATCGACCTAAAAAGAAAAATCATAGCTGCGTGTTTTTTACTAAATGCGAATTCTAAACGACCCAAAAATATGTTAAAAATACTTAAAATTACATGATTGTACGATACAAATAAATCATGAAAGTACATCGCAGTGCACAACAATGTTGATTTCAATTTCCTTCGATGTGATGAAGCCTGACTATTTCATTACAAAGAGCAGTACACTGAGCATAACCTCTTAAAATATAATTTCATTATTGTGATCCTGAAATTATCATTCTCCATACAAATATAAGGTACAATATAGTGAAGTTTTTTGAATCAAAAGACCAAATATAAAGGAATATATCAGCCGGCAGTAGTGTTGCCCACGAGACGAGACGAGACGAGACTTTGAAAAATCTCGTCTTGTCTCGCAAAGAAAGTGGAAAATCTCGTCTCGAGTCTCGTCTCGCAATAAAAGTCTCGTCTCGTCTCATGTCTCGCGCGAGAATCTCGCAAAAGTCTCGCAAGTCTCGCAAATTTTTTATGTTCCCTATCTAAATAAAATCAGTACATTTTTTTAATTTTAAAGAACAAAAAGATAGTATTCTAACAAGATAAATAGAAAAAAAAACGAAAATCGATCATAGATACATGAAATCCAAAAAAAAATAAAATCACTTCTAATTTTGATTTCAACGAACAAAATCAAAATACCGAGAAACAAACATAATCATTATATAAAAACAGTATAATAGATTATATCGCCCTAATATCTCAGTTATTAATAATACGATTCTTTTCTCAAACTTCGGTGGTAATATAATTATTGTATGTTGGGGAATAGGAAAATGAATAAATTATAATCTTATTTTAAAAAATGTTTGTCGTAACTTATTGCGATAACAGGCTGCTCCGTATTATGCGGCTTTAAAAAATTGTTTCAATAACATTCGCAATATTTAGAATAATTAATTATTTGCCATTTTTATCTGCGATATTTCGAGACTTTTGCGAGACTCTCGTGCGAGATTCGAGACGAGACTTTCAAAAGTCTCGTCTTGTCTCGCAAGGAAAATTTAAAGTATCGTCTCAAGTCTCGTCTCGAAAACGAGACGAGACGAGACGAGATTCTCGCAAACGAGAATATCGTGGGCATCACTAGCCGGCAGCATCGACAACAAGTCTTGGTTTTTGCAGTAAATTAACCCCTGCTCAGTCTGTTTAAATTCGATGAGCGCTAACTTTTATTTTTCACAAGGAAGCTACCCCTGTGCGGCTTCGTGGATAACTTGCACTCACATCTCAAAACCTTATTAAAAATCTCGACAACCATAAAAAGTAACTCTATTATATTGATGTAACGAAGTGAATTTCTACGGTCGATCAGACCGAAAGGATATGTCCCATGCATTACTCGTAGTAATTTCGAGAAATTATAGAACAATTTAACCTTCCCATACGCACAGGAGGCATTTACTAAAACACTCTACCGATAATAAGTAATTAAACCGAACCACCGCCAGCGGATATTGATTTTCAAATCATCGATATATACATTTAGTATTACTCGACAGGCATTGGGCTGAGTGGTCGGTCTCAGAGCTTAGAAGTCAACCAGACTGACCGCTAATGTTGGAGAATCGTGCGACCGTTCATTTAGGTTACAGAGCAACGATACAGAAATTTCCGGACTCGATTTGTTGTTAGGCAATTTTAATTACAACCACGTCATAAATGGGGGATTTTCCGAATTTCCCCCACTAAAGAATTGTAATCGAACAAATTCGCGAGCCGTTAATGAAACTGCGAATTTTTCAACTTTCGCGACCTTAAGGTCGCACGTTTTCATCAGACCGTGCTAGTATGACCGTCGTCAATAAATACTGAAAACCGTCGATAAAGCCGCAACTTTTTTTACTATCGTGAACTAAGTTCGCGATGTTTCCGATATCCTCGTACAACTAGGACTGTAAGCGACCGATTACATGTGTTAACAGGAAATCCGCGAATTTTCTGACCGTTTTAAATTAAGATCACAAATTTTCCGACCGTAATTGGTTATTTTCATTACAGGCTACATGTTTATAGAACCGTATTGTAAATATGTTAAGATTTTATTATTGCTTACACCGCTCTATTGCTTGAATTGCCCTAGCTATAATATCACCAATTTTGATTACAAACAATTGCATATTATTGCTTTTCATTTATTACATTTAATAATGCTAGCTTGTTGCTAAGCTTTTAAAATGAATTTTTGCTATTACTGGTTTCTCTGTACGTAGTTAGATTAGTTTTCACTACTATGTTAGACAGCACACTGCCAACCCGACCCTGTAACAAGGCGCTGTAATAAAGGGGCCAACCGCACATTTGTTGTGGCACAAATGTGTGGTTGGCCCCTTGTGTGATGTCCTTGTTGCTTGTGTTCCATCGCTTGTTCCAAACCCTCTCGAACTGGCTGCACCGCACTGATGGCGACCAACAGTCAGAAACACGTGTCTACGGTTGCCCGTTCACACTTCCTGCGGTTTTGCCCGTGAATTCCTGTTCCATTTATTTCACCGCATGATCACTTCACCTATGATCATTCTGGGTAAGGATTCATCACCTTGGCTGGCTAAAACTGCCTCCGCGGTGACGCTGTGACAAGCCGACAATCCTTGGCTGTCTGGTCGAATCCGCAAATGTACGGTTGGCCCCTTGTGTGATGTCCTTGTTGCTTGTGTTCCATCGCTTGTTCCAAACCCTCTCGAACTGGCTGCATCGTACTGATGACGACCAACAGTCAGAAACACGTGTCTAGGGTTGCCCTTTTACACTTCCTGCGGTTTTGCCCGTGAATTCCTGTTCTATATATACAACGTGATCAAGAATGACTGTTTAAGTTGGCAATACTGAATTTCATTTTTAAATGGTACAACTGGAGTAACATCCGGTTGGTGACACTGACAGCGTCACTGACAGATGCCATTTGCTATTTCTAATTCACATCTCTGGTATTCTTTTCAAATTTACTTATTTAAAATGGTTTTCACGATACAACACGATATTTTCATTGGAATGGCGTACTTTCGAAGCGAGAGTTATAACCCAATTACTGGTTGGCAGTACTCTCTCGAAGCGACATACCAGCAATTTCAGGAGTTGTTTCCGGAGATTTTGGTCACTTTTGCTGTCTTTCTCCAACATTGCATGCGAGTAGTTGAACGTTATTTAAACACAGGGAGCGTAAGCAAACAAAAATCAACTGGTAGACCTTCTACTCTAAACGAGGAAGTTGTCGAGGATATCAGAACTCGAACGAAAAGAAGTCCTCCCAAATCCTTAAGAAAGCTCTCCCTTCAAACAGGTTTGGTCCTTATGCCTCCTATTCAACCAATTTTCATTCTTACCCATAAGACTTCCACTTTTACATGTTGTTCTAATTCAGGGTTTTACAGGTTTATCATATGGAAGTTGCCCCACTGTGCTTAAAAAGAAATTAAAGTGCCATCCTTAATCCTTACAAAATTTCCATCGTCCAGTCATTAACCCCTCCAGATCCCCGCAGAGAGTTTTATTTTGCAATTGGTCCAATGACATATTAAATAATAATGATATCCTTGGCAATACCTTCTTTTCCGACAAAGCCAAGTTTCATCTCAACGGCTATGTGAATAAACAAAATTACAGAATTTGGTCAGGTGACAATCCTTACGCTATCAGAGAGACACATTTGCACCCGGTTAAAGTCAGTGTTTGGTTGGCCGTCTCAAGGACGCGGGTGTATGGGCCAATATTTTTTAATTTTACCGTTAATTCGGAGAGATATATCCAACACCTTTTGAGGTCTTTTATAAACCAATTAACAGACGAAGATCGTCAAATTGGATATCTCAAACAAGACTCTGCAAGGGCACATATACGGCTCGTGCTACTATGGGATATTTAAGAGAGAATTTTGGCGACAGAGTAATTAGTCAGAGCATTTGGCCAAGCAGGTCACCGGATCTCACTCCATTAGATTTTTCGTTATTTGGGCTCTTGATGGACAATGTCTCTAGGAACATATTGCATACTGAAGAAGAGCTGCAAGAGGCAATAGTTCAGGAAGTGGCAAACATTATCCCCAATATGCTGGTGAATATCTTCGAGCGCCCATAAAGGAGAGTTAATTTATGTCTGGACCAAAATGGGAGACATTTTGAGCATTACTTTTCGCTGTTTAATTAAATTATTGTTTTGTATTTCGAGTTTCATTTTTAAGCGTTAATTTTTATCACATAACCTACAATCTTATGGCTCATTGTTATGTCAAATTTTTGTCAAATAAACATATCCGGTTGTAGTGTTGCAAATAGACAAGTAAAAAAATCTCTAAAAAGTGTTGCCAACTCAAACAGTCATTCTTGATCACCCAGTACATATATATGATATTCAGAGTCTCCAAACATCCTTTTTGGATTGATAAAGGCGCCCACGGGTATTCAGAGAATCATAAATAAAACTCTTGTTGATTTACGTCATGAGAGAATTTTAGTTTATAAGGATAATTTATCAATACCTTCAACATTCGTAATGGAGGGTGTGGAATTATTGCAGATGCTGTTTAGACGTTTGTACCAATTTTGTTCAGAGATATTCGGTATTTCACCAGTTTTGCAAAAAGATAAAAGCCGCAAAACAATTTAAAACACCTGTGAAAGTACACGGGAAATTCGATACTTCCGGGGGTGAGCAATTAACTAACCTTAAGTAAAGCAAAAATTAGTAAACAAACCATTCTCGGTCTGGTTCGATTCCAAGAGAAGTACGGAGGTTCATACCAACGCTAGTAGTTTTAGTATATGTGGAATCTTAATGCAGGAAGGTAGAGAGGGTCACTTAAAACCTGTAGCCTATTTTAGTCGAATATTTTAAGCTGCCAAATATTTATCATAGTTAGGAATCGGAGATTATCGCAGTAGTTAAATCCCTCAAGCGATTTTGAATATAATTATCTAATAGGTTTGAATTTTAAAATTGTACCAGACTGTGTTACAGTAAAATATATTTTTACAAAATGCGATCTTCTACCGAGAATAGCTCAATGGTGGTTTCAGGTGCAGCAATAGATTTTGATGCAATACATAAACCTGTTAAATCAATCCAGTACCTACATTGATGCTCTAAGCAGACATGCAATAGCTCGTGAGACATAAATATGTCGTATTAATAATGAGGATTTGTTTTCGACAGTACAAGTGCCGGACGATCAATTAAAAATAATAATAAATCAAATCAAGGACTGATTGAATCCAAATCTCTTACGCGAATATTGCTTTAAGTAAGAACGCCTTTATCAGAAAACACATGGTGATCTATTAGTAGTTCCTAAATCTGTAAAATAGAAAATTGTGCAAATAATATCACGACGAAATAGGCCACATTCCTAAACCGACAGTACCACTGGGCCATTTCCAAACAGTAAAATTAAAAACTGATATTTATTGACGGTGATTAATTCCCTTATTACATTCCTAATTGCAAAGCCCTGCCGAACTATAAGCGCAAGGGAATGTGTTAAAAATCTTCAAGAAATCTTTAAAAATCTAAAATGTTTATCACATCGCTACCACAGGGAGAAAGGATAAGTGGAGTATTAGCACCATTTGTTAGATTGCCTAAGAATATTAATAGTAAAGGAATTGTACTGGTATAGCAAATTAGCAGATGAACTGTGGAGTATGAATAATACTGTAAATGAAAGTACTAAATATGGCCCGAAGGAATTGATGGTCGGAATTAAAGCTAAAATTTGGAACGATCTTGAGCCAAGTACAAGTCAAAACGAATTACAAAATACAAGAATGCAAGCTAGAGGGAATCTTCAAAAGACAGATATATGGATAAAAAGTGTATTTGATAGTAAGAGAAAAGTTCCATGCGAATACAAAAACAAAGACTGGGTATTTTAGAAAGGAAGTCCTCATATACACTGCATCAATAAGAAGTTAAGTCAGAAGTACTCCGGTCCAAACATAGTAGTCAAAGTATGTAGTTCATATCGGATAAAAAATATTACAGACATGTGGGGTTATAAAAATTATTGTAGTGTTGTTACTGCTTACCCCTTATGACCCTATTATAGTAGTTATACTGGAAGGAATAAGAAAAATTTGATAGGTACTAACGGCAAGATCATTAGTAGTGAACAGTGCACGACCTCATTGATCTGGTAGATGCACTTATATTGAATAGCGTTACATCTCATACTGTTGAAAAGTCTGACTATATTTGCTGTGCCGAAGAGGACGGCTATAAAAACAGCCTGTGTTGAAGCTATATTTGTTATGCCGAAACAAGACGGATATACAAGTAGCATGTGGTAAATTAATATTTTTTTACCGGCTTGTATTTATGTCCAATCGCATCTTTATCCTACAACCGATCTACAAATGTACACCATGTGGATCAATCTACAGGAACAGAACTTCTAGAACGTCTACTGTCTACTTCAAAGTCCTACAATCTATGAGGTGCGAGTACATTACAGGGTCTTTGTTCATTAATTGTCATAAATTCCTTTGTTTAAAATTTAAATAAAAGCTTAATGGCACAATACTACACACATAAACTTACATACATTATAATAACGAGCATTCATGACACACCGATGTAAAAATGTATAAACGACATTCGTTAAAAAATTTATAGCAAAATTTTTATGCCCGCGTGGTGAATGGGGGGAGGGGGTGAGGGGTGTAAGCGTTCATGAAAATAGCACGAAAATCGTTACTCGGGGGTTTTCGGGGATGCCGAATTCGATTTGGCCATTAGAATTGACTATTATAATTTTTTTTATTTAATATTAAATTACATTACACATATTATAGAAATAGTTGCTTTGGAAATCTTTTCTGCCTCAAACTGGATTTGAAAAAGGTGCCAAAGCTATCAAGAGAGTAGAGTATCGTGGTTTTTTACTTCGTACTCCCTTATTAGAAGCAAGATATGATGGCAAGAGTTCGCATAATTAAAAAGAACATTTCACCATTTATGTTTAACAATAAAAATCCTATAATTTTTTAATGTTTTTAACTCGGCTTTGAAAGATTCTAAGGAGTCTTAGGACATTTCTTAAATAGTGATTGAGATATCTGAAGAGATTTTTGATTGTCTTTCCACCAAAGATCTTAACTCCAATTAACTATCATTTTAATTGTTGACAAAAGGAATAATACATCCGCGCAATATAAGGAATGGATGCTTTTTTACTTGCCCTCAGGACTACGCTCATTCAGTTTTTTAAAGTTTAATCCGGTAGGATGACTAGATTTATTTTCCATACTTATTAATTTAAAATCCAGCAAACGCTAAATCCAGGAGACGAATGTTATCAAATGTTATATTTGAAAATTTCTGCCCCTTATAGCTATGGACGCACGTTATATGCCGCTTTGTGACTTTTAACGTCATTTGTATTAATGTGGTTATCGACTTCGTCCACGTACCTACATATCTTTTCACCTTGCATAAAATATTCAGCTTTTATGGGTTCGTCAGATTCCCCAGGCGGATTTGAATAAACCGCGTTTTGTTGTCGCCTTTCATCATAGTTTATTTAAAAATATCCGAGAAACACATACACACGCGTCCATTTTATTGGATTTTCCGTTTTAGGTGCTTTGGATTTTTTACCAATTCCCATAGCTCTGATACGTTCTACGTGCTTTCGGTTACAAGGCACAATAGCATTCAAAGGATTTTTATTAAAGGCGAGTTGGCGAGAGTCCTGCGACAGGATTTTATCCCGAAAGCTGATCTTTTCTCCGTTTTTCACACGCACTTAAAAACTAGAGGTTTCATATAAAGTAATTCGAAAATCGCATTCATATTGTACTGCGACTTAACGATAATGTGATTAAGTGTTTCGTGTTTTGTAACATAAGCTTTTTAATCTCATTTTACATTTTAATTCATTGTCATTTTTCGTTTTTATTGTAAACTATAAGTTTAAAATTAATTATTTTCCAAGTTACCAAAAATAATTTACAAAAATTTTTCAAATCACATAAAAAGATTTTTATTTAATTACGGATTGATAAAAGTATTCAGCGTTTTGCACATTCCTTTACAACTTGTTCATATTCGAATGCCTATTAAGCCACATCATCCACTTCATAAGTCAGCATTTACTATAGGCTCATATTTTATTGCTAATTTATTACGCAAACCACGATTTTATTGCTCCACCCCTTAGCGAGAAAAAGGGGCTAATCTGACATAAGACTTAAGCCACATCATCCACCCCTGTATCTCCGGAACCGTAAGAGATATATACATAAACCAAGCGGCATATTTTATTGCTAATTTATTGCTGACGATCGCGACTAGTAGCGCAATCCCAGGCTCACCCCTTCAACCCTTAGTAATAAACTCCCCCAATAGATATCAAAAAATTGTAACAAAAAATGTATGTCCCTTAAATGCAGCCTGGGATCTTTATTACTATTTAATTTGTCATATTCCAACGAAAGCATGATTTTATTGCTCCACCCCTTAGCGAGAAAAGGGGATAATCTGACTTAAACAACCCCAACACCTGTATCTTCGGAACCGTAAGAGATATATACATAAATCAAGCGGCATATTTTATTGCTAATTTATTGCTGACGATCACGACAAGTAGCGCAAACCCAGACTCACCCCTTCAACCCTTAATATAAACTCACCCCCTAAATATCAAAAAATTGTATCAAAAAATGTATGTCCGTTAAATGC
Organism: Cryptocephalus moraei; assembly: GCA_946251905.1. NCBI lineage: Eukaryota > Metazoa > Arthropoda > Insecta > Coleoptera > Chrysomelidae > Cryptocephalus > Cryptocephalus moraei. The sequence goes on from OX276453.1 coordinate 8,850,456, forward strand.
AGCCTCGGATCTTTATTACAATTTAATTTGTCATATTCTAACAAAAGCTTGATTTTATTGCTCCACCCCATAGCGAGATATAGGGGATATTCTGACATAAGACACACCCTCAACACCTGTATCTCCGGAACGGCTAGAGATATATACATAAACCAAACGCCATATTTCAGAGCTAATTTATTCCTAATTTATTACGCAAACCACGATTTCATTGCTCAACCCCTTAGCGAGAAAAGGGGGATAATCTATTTTAAGAAACAACCCAACACCTGTATCTCCGGAACCGTAAGAGATATATACATAAACCAGGCGGCATATTTTATTGCTAATTTATTGCTGACGATCGCGACTAGTAGCGTAATCTCATACCCACCCCTTCACCCCTTAGCAATAAAGTCACCCCCCGGAATATCAGAAAAATTGTAACAAAAAACGTAAGTCCGTTGAATGAAGCCTGAGATCTATATTATTAATTAGTTTCTCATCTTCCAAAGAAAGCGTGATTTTATTGCTCCACCCCTTAGCAAGAAAAAGTGGATAATCTGACTTAAGACTCACCATCCACACCCGCATAACCGGAATCGGAGGAGATAAATACATAAACTTAGCGGCATATTTTATTGCTAATTTATTACTGACCATAGGAGCTAGCAGCGAAATCCCAGAACCACCCCTTCAACCCTTTGCATTAAACTCACCCCCGAAATATCAGAAAAATTGAAGAAAAAAATATGTCCGTTAAATACAGCCTGGGCTCTTTATGACTATTTGATTGCTCAACTTTCAAGTGTATTTCTGATATTTCGGTGGTGAGTTTAATGCTAACTGTTGAAGGGGTGGTTCTGAGATTGCGCATGTCTTCAGCAATAAATTAGCAATAAAATACGGCTCTTGGTTTATGTATATATCTCTTACGGTTCCGGAGATACAGGTGTTTGGGTTATTTCTTAAGTCAGATTATCCCCTTTTTCTCGCTAAGGGGTATAGCAATAACATCAGGCTTTCCTTAGAAGATGAGAAATTAAATAGTAATAAAGATCCCAGGCTGTATTTGACACACATACATTTTTTGTTACAATTTTTCTGATATTCAAGCGGTGAGTTTAATGCTAAGGGTTGAAGGGGTGGGTCTGGGTTTGTGCTACTAGTCGCGATCGTCAGCAATAAATTAGCAATAAAATATGCCGTCTGCTTTATGTATATATCTCTTACGGTTCCGAAGATACAGGTGTTGGGTTTGTTTCTTAAGTCAGATTATCCCCTTTTCTCGCTAAGGGGTGGAGCAATAAAATCGTGGCTTACGTAATAAATTAGGAATAAATTAGCACTGAAATATGGCGTTTGGTTTGAGTATATATCTCTAGCCGTTCCGGAGATACAGGTGTTGAGGGTGTGTCTAATGTCAGAATATCCCTTATATCTCGCTAAGGGGTGGAGCAATAAAATCATGCTTTTGTTAGAATATGACAAATTAAATAGTAATAAATATCCGAGGCTGCATTTAACGGACATACATTTTTTGTTACAATTTTTTGATATTTAGGGGGTGAGTTTATACTAAGGGTTGAAGGGGTGAGTCTGGGTTTGCGCTACTAGTCGTGATCGTCAGCAATAAATTAGCAATAAAATATGCCGCTTGGTTTATGTATATATCTCTTACGGTTCCGAAGATACAAGTGTTGGGGTTGTTTCTTAAGTCAGATTATCCCTTTTTCTCGCTAAGGGGTGGAGCAATAAAATCATGCTTTTGTTGGAATATGACAAATTAAATAGTAATAAAGATCCCAGACTGCATTTAAGGGACATACATTTTTTTGTTACAATTTTTTGATATCTATTGGGGGAGTTTATTACTAAGGGTTGAAGGGGTGAGCCTGGGATTGCGCTACTAGTCGCGATCGTCAGCAATAAATTAGCAATAAAATATGCCGCTTGGTTTATGTATATATCTCTTACGGTTCCGGAGATACAGGGGTGGATGATGTGGCTTAAGTCTTATGTCAGATTAGCCCCTTTTTCTCGCTAAGGGGTGGAGCAATAAAATCGTGGTTTGCGTAATAAATTAGCAATAAAATATGAGCCTATAGTAAATGCTGACTTATGAAGTGGATGATGTGGCTTAATAGGCATCATATTCGATATAAATAATTGATGAACTTGTTATACTTTTCGATTGGCCCCACTTCGTTCCATTTGAAGCAGACGTTACGGGGTTCTAAGGTTGAACTTTCCAAACATGTGGGGGTGCTCAATGGGCACAAAAGTGAATCTATATTTTCACAGAATCGACAGCAATAAATGGCAGCAAGTTATCAAGGCAACTCTCCCCCGGTTCATTAAACGTTAAAGTTATGAATATCGCTCTTAATGTAATAAATAGGACGAAAGAAAATGAAATAGAGCGAACTCAATTGAAATATTAATTAAAGCGGGAGGAGTAATGAATTGGGGCAATTCAATGGGTAATATCGCAACCCGGTTTCATTCTACGCCTTAAGTTTCACCTCCCAAATAAAAATATTTTATTCCGGAATGTGTAAGAAACTTCGTTTCTTGATCTTCGGATGAACCGATACGCTATTATTTTTATCATAAAATATTAAGCCTCAAAATGTTTAGGGGAAGCGTACATTTAAACATTGCATAATCTATAAGCTATCGTGGATCTAGACAGAAGTTCGTTAATAGAGTCTAAAATGCTTATACATTTTGTATACAAAACTTCTAAATGTCATTAGAAGAATATATTTCAATTATGTTCCTCCATTAATTACAGTAACACACATTTCTAGTTAATATTGGACGCACTATTAAACTTAAAGTGATGTGTAGAGTTGAAAGCTTTAGTTCATAAATGCTTCAAGGCTTTTGTTCTTCTTGCCATTCTGTCGGAATTTTTTGTTATCTTTCTACTCTAACAACAAAAGAAGCGCCGATATCAGCAAAGTTTTTACTCGTTTTTATCGAAAAAGTTTATACTTCCAGTGGAGAAACTGCATTGGAATCATTAGTACGTTTTTTTGGAATAACGCTTAATTTTCTCAGAGTTGATGAAGGTGGTATTCACGATTTATCGAGTCACGATGCGTACGTTATCTCTATTCGTACAAATTTTAATTCCCATCGCTTTCTTAGTATTCGCATTCGGATATGACGTTTTTGCCGCTTGTTTGGACAAACGAATTATTTCCATTGGGGCTGACATCAAAACCAGAAAGTTTGGTTTATATGTCGACGCGATTTTATTGCACAAGGCTTCGCCTGAGACGTTGTTTGCTCTCGCTTTGCGGCACTTGGCCAAAGTTCACAAGACAAATTAATATTAGAAAATAAATTTCATTGACTTGTCACATTAATTTTATGCTTTTGGGGCCCTTTGCGACTTTCACGCTCAACCAGGAATGATATCCCGGAAATGTATCTAATTAGCAGACTGCATTAGGAGATTTATCCTTTTCGAACAAATTGGTCTGGCCATCAATCGAGTTTAAAGGACAAGACAATCAGTACAAATCAAAAACAGTTGATGTTCGTGCCAAACTAGGCTCAAGCCACTCTGCTGCCGGTAAACAGGTAATGCTAATTTGTCAGGCCCTTTGTCACACCAATCTAGATCGTATTATGATAATGTTTATTTCGCAAACACAATCAGATGTGCTATGTAGATAGATTGGATTAGCGTTTGATACGAGGGTTTGCTA